>CM053769.1:697996788-698067398 GCA_028658325.1 Potorous gilbertii | reverse complement strand
GCATCTCTAGAACACTGTATAATAAAAAGTATTGCACATGAAACTGCAAATCTATTATATACAACTTGTTATTCCTTTTAAATATATAATAAAGTTATCATGTAGATTTCTTTTTTTTCTTCTCTAGAGAGAGGTGTCTACCATTAGACACAAATATATATGCAAAATGATTCTATACATACTTCTATTTCTTGGTTCTTTCTATGGATGCAGATGTGTCTTTCTTCATATGTCCTTTATGGTTAATTTGAGTATTTATAATAGTCACTCAAAGTTATTCTTAAAACAATATTGCTGTTAATGTATACAATATTCTCCTGGTTCTGCTCATTTCATGCTTCATTATTTCATGTAAGCCTTTCCATGTTGTTCTAAGATCAGTAAGATTTTTATAGACACTATCTTCTTTTTAATAAATTATTTAAAAATTTTCCTGTTATATGTAAAGATAAATTTTAATATTAATTTTTTAAAAATTTGAGTTCCAAATTTTCTCTCTCCCTCCCTCATCACCCCATTCCCTGAGATGGTAAGCAATTTGATTTAGATTATATATGATCAATCATGCAAAACATATTACCATATTATATACTGTCTTACTTAATGAGCTTATCAATTCCCATATTTTAAATGATCATTGCTATACTGATGATCCCCAAATCTATTTATTCTGCCCTATCTTTTCTCCTGACCTTCAGCATCTCCATCTACTAAATGGATATCTCAAACTGATATTCCACATGCAGCCACCCAGACTTGTTCCCTAGCTATCATCCGTGATGCCTTGCTCATGCTCACCCCATATATCTCTTGCCCAGTTCTATGATTCCTACCTTCATGACATCTCTCATGTACACACTCCTCCCTCCTCTGACATGGCCACCTGCCTAGTGTACAGACCCTCATCATTTCTCTCCCCCACCTCCAGAACTACTGCAAATGCCTCTCCTTACATCCCTTCCTACTTCAGACCATGTTCTATGCAGCTGCTGAAGTGATCTCCCAAGAATCTTTTCTGACCACATCACTCCTCTCCACAAACCCCAACTGCTCTCTCTTATCTCCAGAATCAACTAGAAAATTCTCTATTTAGCTTTTAAAGCCCATGTACAACACGACCTTTTTCTACTTCCCCAGTTTTCTTATATTTTATTCTCCATTGAGTACTCTATAATCCAGTGACATTGGAGTCCGTGCTGTTCCTTATATAGTCAGTTCTCATTTAATGTTCTGCAGACCTCACCCCCTTCACTTCTGGGCTCTGTGTGGCTCTGCCTCCTTCAAAGTTCTATGGTCCTTGACCCACGGCCCTCCAGTCCAATGGCTTCAGTGCCTGGGCCATGGTCCCTCCCCTACCTGCCCCACAGAGTGGAGGACCTCTAGTATGGGATGCACCTGCACTGTTGCTCCTGCCACCTCAGGTTATATATGTATATGTATATCTAGATACATATACACATATACTCTCATACACATATATACATTACAATACATACATGTATATATGCAAGCACATATCCATGCTTATATGTATATGTGTGCATGCATGCACATGTAAACATAAGTACACACAGAGAGACAAGTTAGACAATTGCTTCTGCTTAAAGACCAGAAATAGCCATAACTTTTTACCTTTGTGATTGGAGCTTCAATGGTCATGGAGTGAATCCTTGCCATAGATGGATAACGACGATTCTGCAGACTCGGTGCTGTCGAAACAAGACGTGTCCTTTAGAACAATGCACTCATAAGGACAGAACTAAATTCTGGGGACAGAGGCCATCTGAAACCTTCAGGCGGGAACTGTTCCTGATGAGGCCCCTCAGAACAGTTCAAAGCCCCCCTCTGCCTTCTGGGGAACCACCAGACTACTCTTAAAAAAAGAACTGAATTCATTCATCACTTATTCCTGAATGGTCAGGTACCCTGCCACCATGTGCACAAGCCCGGTCAGTGAAGACTAGATTTATGCAGAATGGATCAATTGATAGAAGGGCATCTGGACACAATAGAACCATCAATGGAACCACTTTTCAAACAAGATAAGATAATAAACCCCCCCACTCCTGGAAGCCTGCTGTGCCACTGCCAAAGTTCCAGTTTGCACATGCCACAGACTTATTCAAATTTCAGCCTAAGGAAGTGGATCTCTTCCTTTGTGTCAGTTTAAAGGTGCTGCTATGCAATAAGGAAGGCCAGACCAGGATGAAGCACCAGACTAGCCATTAGGAGACCCAAGTCTATGCTCTTAATATTGTACTTTATATGTGAACTTAAGTTCATATTTCTAAACATCTCAACTTGGATCAATCAATAGCTTTATTAAATGTCTGCTTGGTGCCAGATACTGGGGATATATTGACAAAAATGAGACAGCCCCAACCCTCAAAGAGCTTACCCTTCAAACTCTGGGGGTCTAAAACCAAACACATTATGTTTTCCCTGGAACCACCTCCTACTTCTATTTCTTTTCTTCCTTCCTTCCTTCCTTCCTTCCTTCCTTCCTTCCTTCCTTCCTTCCTTCCTTCTTCCTCCTCCTCCTCCTCTCTCTCTCTAATAATTCTATCATACAGTTACAAGATACTTGAGCTAACCCTAATACTCCTGACTAATTAGATTTGCCCTCAGAACCATTAGATTTGGCAGGTGGGTGGCACAAGAGATGGACTAAGGAAGACTCCTCTTTGTGAGTCCAAATCCAAATACTTACTAGCTGTGTGACCCTAGGCAAGTCACTTAACCCTGTTTGCCTCAATTTCCTCATCTGTCAAGTAAACTAGAGAAGGAAATGGCAAACCCTTCCAGTCTTTGCCAAGAAAACCCTAAATGGGGTCATGAAGGGTTAGACAAAGTAAAAAACACCCAAAAATAAACAAGGAGGATCCATAGTTTGAGTAAAGTGCTCAGATTAAGCGGCAGAGGGAGAATTGGAATCTAGGCCTCTCTAGACTTCAAGACCAGCACACTATTCTCATCACCTGCATAAGCAGAAGAAAAATGTTGTTTAAAAAACCCTCAAAACACATATTTAGAAGTGTCTTAAAAGTCAGCTGCCCATTTCCATCATATCATTTTAGCTCTGTCTTATGTACTGATCAGTTGCTTTCCATGATGTCTTCCCTCTCTTATTTTCTACAGTTAAGAAAATGAATAAAAACATGAATTAGGAAGTTTTCTTACCATCACTACTTCGAGATGTAATTGATTTAACATCAATAGATTCTTTCCTCCTGTTCTTGTATCTAAATGAGTGAGACTCTATGAAAATCAAAATAGAAGAGAAAATGATTAGTTTTCAGTGTATTCGCATGTGAAATTTCACATAGTCTTCTGAATACTTAGAAATTTGCCTCCTTTACTATAAAATACTATGCCATACTATTAAAATAACTTTAAGAAACAGTAAAATGTGTACTTTTCAAATAGTAACAAAGACACAAGATATTCTCACTATTGTTATTTGTGTAAAGATACTGTTATTTCCTTATAATAGTGGAGCTAACAATCAGAGAATATTTGGTATGATTAGAATACTATTTCTTTGAAAGTAAAATTTCCATTGTAGGGGAATGTTTGTGATTTAGAAATGCTGTTAAAATGCTTAAAGCCAGTGTATCTCCTTTCACACCTGCATGTTTGATTCTCAGTGAGGGGGTCTTTTCCACTAGTCTGCACTGCCCCTCGTCCACAACACCCCTGAATTATTCTTTTCCATGTCTTTCCATGATCCTCTGTAGGAGCATCTATCTACCCAGCATGTCAGAGGCTTTCTTTTGTTTTGAGAAAAATTCTCTTCTAAGGAAGTCAGTGCAGCCTGTTAGGTGGTTCCACTTACTACCTATCTCCTCTTTTGCTTACATGTGATCTTAATTATGTCACCATGGATAGTGCATTGCTGCCTATATATACCTACCAAGTTTCTTTAGATTTCACTTTGGGTCATGTGCAATTTTAATTACTTAGACATTGCAGTGTCCCATGACTTACAGTCAGATAGCATTACTGGAAGAAAAATGGTGTTAAAGTGATAAGTTTTTGTGGGAGCCAAGTGCCTGAAATCATTGAAAGCAATGTATTAATTTTCCAAATTCAATCTATCTCATCCTTTTCCTTTCATTCAATTCAGAGCCTGGATGATTATCTATCTGTAGCACCTGTCCAAATACACTTTCATAAATCAATTATCTCATTGGTAGAGACACTACCTTCAACTGGGCAAATGGCCACTTACCCTTCTCACCCTGCGTGTCTCTTTTAAATGTTCTCCCATAAAGTCCCCATAAAGGATCCATTCAATGCACTGAAGACCTTCTTCTAGGTCTTTTAACAGTTTGAGGGTTCCAAAGTAACATTCAGATTTTGTACTTGCTACCTATCACTTTCATTAAATGTCCATTTCCTTTTTCTACTTACACATTTCCTGGGTATCTTTTTTGTTATTTCTTAACTGCAATTATCATTGGTAAAAGGCTGCTTATTACGTTGATACGCACCATACATGCCTCCATTGACCACTGGGTCAGCAGCAGTTTTGATTCTTCAACGGTTGTAGTATCCATGTTCTGCAGCCATATAAGTATATTGTGATTAAAATCTGGATTTGTAGCAAAAATGCTACTCAATTTCCCAAATGCAGTCGAGCCTGCTCTATTCCTCTTTTTCATTTATGGTTTCAGCTCATTGCCCATTTTAGTGTAATTTAAGATATATGTACTGAAGAACTAACTCACTCGGTTGTCTAATATATTCAAATTACATGGAGGCAAAATACATTTTTCATCCATTTCATTTGCTCTGCTTGGATGGTTAGACTCCAGTCATTATGGATCTCATTAAGAAGGCTTGCTGTAGTTGGCACAAAGACATTTACCAAAAGGGCCGAACAGTGAACTTCACTGTCTATGTGGAATACTCTCACTAAGTGGCCACATGAAGTTCAAGAGTCTAATCTTTGAGCGTGACAGTTGAGACTAGACACTATTATTTACCCTGGGTTACCTGCCATGGCTCACCCATGTATAAAATTTGTCTGTGTTCTCACCTGTCTGAGACTTGTCTCCAGAATCCCGGTGAATCTTGTGTATCTAAATGTGTTTAAAATAAAACAGTTTATTCAAATGAGAAGAGATCCCTGCTTTAATTTCGTTCTTTTTTTTTTTAATTCCCTTATTTCTAAAACCTTCCATAGAAAGCTTTCGGAAAATGTACATTGACTTAGACATGAAAAGAGGCAACAGACAATGTATAGTTTACAAATTTGATGGTACCTTTAGATACACATAGAATCCCAGAACCACAGCAAAGGAAGTATCCCAAGGGTCACTTAATCAAGGTCCTACTGCCTCTGATAGAACATTTCAGTCACGGGAAATCTAGCATAGTTTTTTTAAATCTCTTGGTAAAAAGTGATTCGGATTTTGTTGTTGTAAATAAACTGAAATGTTTTAAGAGGGTGATATATTATTGCATTCCTTTGGCTCCTAATTAATCAAGTATTGATATGACTACAACTCTAGGGCATTAAAAAACAAATTTCCTAAAGTTTATTAGTTTCAACGATATGAACAGTCAGAAAACCCCTGATAAAATACACTCTTCTCTTCAATAGAGGAAGGAGATTATTGTCACACAATGTTTCCTATGTTGCCAGAGGCAGTCACTTGACATTTGTGGTGTTACATAACTGATTATCTTTGATACAAGAACGGGTCCTCTGTGTGGGTCTGTTGTGGTGGGAGCTGGTTGTTAGGAAGTGATTGTGCTATCTTTTTTTAAAAAAAATCAATACAACATTTTTAAAAAGCATTTGGAGTCAGCTGGTGAACTTTTTTCTTTAAAGAATGAGAGCTAGTGGATCACCTGATTAATAAGATGGTGAGTTAAGCTGTTTTAAGCATAACTTCTGTACCCTACCAACCTCAAAACTGTAAGAAATGCACTTAATTCGTATTAATTAGAACAGAAGGAAAAAGATATATAAATCTCCATGCAAGATAACACCTTCACCTTCTGAAATAATTGTGGAGAATCAATTTGCCTGAAGTTCCCACTCCCATCGTGCCTGGGTGCTGCGTGACATAGACACAACCTAACTTGCAGCACTGGTGGCCCCCACCCTGTCTCCCCATGACAGTCATTCAGTCTGAACCCAATCTGCTTATAAGAGGCAGAAAACTGAAAAGTCACAAAATAGAAAGAGGGTACAACTGTGGAAGATGAGAGTAGGGGTATAACTCTACCCAACTGCCTCCATGACCCCTAAATGGAAATAGCTGATTCCACTTAGTCCCAGGGGTCTGGGCAGGAGACCGTATATGCAGCATATATGCAGTGGAAAAAGGAGGAGTCAAATAGTGAGGAGGAAAGTGTAATCACTGAGGAGAGAGGAAAAAAGCTAAAAGACAAATGGACCAGAAGAGAAAGGCAGGATGCATGATCTGCCCAACTGCTAAGTAGATAAACGGAACAGTAAGATTCTCTCTCTTTCTCTCTCTCTCTCTCTCTCTCTCTCTCTCTCTCTCTCTCTCTCTCCACACACACACACACACACACACACACACATATATATATATATATAATATATATACATATAAAACTATATACACACTTTCACATACACATAAGAATAACCAAAAGTTATTAATGAAATAAGACAGCAAGACAGTAAACAATTTGTATTTCTCAGAAATAACTGAGGTATGTATGGTGTGTATAAATGTGATATGCAGCATTTTACCAATGATAATTGCAGTAAAATAAAACCATAAAAGATATCCAGGAAATGTATAAGCAGAAAAAGTAAATGAGCATTTAATGAAAGTGATAGGTAAGAAGACACTTTGGAATCGTACAAAAGAAAGATAAAAACAATTAAAAGTAGAAATTAGAATGAAAATTATGTCAGAAATCAGAGCTGTCAAAGAAGAAATAAGACAATAAAATAAACAACTTGGAGCACATTGTGGAGAATCTTTTAAAATAAGAGAGGGTTTGAAAAAGATGATGATAGATTTGGAACATAAAAATATAGAAGTAGAAGAAAACTTGGTAAAAGATATATAAAATGTGTGTGTGTTCATCCTTTGTTGCTGAAGAAGACCATGCCATCAGAGAAACGATGACATGACTTGCACCTGACTGTGTTCTGAGTGAGAGAGGGCTGTGCAGGTCACCAGCCTCACTTCTCCTCCAGAGCCATCTGAATCCAGTGACCAGATAGATATTCATCAGGATGACTGGAGATGACCCAGGATGAGGCAATTGGAGTTAAGTGACTTGCCCAAGGTCACACAGCTAGTGAGGGTCAAGTGTCTGAGGTGAGACTTGAACTCAGGTCCTCCTGACTCATGATTTAGCCACCGCACTACCTAGCTGCCCCTGATATGTAAAATACAATTTTAAAAACATACCTAAAGCCCGATGTGGGCATATACATCAGTCATTCCTTCTACTGGGGAGGATGAAGTTGATGGATCCCTTGAGCTAAGGAGTCTTGAGCTACAAGAAGGCTAAAGCTGACTGGGTGCCTACCCTACGTCCAGCACCAATATGGTGAGCCCCCAGGAGGAGAGTCCGCCAAGCTGTCTAACAAATGGAGAATCAGTCCAAGTCAAAAATGCTCCCATATTAATCAATCACTTCCAGTCTAGGTGAGATAGGGAAATCCAGTTTTAAAGACGAATAAACAAAAAACTATTTCTATATAATCCCAAATGATCGAATTTGAAGACTGGATGGGCAGAGATAATTTAAATATTACATGTCACTATTAAAAAGTGTGAATACCATAGTCCAAGAAAAAAATAAGAAAACTGTCTGGAAGTCTTAAAAACAGATGGGAAAGTACAATGGGTAAAATCAGGTAGCTCACCATCTGAGAAAAGTCACAAGCTTGTAACTCCAAGGCATGTAGCAGTTATATTTCAGGCCAGCTATAGAGGAAAGTAAAATTTGAATAGCCCTTTGTGATCAGACATCTATGTGAAATCAGAGAAAAGAGTGGAATATCACATCCTAAAAATGCAATGCAAAGGTTGAAAACAAAATAGAAATGTATGGGCATTTAATAAAAAGGAGAAATTTAAGTCATTCTTCCAAAAGAAAACAGTGAGTGATTAATCTGTAAACACTCCAAAAAGAAAAGATGCACCAACATTTCTGGAATTTAGCTAAAGCAATCCTCAGAGGATAAACTCTATTTCCGAAAATATGCGTATACAATAATAATTATTAGAAAAAGAAGAGTAATAAACCTACAATTAGCACAGAAGAAGACACTTTAAAAGTTAGAGGAGGAATAAAATGAAAATAAACGACTATAGAAATGCTCAGCAGAAACTACGAGCTTATTTAATACGAACAAATCTAAAACAACTCACTTGATTTTAAAAAAGGAGAAAATAAATCAAATGATAAAATTCAAAAATAAGCACGGTGAATAAAGAATGAGTAGAGAACAAATAAAAAGAATTATTAGAGACTATCGCCAGTTACAAGCCGGCAAAATGGAGAATCGAAAGGAAACGGATGATTATCCACAAAATGATAAGATACCAAAATTAACCAAAAAATAGAGATCTTAAGCCGCTAAATTTCAGAAAGAAACATTAAACAATCCATAAATGAACTACCAAAAGTAGGGGGAGCTTTTGATCCAGGTAAATTCTGTCAAATGATGAATGTATAATTAATTCTTATGTATCTAATTTTTCTCAATACCTGAGAATAAAGGATTTTATCCAACTCTTTTTATGGCAACAGATATAGTTCTAGTACATAATCACGGAAGGATAAAGCAGAGATGGAGAATTATAGACTAATATCATAATGAATATTGATGAAAGTTTTAAAAATAAAATTCCATCAAAACAACTCCAACAATATAAGTGAATGTGTGCGTACGTCAATTATTCATTATAATCAACACTTCTAGAACTTAAACTATATTACATTATAAAGCAAGAGTCATCAGAATAATTTGGTACTAGTTAAAAAAAATAGAAGAGTGTGTCAGTGAAACAGGTGAGCAAAGGACCAGAAAGAATCGATCACTCTAGTTTAGTATCCGAGAAACCCAATAATATAAATTTGTGTCCCTATTGGACAATAACAAGAAAATGCAACTTGACAGAAAACACTAGTTTAGACTAGCATATTACAATAAGTTCTAAATAGATGCCTGACTTAGATATAAAAACTCACCTCACAAGGAAAGGTAGAGGAGAAAGGTGCAACTATGGATGGGGGGGATTTTTTAAAAAGTTATTGATACTTTTTTTCCTTTATAACATACATTTCTCAATGCACCCCTCTACTTTCCTCATTCAAAAGGCCATTCCTCATTTTGCTGGTTAGTCATTTTACTTGTACCTAACTTTTCATGACCCCATTTAAGGGGTTTTTGGCAAAGATATTCCTTCTTCAACTCATTTTACAGATGAGGAAACTGAGGCAAGCAGGATTAAGTGACTTGCCTAGGGTCACGCAGCTAGTAAATAAATGTCTGAGGACAGATTTAAGATGACTCTTCCTGACTCCAAGCCCAGCATTCTCTCCACCAGCTATCCATCTACATAACAAATAATAAAAAAGAGGGGAAAACATCCAGTGCAAAAAGACTAACATTCTGTAGTTTTCCACATGAATATATTAGGGCAGAGCTATTTAATTATACAAGGGAGAGAGATCCTCATAAAACCTAAAATAAACAATTTTGATTTCTTAAAATTGTAACTTGGCCAAGGTCATAAAGACAGTGAACATCAGTTGAGAAAATCTCGTACAGCAGAGGGCTTGTGGGGAGGTGGGCTGTTGGAGTCTACATATAGAAATAACTATAAAGTCAAAACAAATGCCCATAACAATCAGTGGAAATCAGTGCATGCCCCATCAATTTCAGATTTACTTTCCTATTCATTACCAATTTCTTTAGGGATCACAAATGTTGATGATCATTTACAGTAATTACCAGTAATCACAGATGGAGTTTTACTGTATATATGGATCTCATTTGCTCTATCATGTTCATGAGAGACAAAAATAAGAAATGATCACGGGCACCTAGGTAGCCCAGTCACCGGAGTTTTGAATACCTACGGTCAAATCTAGCCTCAGCCACTTCTTAGCTGTGCGATCCTGGGTAAGTCACTTAACCTCTGTATGCATCATCTGAAGTCATTTATCCTTAGTTTCATCGTCTATAAGATGGGGTTAATAATAACCTGTACCTTGACGCGTTCTTGTGAGGACCCCATGAGAGAGCACAGTGCCTTGCACATAGTAAACACTATGTAAATATTTCTCCCATTTCCATGATCAGATTTGGGGGTTTTGGTCAAGAACTGTGATTTGATCACATGGGAACGGCTTCCACAAATACAGATAAATATTTGTATGTAGTTTATAGTTGTGACAAGTTACCTGGAGCATTGAGAAGGTAAAATGGCTTGCCCATGGCTCCATCACTAGAATGTATAAAAGGGCACCATTTGAACTCAGGTCTTCTGGGCTCGAAGCTCAGTCTGTCACACAGTGATACTCTGTGCATGCTGATATGTACAGTTCTTCAATGTGCTGCTGTTATGTGTATCCTGCTAACAAATATCTTGACTAGACAAGCATTCATTTGCACCTAAGCTGGGGGCAGCTAAGTGGCACAGTGGGCAGAGTGCCTTGGAATCAGGAAGACTCATTTTTCTGAGTTCAAATCCAGCTTTAGACATTTACTAGCTATGTGACCCTGGATAAGTCACTTCATCCTGTTGACCTTAGTTTCCTCGTCTATAAAATGAGCTGGAGAAAGTAATGGCAAATCACTCCAGTGTCTTTGCCAAGATGGGGTCCTGAAGAGTCAGCACCACTGAAATGACTGATCAGTAACATCCTAAAATGGGAAGCCAATCAACTACTTGAAATGATAATTAAGGCTAAGATGAAAACCACAGAGTTAGGCTTAGAAGGGACCTTAATAGCAAACTAGGCCTAGAGAGTGACTTGCCCAAGGTCACACAAGAAATAAAGTGCAGAGTTGAAATCTAAACAGAGGTCCCTCCACTCAGCATCCAGGGTCCCCTTCATCACCCGACACTGTACTTTAGACTCTGAGGGCAATATAAAACTATAAAGCCAAAGACAAGTCAGCTCTTAGAGCCAGAGAGTTTACTCTCGGGTTTAGGTAAAAAGAAGCTGCTGCTCCATTTGGGCTTCTGTGCTGAAGAACAAGTATTTGTTCCTGTCTTCTGATAAATACAAAAGTGAAATGTGGAAGGGGGGCATTTGCATACATTCTTCAGCTCAGACTCTTCCATATAATTCTAGAAATCATTAAGAGCTATTATATGACAAACACTCAGATATCCTGCCTGTAACGCGACGGAAGGCTGTGACTCATCCCTTCCACATGGAGAGGGCCTTTTTATTTCTTCTGTGACCAACTGTTTTATAGTTTTTCTTAGTGACAAAGACCATTTGCTACAAAGACTCTGATTTGGGTATGAATCTAAGATATGGCCATAAGTAAGTACAAATCTTTCCTTGCAAACTGTTTTCTCTTTCTGCTTTAGGCCAGAAGCAACCCTTAATCACTCAGCATTTCTCTTTGAAAACAATAAATAAAACCATCCCAGCTCTGCAGCACACATAAAACCTTGTTCTTGGTCCGTTGTTGCTCTGCCCTGTGGGGAATTAATTCAACTGGGACTCCTGGAGATTTCAAAGTAGGCTTGGAGCTCTGACCTTCCTGTCTTACTGATCCCCCGGCTGTTCCTCCCACAGGACACTCCATCTCCCTGGTCCTTGGGTTTCCACTGACTGTGTCTGGAACGCTCTCCCTCCTCCTCTCTGCCCTTTGGCATCTCTGTCCTCCTTAAAGTTCTGGCTAAGATTCTAGCATCTAGAAGAAGTCTTTCACAGTCCTCCTCAACGCCACTTCCTTCTCTTGTAGGGAGTTTGTACATAATTGTTCGCCTGTTATCTCCCCCTTTGCCTTGAGAGCAGGGACTGATTGTTTTGCTTTTTTTTTTTTTTGGTTCCCTAGTACTTAACACAGTTGGCCAAGCAGACAGCAGGTGCTTAATAAATGCTTGTTGACTGACTAACCAACTCAGAGGAGATGGGCTTACTGTACCATCCCTCCCTTAGACTTGAGCACGCCAGGCACTGAGGTTGCCATGTCGGGGCAAGTGTGTAAGTTGAGCAGGGATGATCCAATCTCTTTTATGCAAATGAACTGCCATTTGGCACTAGGATGAATACCGTGGGGTAGACTTCCCTTCATAATCTTGCCTTTCTGTAGGCCCTCCTTCCTTTCTTGCTAAGAGGAATATTTATCTCTTCTTTCAAACAGTGCCCAGTATATAGTAGGCACTTAATAAATGTTTATTAATTGATTGGTTTTAGAAACAGTCCTAATGTCGGCTTTCAGGATGTTCTTCCAACCTCATTTTCTAAGTCTACTGGGAACTCTGGCTAGGTCATGTAGTTTGGAGAACAGCAACCTGTCTAGCAGTAGGCTAGAAAGTTGATAATCCTTGTTCTTTTGGCATGGGGGAAGGAGGGGGGAAGATTGGAGATCCACAACAGGCAACTGCCAAAGAGGGGCCTTCCTCATCAAATATACCTTACCAAGAATCCTGCCAGTTCAAGATAAATTTGGGCTAATAACTCTTCTTTTAAGATGTATATATTCCTTGAGAAGATTAAGCCTCCATATTAATACCTTAGAGGGAATTATAATCATTCATACCTAGAAGTAATTACTTTGATTCAATTATTTTCATTCCAACTCAGAGTTCATACTATCACTGAAATGAGGAAATGGTAGTTTTGTTGGAAGTGAGCAAGGAAAACAGGATGATCCTAGATTTTTTTACTCTTGGAGATTGCAGGCTGGAAAGATGCTAGAGTGAGAAAGGCTGGAAACCTAAAAGGCAGCATGATGATCTTATGAAAGTGAAAGAGAAGCCAATGGGTCGGAAAAAGGGAATGGAAAGGGAGATCAGTGGCCCCTAAAAAGGAAATTGTTTCCACTGCAATTCTATCTATGGTATCTATTCTCTACTTGGATAAGTTTAGATTTTTCTCAAAGTTCTTACTTGGCACTCAGTCTCCCCTCCTGTTACAACCTGGGATGCATTCCATCCTCACTTCCACCTCTTAGAATTTCTGACTTTCTTCAGAGATCATCTCAAGAGTCATCTTCCACATTAGCCTTTCCGGATTCACTTCCCTCTTCCCTGCTTTCCCTTGTTTTATAATTATTTGGTATTAACATTGTATTTGTGACGTAATGGGGCTAAGTATTTGTTGATGGATTGATCAGTATGTTGTGGTAGTTACAGGAATGCATGTTCCCCTGACAGAACAGAAACTCTTTGAGAGCAGGTGCTTTTTTTGTTCAAATCAT
The DNA here is from genome assembly GCA_028658325.1 of Potorous gilbertii. Taxonomy (NCBI): domain Eukaryota; kingdom Metazoa; phylum Chordata; class Mammalia; order Diprotodontia; family Potoroidae; genus Potorous; species Potorous gilbertii. Next base: position 698,053,996 of record CM053769.1, on the reverse strand, counting down.
ATGGCAAATAGATCCTAGGACTCAGGGGTGGGGAACCTGCGGCCTTGAGGCCACATGTGGCCCTCTAGGTCCTCAAGGGCAACCCTTTCAGTCAAAGAGCTGAGTTGAGGACCTAGAGAGCCCAAAGTTCCCCACTCCTTGACCTAAGTCTTCTAAAACCCCAGGCAGTGTTTTTCCCAAGGTAGTGCCTTCTCTTGGTAACCTGGCACATGGGAAAACCCACCTAACTTCTAGCTCAACCAATGCTGCTGATGCCTTTGTGCGTTTATGTGTGTGTATGTGCCAGTGGATGATTGAGCACAGTGATATTTTATAAACCATCAGCTGACTCAGTACTGATTTTAATTTGTGAAAATTCTCTTTCTTGAAGCCTAATGTCTGACATCTGTTTTCTTTGTGACCTGGAGCAGATTTCATTGATAAGCAGCGTACTTGTGCTTACCTCACTGGTTTTTCATAATCTAGCCTGGATTCAGGCTAAATAGTTTCAAAAAGAAAATTCAATCTATTTCAAGTTTTTCAGTCTTGAGGAACTGCCAATAACCGATGGCAATTTTGCTCAGCACTTTTAAGTGAACTCCCATATGTATGCTGGATTCTGGCAGGAGCATAAGAGAATTGCCAAGATTCAACATTTTTCTACTCTCATTATCCTAGCACTCAAGAGAGAGTCATTAAACTATTTAATGACACCACTGCTTCATTTGTACTGCCATTAGCATAAGATCCAAGTTATCACCAGTACTAATGCTTTATAAATCAAGTCCCTAGAGATCTAAACAAGAGAAGACATAGCACAAAGGGAAGATGAGTGATAATGGAAGGGCAGAGGGCTAAAACAGCTCCATCTCCATGAGCCCTGTGCTTCTGAAAATGCTGTTCATTCAAAACCTCATTTTACTTCACATGAGCAACCATCCTAGACAGAAAGATAGTCCTGGGCTGGCATTCTGCCTTTGGTGTCAACATGGCCCATCACTGTCCTGCCAACCACACTGCCCTCGATTTGTCTTCACTTTGAAATAGGACAAAATATCTTGATTGGGGTCAATAAGAAATGTATGTCATGAGATGAGCACCAAACGAAAGAAAACATTCACTTATAGGCAGTCCCATTGGGTGAACATTTCTCCTACGTGGTCTGGCAAGACTAAAGGATTTAATGCCTAGAAAACTCACCAGAAAGCCCAGAGCAATGAAGGCTAAGCCCCTAAGTGAAGAGTACACTTTGCTAGAGTTGAAAGGAGCCACAATGAACTTCTGGCATGACCATTAATTGGGGCTTTGCACAAGTCACTGTGGTCCCAGTTTTTGGATGGGAGAATGGAAACAGAGAAGCTTACAGAACTTCTTTCCTAATGTCTTCTCTGGGGGCTTCAAATTACCAGGAGTTCTCAATCAGCAAGCATCAATTAAGCATTTGCTACATGTCAGGACTGTGCTGGACACTTGGAATACAAAGATAAAGAAAAAGGTCCTGTCCTCTAGGAGAATTCATGGGGTGGGGTGGGGAGGTAGGGGAACCAAGTCTTTTCCCAGCAAGAAGGAACAAGTATCCCTTTAATATACTATAGGTTCGGCAGCCAGATGGTGCAGTGGATAGAGTACTGGGTCTACAGTCGGGAAGACCGGAGTTCAAATGTGACCTCAGACACTTACTAGATGACACCCTAGTCAAGTCACTTTAACCCCGTCTGCCTCAGTTTCTTCATCTGTAAAATGAGCTGGAGAAGGAAATGGCAAACTACTCCAAGATCTTTGTTAAGAAAACCCCAAATGGGTTCACAAAGAGTCAGACATGAATGAAACAATGGAGCAACCAGCTTCCCCTATACTGAAATGAAGGCTTTTATCCATTCCACAGCCATCTTCTGCTTCAACTGTTCTACTACATGGTTTACTAGATTTCCTGTCATCAGAATTTTCCCCTATAGTTGCCCTTTAAGCCAACAATGTTATCCTCTGCAATTGGTTTCTCCAATGATGCCCCTCATTCCCCATCCTAATTCTCGTTATTTCCCAACATTCTATGCATCTCCTGACCTTGCACCAACTTGGCAAAGACCAGTGACATCATTTGGCCCACCTTAACCTGCCACTCCACCCAGTACAAGGATATATCTGGGTGGAAAGGGTCATGGCTGAGGAGGGCTGCATGCCTCTCCCTCTTCTTCTCCTCCTAAATATCTGCAAATTGTGTGCAGTCACATTCTCCTTCCCTCAAATCTAGGTAAATTAGAAGTAGATACTCCTCTCAGAAATTTTGGCTTCTTCTTACTCTGTTCAACTGGTAATGTCTGCTGTGGTAGGAAGAACCATTGTGAGACATAGTTTTGAATCCTACCTGTGACACTATCTGTGTGATCTCAGCTTTCTCAGCTGCAAAATGGACATGAGAATACTTGCATTAGTATAAGGAAAATGCTTTATAAGCCAGGATCATTTCAGAAATGAGAATATTACTATCCAGCCTTTCCTTCATCTAACTATTACATCCTCCCTTTTTTCACTACTAATTAATTGACATTTATTAAGCACCTACTATGAGCCCACACTGTTCCAGGAACTGGGATTACAAAATGTAATCAATGAAACAATCCCTGTTTTCTCCCCATTTGCCAAAACAACTGCTAAGCCCTTAGTGGGTTAAATAGAAATGAAGTACTGACACTACTATACCTCCCACATTTACCTTTTCTGAATATGTAGATTACCACTTTTTGCTTCTTTGATATCCACAGTACAACACATATTTGGTTTTACATCAAGCATTTAAAAATATACAATGGACATTTAGTCAGTTGCCTGACTGTCCTTTCCAACCACTCAACAAATAGTATTTGCTGGACACCTACTATGTGCTCAGCCCTTTAAGATCAGCTCCTAAAGTTAAAGGGTTTACGGTTTGGGGAAATCAGATTTACGCTCATGAAACAAACAAAAACCCCATGTAATTAAGTGTTAAATGGAGCGGCACAGATTTAATTCTGTCTGTGATTGTGATTGTACCAGAGACCATGCATCTATGGGCTATTATTAGTATCTTATTAAAGAAATGATAACTGCATTATCACTTATATCCATTCAATTAAATGATTTTTAGGCAAGTATCTACTATTAGCCAGGTAGGCACTATGCTAGGACCAACTGGCTATAGGAACTACATGCTATGAAATATGGAAAATTCTTATTTTAAAATAATATTATGGCTGAGTCCAGTTAGAAGAGGTCTTAGGGATGATCTGGTCCAAACCTCTCATTTCACACATGGGGAAATTGATTCTCAGGTAGGTAGAGGCACTTGCTACCTTTTCCACTGTTTCGGGAGGTCAGAACCACAATGAGAATCTTGCTTCCCAATTTCAAGGCCAGCACTTCTTCCTCTCTATACCCTACTTGCTGCCTCTTGTTTTGTGGCACAAGGTGATGATACATTTTCCACTCCTGTAGGGCTGACCAGAGCAGGCTGTTATCCATGGCTAAGAATGGTAAATGGGAACAATTCTCTTAATCTAGTCTGGAAATGCTCCATTAGAAATAGAGCCACAGGAGAGGTATTAACGAACTCAACTCTGCCATGAAAAAAAAAGGCATCAGAATCAAGGATGCCAGAGGTAATTATAAATTAAGAAAAACCTGAATATCCCATGTGGTTGGGACAGATTTCTCCTTGAAGACACATGCGAAAAATACCATCTGAACGTTTGCAATCACAGTAATGTTGTAATGTTATAATAAGAGTTTTTCCTTTCAAGTGAGTGGGACTCTGTAATGTGATAAGCAGGTCACACTAAGACATTAGAGAGAGATTTAATTTACTGGGGTGGCCTGGGTTACTGCAGTGGGAAAGGAGCAGATGGCGGCAACTGTAGTCGTGAGACACATTTTCATTTTAAACAAAGATGAATTTTTATTTCCTTTCATTGGATCTTGAGCTTTATAGACCAGGATACTATTGTGCTGGAGATGCACTAGAAAAACACATTTTAAATTGCTAGACTGAAAACATCGAGGCTTCCAAACGTTTTATTTTTGGTGAAAATAGTTTGGGGGTAACTTCTCCTTTCATTCCCTGGGTGACCCTCTTGCTTGGAAAAGGTGGCAGACATAGCCAGGAGAAGCTGGAGGCATCTCTCAGATCAATCACTAGTAGTGAAATAGCAATGTTTTGTTACATTGGCAGCACTACATGCCATGGTATAGCTGAGGAGGGGAGGAAAAGGGCCACAAGAAACAAGCTATGGAAGCCACAGGAGATTGGAGGTGAGGTACAGCAGTGGGTGGGGATCAACAGCCAAACTCATCTTACTTCTCTAAGCCTATCTTTGTCAGGAAATTGATGTTAATGCTATGACATGCATATGGCCAGTACTCAATGTATTCATTCACATGAGAGAGAGAGCTGGTGAGAATGGATAGAGGGATAGACTTGGACTTGGGAAGACCTAGATCCAAATCTTGCCTCTGATACATTTGCTAGCTGTGATCAGTGTGTGTATGTGTTCATCCTTCATTATTGAAGAACACCATGCCATCAGAGAAATGATGACATGACTTTCCCTTGACTTAGTTTTGAGTGAGGGAGGGCTGTGCAGGTTACCAGCCTCACTTCTCCTCCAGAGCCATCTGAATCCAGTGACCAGATATTCATCAGGATGACTGGAGATGGCCCAGGATGAGGCAATTGGAGTTAAGTGACCTGCCCAAGGTCACACAGCAAGTGAGTGTCAAGTGTCTGAGGTGAGATTTGAACCCAGGTCCTCCTGACTCCTGCACTGGTGCTCTATCCACCGCACCACCTACCTGCCTCTTGCTAGCTGCATGACCCTAGGCAATGGACTTAATTTTCTTTCAGCCTCAGTTTTCTCATCTGTAATATGGGAATGATAACAGCACCTAGTAACAGCACCTACTTTATACAGTTGTTTTATGTATCCTATAATGTGCAAAGTATGGATTTTAGCTATAACTATAATTACTAATCATAACATGTAAGACTTACCATGGGACACCTGGGTGGTACAATGGATAGAGTGCCAGGTCTGGAGTTAGGAAGACCTGAGTTTTAATTCAGCCTCAGACCCTTATTAGCTGTGTGACCCTGTTTGCCTCAGTTCCCTCATCTGTGAAGTGAGCTGAAGAAGGAAATGGCAAACAACTCCATTATCTCTGCCAAGGAAACCCCAAATGGGATCATGAAGAGCTGGACATGACCGAGCAAGAACAGAGGACTCACCCCTCTTCTCTCCCGCCTCTCCACCCAATAGTGCGTCACCTCAGAAAGAACAGTGACTGGACACAAGAGGATTTCAGTCCAAATCCTCTAACTCAGTATCTGGATGACTTTGGGTAAGTCACTTAACATCTGTGGGCCTCAGTTTCCTTATCTATAAAATTAGGAGGTTAAAAGATATGGCCTTTGGGGGTCCCTGCAAGCTTGAGATCAATGATATCTAGATTGAACCCTTAATCTAGGTAGACTGCTCAGCAGCAGTTGTCCCTCAGCCCTGGAGACTTAGTGGTGGAATGACACACTGGGCCAATGACTTGGTTCAGTCATCCAGTCATGTCAGCCTCTTCTGACATGCCAATACTGTTCATTGCCAAGAAAACGGTCAAAGAGTAGTTTTCCATTATCTTCTCCAGTGGAGTAAGGCAAATAGAGGTTAACTGACTTGCCCAGGATCACACAGTTAGTGAGTGTCTGAGGCTGGATTTGAAATCAGGTTCTCCTGACTCTGGGCCCACGGATCCTAGCTGCCTCTTGGCCATTGCTAGAAGTATCCATCTTAGAGGTAAGAGGGCAGCTTAAACCCAACACCGGAAGGCTTTGGGGTTCCCCTTCAGGGATGTTCAAGCAGTCTGCTAGCATTACAGAACTGGATATTTCCTCCCAGGTATGACTGAATCCCGGTTGTCCCACATGACTCTTAACCTTAACCAGGTCTGTTGAAGGAAGAGGGAGTCAACGCAGGAGAGGGGAAAGCATGGTTCTGGAGTCAGAGAATCTTGTCTTTACCCCTTACGACCTAAATGACCTTATGCAAGTCATTTCTTGCCTTTGGGCCTGTTTCCATCTGTAAAATGAAAGGAGCTGGACTAGAACTTCTACTTCTAAATCTAGATTCCTACTTCCTTGCTTAGGAATCTATTCTAGTGTCCAGTAGAACTTATTGACTAAATTTTTTCTTTAGAATTAGAAATTTTAGCAGTGAAAAAGACATCTAGAGATTATCTGGTCCATTCCTGCCAGACCGTTTCTGTTATCGTTCAGTCGCACTCTTCCTGATTCCATTTGGGGTTTTCTTGACAAAGACAGTGGAGTGGTTGGCCACTTCCTTCTTTAGCTCATTTGACAGATTAGAAAACTGAGGCAAGGAGGGTTATGTGATTGGCCCATGGCCACACAGCTAGGAATTGTCTGAAGTCAGATTTGAGCTCAGGAAGGTGAGTTTTCCTGATTCCAGGCTCAGCACTCTATGCATGGCACCACCTAGCTGCCTAAGTGCCTCTAGTTAGTCCTATTTTTTTCTATGTTTTTCTATCCTTAATAAAAACTGTTCTTTAGTGAATGTCTGTGAGCCAGAGTGCTTACAGGAAGTAGCAGAGAAGCTGGAAGCAGGGTCCTTTGAGTTCTGAGACAAATTTTTGATGTTGTCTTGGGAGAGGTTGCTTTGGGAGGGAGCTGAGTCATATGACTGATTAATGTCAATGGTCCTCAAGAGTGAATAAAATCTGTGCACTTTTGTACAGATTGTGTCTGTACAAAATGTTGGATTCTGCTCCTGGGACTTGGGAAATGGGATCATTGACTTGGGAAGGTCTTTTCCTCAATGATGAGGAAGCACAGAAGAATCTTTGGCTGGCACTTCAAGAAAGCAGGAGACTTGGAGGTAGTATAGCACAGTAGAAAATATACTATTTCTAGAGTTAGAGATCTATTTCTATTATGCTATGCTATTGTCATCTCAATATTTTGCCTTTTTGTAAGGTACGTTTAACATCTAAATGTATCACTATTGTCAGAAGTTTGTTGCGAAATTATCATTCACCATATGGCCGTTACAATGGGAAAGGTTGGATGGTGTTCATGAGCTAGAGTGGTGAGTAGGGGAAGTGTATTTCCCCTCAACAGGGATACCCCAAGGATCCTGAGAGGAACTAAGGACAAAAATGTGGTGGAGGTCTCGCTAGCAGAGTAAAAATAGGTTAGAGTGAAAAAATCAAAAGTGCATTTGCAAGAGCTCATTAATATATTGTAAGACACCGTGTGTGTTGCGAGGGGGTCCAGATAAAGGGAGACTCCAGGTCTACAATGGACCTTCCACATCTTGGGGACCTGTGCGTGTGGTTTGTCCATACACCTTCATTTTACTGTTGGACTGTTCTGTAAAATGAGGGTGCTGGATGACACAGTCTATGAGGTATGTACAGGCTCTAGGTCTATAATCTTATGGCTAGCATGCTAATTATATAATTATGAGCATTCTTTGGACAAAGGCATGGGTGTAAAAATGAGCAGGATATATGACAAGAATGCTGGTTCTAACTAAGAAAGAGGTGGGGGAAAGGGGAGAGGGAGGGCTCAGTTCTGGGAAGCAATGAAAAACCAGGTTGGGGAGGATCATTGGGTCAAATACAGGGAATACTGCAGATGGAGTGTTACATTTTAAATAAGAATGAGGAGATGAAAGAAGCATTTTAGAGAGGACAAGATGGTGAACTTCAAGACAGTGATTTGGGTAAGGCAGATGGTCCTTTCGGATGGAGAAACTAGTGGTATCTGAACTATGGAATGAGAAAACCCACATTTTTCTCAAAATGATGCTACAGAAACCGGAATGATAAAGGTCAGATTTTTCCCTTGGGAATCTATTATCTTTCAAGCCTGAAGAATATTTCCTTCAGTGGGAAAGATTTAATTCACTTTTTCCCCTAGCCACAAAGTTCACATATTCCTGATCTTCAAAAACCTTTAGGTTAAAACCAACATTCAAATCCCTGATAGCAGACCCAGTTCACAAGCATAAACAACATGTGGGACTCTGTGCTCATGGAACAGAACACGCTGTTGACTCAGTCTCACCCTCAGCATCTGATTTTTGTGCTGTTAGGATCTTTAGAAAAAAGTAACCCAACCCCTCTCCCCCCAAAAAAACAGAGTTACCAAACCAGGGCTGCCTCTTACCATGGAGAGGTCAGTCCTTTACTACCAGCAAGGAAAAAAAATGAGGGAGTTAATTATCTTTGGATTTGAGATCGGTCTGGCCACAAGAGGGGGTAGCTCTTCTGTCAGAAGAAGAATATCGGATTCTGCTCCTGGGACTTAGGACATGGGATCATTGACTTGGGAAGGTCTTTTCCTCAATGATGAGAAATGCAAACTGACCTGCTGGAAATCACATTGAAAAGTTAGTTCCCTCTGAGGAACTGTGTGAGGGAAAATTGGTCCTGGATAAAATGAGGCAATGTACAATCTGCAGAAACATATATATCTCATATTTTCTTTTTTATGCACAAATGACAACTTCCAAAATTTATTTCATCCTTCCTACTTTCCTATCTTCTCTCCCCAACAATTTGTCACCACTCTTGTAGGGCATAGTTTCCTACCTTCATCTGGTAAACCAGAGAGGGCTAGGTGGTTCAGGAGATATAGAGAACTAGACTGCGAGTCAGACCAGAGTTCAAATCCTCCCTCAAACACTTACTAGTTGTACATCCTGAGTAAGTCAGTTAACCTCTCTCAGACTCAGATTCTTTATCTGTAATAATCATACCTACCCATCAGGGTTGTTGTAAGGAGGCAGTGAGACAACATGTAAAGTGCTTTGCAAGCATCCAAATCCAAATCCTATTACTTAGGACTTAGAAAAATGCCTCTCTCCTAGTAAACTCTTGATGAATGCCAATAGACTGACTAGCTGATAACTTGGACTCTTTGAACTTCCTTTTCTTTTTTTAAGATTTGGATAACTGTATTTTAAGGTAATTGGTTTCCTCCATAATCTTCTGTATTTTGTTTTATGTATTTAAAACATTCTGAAAAGGGGTCTATAGCCTTCACTAGACTGCCAAATGGGTCCATAGCACAAAAAAAGTCAAAAACCCTTGCTCTATAATCTTGTCTTCTTCTAATAAAAAGACAGTGATTAATCAATACATTAAAAAAATTTTAGACTAGTTTAGAAAGCTTTCTGTTACTTCTGTTATTATTTTACGATGATAGACTTAGAACTAGAAGAAGCCTTAGATAGAACTCAGTCTAATGCCCTCATTTTATAGATGAGGAAACGGAGGCCCAGTGAGGCCAAGGAACCTGTCTCCCAGGTAGAATATGCCAGAGGCAGGACTGAACCCACATCTTCTGATTCTAAAGATACCATCATTCTCTATTTTTTCTCCTTTATTGATCCCTGCATCCTGAGGCCTCATTCAAAGTGCATGATATTGTACAAAGTCCTCAGTGGAAGGCACTCTGACAAGCAATCCCCTGCATTTTGTTTGAGAATTCTTGCCAAATTGAGACTGCCAAATAAAAGGCTGAACTGGAATGCTGGAACCCAAATCCGTTTTGATTAAAAACCCTGTAACAGATGTTACAATTCTAATGTGATTCAAAAATTCTCCTCTAGAAAAACAATCCCAGACCCACCGTAACCACTTCTTACTCAACATATTCCCTCCTCATGACAAATCTTAGCAGCATTCAATACTCTCTAAATGCTGGGGCAACTACGTGGTTCAGTGGATGGAATCAGGAGGACCTGAGTTTGAATCTCGCCTCAGACAACTACAAGCTGTGTGACCCTCGGCAAGTTACTTAACCTTGTTTGCTTCAGTTTCTTCATCTGTAAAATGAGCTGTAAAAGGAAATAGCAAGCCATTCCAAATCTCTGCCAAGAAATCCCCAAATGGGGTCATCAACAGTCAGATATAATTGAAACGATTGAACAATGGAACAGTTTGGCAGGAATGGAACAGATAATTTCTTGAAGTCTTTTTCAGTGCTAAAATCTATAACTCCAAAAGACAAAAATATACTCAGTAAGGACTAATAGAAAGTAGAATAGATTCCTAAGTGACCCCAAATGGGGTCAAAGTCAGACACAATTGAAATGACTGAATGGATAAAAAACAACAAATGATGAAAACATCTAATAAGGCCTAGCTATCTCTCCTAGCTTATAACACACACACACACACACACATACACACACACAGGCAATATCAAATTTGCTATGCAAATGGATAGATTGAAATTACACATTTTAAACCAGCAGGTTTTATTTATTTGGTGAGGGTGAAGGGTAAGACTAGCCAGTCCAGAACTTCTCTCTCAATTCATTTCATCTCTTTGGACCTCAGGCTCCTTGTCCATACAAGGAGGGAATTAGACAAGAGAGCTGAACTATCTATAGGGACAGCTAGGTGGTGCAGTGAGTCAGGTGGACCTGAGTTCAAATCTCACCTCAGACACTTGATACTCACTAGCTGTGTGTGACCTTGGGCAAGTCACAACCACAATTGCCTCCTCCTGGGTCATCTCCAGTCATCCAGATGAATATCTGGCCACTGGATTCAGATGGCTCTGGAGGAGAAGTGAGGCTGGTGACACAGCCCTCCCTCATTCACAAACAAAGTCAAGTGAAAGTCATGTCATCATTTCTCTGATGGCATGGTCTTCTTCAACAACAAAGGACAAACACATACATCTAACTATCTAACTATGTAACTCAATAAAGATTGAGTCACCCATGCTTTATGAATGCCATTATTTAACAAGATCTGCCTTCTTCAAAGTTCTCAACCATCCTTTAAGACAAGGCAGAAGGCATTACCTCGCAGTCACTGCTTCTAATGCAGGAAACCTCTCCTTTCAAAGCTTATGACCAATATTCAAAATTAGGTACCCTAGAGTAACTAATTTTAGAGTCATAATTGCTGCTGCTGGCTGGCCCTCCATCCAGTCTCTCTTTTCTTTCCTAATGCACTCACCTGGAGAAAATGATGAACATGATTAGAAGACACTTCTTAGAGACAACCCTCCAAACACTCTCAGAAAATTATATGTTTCTGGCTCAATTGGGCATCAGTTTATTACTTCACTTGGGATCAGGGAAAGGAGACCATGTTTTGGGGAAGAACTGTGGTTCAGTGGGAGATGCCCTAAATCTGCAATCAGGGGACTTGAGTTTAAATTTTGGTCCAACTTTTTAATAAACTGTGAGGCCATGGGTAATTCACATAACGTTTCTGAATTCAGGTTCTTTTTTATCTAGGATAAGGAGGTGGTGGATTCAATGTTTCTGAAATTCTCTTTTGTTAGTTCTAAGTCTAAGATCCTTTGTGCTTCCCTAATTTGGGGGAATACTGCTTAGTGATAAAGATTTTTTCTCAAATAAATGCTCAGTTTTATTAAGATTGCTGTGTCTATTTAAACAAAATAATTAAATAGAATTTAACCCTCTCCCCTCTTTGCTACTCCTATCCCTTTAAGACAGTCAAAAGTATTAATGTAGAAGAAGTGGGAGCAGAGTGAGTGCCAGTAGGGATAGGTAGAACAGCTTAAAATATAATTATGGAATTCCCCTCCTCCCCCATCAAAGAACTCTCATTGGAGATGAGCTAAAATGCCTTTGATCTTTATGTAGAATTACATGATCTCATGCTATTGGAGCTGGCCACAGGGCAACTGATCATCTCTATGCCCCAGGGGTAGCTGGAAAGGAGAGTCTCCTAGTTTCAGGCTTTTCTGAGATCAGTGCTGACTTTGGAAATCTCCTCTAATAAACTTGTAATTATCAAGACATCAAAGACGCCCCCACTGGCCTCAGAGAATCTTGAAAGTTGGAAGGGATCTCTAAGACCTGCACCTGAACCACAACATACACAACCATTCATCTGCCCTTTGCTCTGTTACAGTTGCCACTATTCAGTCATTTAGTTGTCTCTGATTCTGTGAGACCTCACGGACCATCTCATGCCAATACTTACCATGGAGTTTTCTTGGCAAATATACTGGAGTGATTTTCCATTTCCTTCTCCAGTGGATTAAGGCAAACAGAGGTGAAGTGACTTGTCCAGGGTCACACAGATAGTATGGGAGATTGAATTTGAATTCAGGTCTTCTTGACTCCATGCCCAATGCTCTATCCACTGAACCATCCAGCTGTATCCTTTTGCTTACACATATCCAATGAAACTGGTTACCTCCTGAGGCAGCCCTTTCCATTCCTAGATAGCCTTGTCTATGTTCCCCAAAACGGTATAAAAAGGTCTATGCTTCCCCTTCCAAGGTCCTTATGTCTCCCAAGGATTTCTACTGCTCTATATCCTGCTACTTCTCTCTAAAGAAACCCTTCAACTTTTTTTTCATCAACACTCCCTGAAGTAATCATCTGACAAAACCTCCAAATTAACATTCTTATTACTCCTTTCTATCAGACTATACTTCTTTCCTCTTTTAAAACTGTGTTCAACTCAACATTCTCCATGAAATCTTTCACATTCCCTTGGTAAGGCCCAAATAAATTCAGAAATTCCTCTTTACTCTTTATCCTTCTCATATCTCTGATGAGAAAGCATTTTGTGTTAAGCTCTTGTGTGCCAGTTAAACTCATGACTGGTTATGTGTATGTTGATATGTTTCTGTCATTAGTTTGCACTTACAGTTCTCCAATCTTTCCCACTAAAGTATCATTTCCTTGGCAGAAATCAGCCTTCAATTTCCTTTTTTCATTCCTAGCCTGTCACTGTGCAAACAAGCACTTCATCTTTTCTCATGATGATGAGGAATTCTCCAGGCCCTAAGATCTGATTAGTTTCCCAAAGCAAGTTGACCAAATTCCCATGAATTCAATTCAGAATCTGCCAACATTCTTTGAAGAGAATCTTTCCTTTGGTTTCCTCCCACCTTCCTTCCTCTTTCTTGACCCCTTCCTCACTCTCCCAAGCTACTCATCCCCTATTCCATTCTTGTAGGACACGGATGTTGCCTGATCATTAGCTAGAGGGGAAGCAAAAAATCATTGAGTTTCTCCTACAAAGAGTCTTCATTTTAACAGGAAGCTCCCGATAACCTTAAAGTCTTTAAGTCCCAAAGGAATGTCATAGACTAGAGTTTATCATTTGACTCTTGTCTTTAATCAAATCACAGGGGGAACCATCTCCTCTCCCTACTCATAAGGCTGATCCCGGCAGAGGTATCTAGGGCCAGCTTCTGGAGAGTGGGGATCTCCCACCAAGCCTGCTACAGAAGGAGCTGAGGGGCAGACCACTACTGACTGCAATTATTCATTGTATCTTCCAAAGAAGTAAGCAGTGGGGAAGGTTGCTCTATGCCTTGCTTAGGGTCACTTGATGCAGAGATCACCAAACTATGAAAGGGTTCTTATTTACCCTCTTCCTCATCATTAGATCTGTGGATAGATTTTAGGGAGTCCATGAACTTGGATGAGAAAAAAATTACATCTCTATTTTCACTAGCCTCTAAATAAAATTTACCATTTCTTTCAATGATGAATGTAATCAGCAAAACATTATTCTATCAAGGGGGACACAGTCTTCACCAGGCTGCCAAAGGATCCTGCTCTACACTTTCTGCTCAGGGAATCCTCAGTCAATGTTGTGGACTGACCAAGGTTGTAATGAAGCCATACAAGGGAAATAAAAACAAGGCAAAACCTTCAGAGACCTACCTCATCTATCCACACTTAGACTTTGAATAGGAGATAGGTGCCCACAGGATGGAGGCAAGGAAATACATTCTTCCTATCACCATGCTCCAGCCTCAGCCAGAGCCATACTCTGAAGTCTCAACTCAGCAATTCAGTTTTCAAAAGGAAATTGACATGAAAGTAGATTGAAAGCAGAAACTAGGGTAAACACATTCTAATGAAAAACCCATCCAACTCTTTGGCCACCTTTCCAGGAATGTGCCTGGAAGAGTAAGGGACGCATTTATTGGAACTTACCCTTTAATACTTGTGAAGTGGATAAATGATGTACCAGATAGTTTGAAGGCATGGAGACCTGTGTCAAAGACCTTCAAGGTCCATTATCCTTCTTGCTATGAACAAATGTGAAAGGTCCTCTGGGAAAAATGTTGGAGCCATGTTCTTTGCTCTGATCTATTGTCATTCATTCTCAGGAACAAGTACCATCCCTTTACATACTACTAAATGCAACAGACAGCTATATTTTGGTATGGTCTGCTTAGAGCCATGCCATCCTAAGGGCATGATGAATAAATGAAAGAATGGTTTGATGTTTCTCCCTGTTCCCTTGCTGGGTAATGGATCAAGTGCCAATGGTTCCAGCTAGTGCCAAGAGACCTGAGACTAATGTGCAGAAGTTCTAAGAGTAGCCTTTGGTATAGTACAGAAGGATATATGGAACCAGCCAGAGATTCATAAGCACTCAAGACCTACTCCAATGCTGACAAATATTGGAAAGCTAATGTTTAAATGGGAGATAAAGTAATTCCTTATGGGAATTCACATGCCAAAGGTTGATCTGGAATAGGTAATTTCCTAAACAGGGCAATAGCAGTCAAGAAGAGTGAAAAAAGATGAAGGAAACCAACCAAAAAAACCCCCAAACAAAATAGAATCTAGATACAAAGTGATACAAAATATATTGGGTTTCATTCATTTGAAAGAATATAGTAAATAATCTTAAACAATTAGGATTCTAAATAGAGTTGGGGTAAAACATTATCCCCTATTCCCCTTTAGTGATTTAGTGATCCCCTATTTAGTGATTAAATCAATCCTGATTATTTAAAAATTTTAAGTAATTTATTCATTAAAAGTGAGATAGCATAGCATAGCAAAGCCAACCTCGAAGCCAGGAGAAACTTGGACTTGTCAATTGTATTATTGTATTATTGAAAATGCATTGGTTCTAGAGTCTGAGAACATGGTTCAAGTTCCAACTCTGACATACTGGTTATATGACCTTGGGCAAGTCACTGAACTTCCCCAATACTCTAGGCAGCTTTCTCAGACTCTAAGTTGCAGAGGAGGACTTGGTTTGTTTTGGTGGAAGAATCTTCTTCACCTAGAAGAGGCAGTTAGGTAACACAATGGATAGAGTGCTGGATAGGGAGTCAGGAAGACCTGAGTTCAAATTTTACCTCAGACACTTTCTAGCAGGGTGACCCTGGACAAGTCACAACATCTGCCTCAGTTTCTGCCATGCAAAACTGGAGTAATAACAGTACTTACTTGCCAGATTGTTGGGAGGATAAAATGAGATATTTGTAAAATGTTTAGCGCAGTCTCCAGTACATGGCAGGAGCCTGATAAATACCTGCTTTCTTCCTTCATTAGAGCTATATAGTTAGCTTTCTGAGCAAGTATTTTTATATTCAGTTTCTAACAGAAAGTTTGTCATGATATATATCCAAAGTTCTGATAAAAAACAACAAAATAACTGACTATCCCAAAGAAAGGAAGACACTCTCCTCTGCCTCATTCCTGTTGTCTTGCTCAGCAATGCATCCTGGGCTTGGACTCAGGTACACTTGCTTAAGAGTCAGAGCTTGCTGGAGTTGCACAGAGGAGAGGGCTAGGGGAGCCATCTGATTGGGGAGTTGCATGGGGAGGATAGGAGTTACAGAGGTAAGATTAATCTGGCAGCACTGTATAGGGTTAAAGGAGAAACTGGAAGCAATTAATTCACTATTGCTGTTGCTCAGACAAGAGATAACACCAGCCTGAATGCATGCAGTGAGGCTAGTGGAAATGGAGAGGCAACAGACTGTGAGATGCTGTGAAGATGGACCTGGCAGGTTCAACAGGAGGCAAGGGATGAGGAGGAGGAAAAACAATCTAAGGTTTTGAACCTGTGTGATTGGAAGCATAATGATGTCATTTGTGGAAACAGAACAGTTGTGAGGAGTTTGTGGGTGCGTGTGCATGTGTACGTGTGCGTATGTGTGTGTGTGTATGTGACAGGAGATAGCAAGTTTGATTTTGGAAAAGCTAACTTTGAGATATCAGTGGGACATTTTGTTAGAGCTTTCTGTCAGGCAGTTGGAGATATGGGACTGATGCCCAGAAGCAAGATCGGGACCAGAGACAGAGATGAAATGGGGTGCTCTTTGTAAAGCACTTAGCACAATGCCTCACACATAGTAGGTGCCTTATAAATGCTTATGGCCTTTTCTTATTACCCTAGATGTGGGAGGTGAGGGATGGAGCTGGGAAGTGAATGAGATCCTTAAGAGAGAATATAGAATGGAGCCTGAAACGAAGAACCTTAGGGAATAACTACACATGGAGATGAAAGGAAGAAGAGGGATCTGAAACAAGCTGGTCAAAGAGGCTAGAGCCGGGAGGGTATAATGCAAAGGTAGACCAAGGAGAAGAGAGTTTCAAAGAATGAGGGAATGATCAAGAGTGATCGATATTTCATACAGTTCAAGGAGAGTGAAGACTGAAAAACTGCTGGAATTAGAAGGTTAGAAGGTCAAAGCTCAAATCCCATGCCACCTCTCACAGGAAAGCCTTTCTTGGCGGTTAGCATTCTTCCGGATCTGAAACAATCATGTATGTATTTATTTGTTCACATCCAGTAAACGATAAGTTCCATGAGGGCAGAAGTTAGTTTTCATTTTGCCTTTTTATACCCTTGTTCTTGTCTAGTCATTTCAAGTCACATCCAGCTCTTCATGACCCCACTTGGGGTTTTCTCGGAAGAGATACTGGAGTAGTCTGCCATTTTCTTCTCCAGCTCATTTTACAAATGAAGGAACAGAGGCAAACAGGCTGACGTGATCTGCACAGGGTCATACAGCAACTAAGTGTTTGAGGTCAGATTTGAACTCAGGAAGATGAATCTTCCTGATTCCAGGTACATCTGCTGTGCCACCTACCTGCCCCCATACCTAGCAAAATGCCTTGTCTAGAGAAGAACTTAATAAATGCCTATTAGATTAAATTGGTTACTGATGACCTCTGAAGAAGAGTTCCAAAAGTGATGGAGTAAGGTTAGAAAGCTATAAATAGTTTCACATAGAGGAAAACCTGGTTCAAATCCCATGAAGCACACACTTGTTCTCATCCAACCATCTTGGAAATGTTCATGATAAGTCATATGGAAAACTAGGCAAGAGAATATAGATGGCTCAGTGTAAATTTGTCACTTCTCCTGGAAAAACAGCTCAAGGGGGTTAGGTTGAGCATTTTCACATGTGAAGTGCAGCCCAGACACTTCAACCTCAAACACATCTTTAATCTGCTCAGGACAAAGATGACTGGAGGGGGCTGGCATCAACCTATCTCTTCTTGGAGTCTGACTGCAGCAAATGTGGTTTTGTAAAACCACAGATCTTTCTTTAAATAGTGAGCTTAAACATGCACTACAGCTGAGAGGAGAGAAATGTTGGCATTTGCAGATGAGTTATGTTTAGCTAATGGCTTTATCTAGAACACTGACAAATATTTGTTGAACGCCTAATATGTGTGAGGTATCCTTAAGTACACAAGTCATCCATTATGCCAATATCATGATTGCATAATGCATATTTCTGAAATACTAATAATCATTTCCAAAGATAATCAAGTCCTTGTTTTTAATCCCAATTTCATTTTTAGAAGTTGCACTTTGGTGGTCACAGTTCACACTCCAATGAACACTCCTCTTCACATACTGGTCACACCTAGAATTAGCTTCATATGGATCTTAAAACCATGTATAAAGAAGGGACTGGTCAGACATTTGGGGTAGATTTTCATGCCTTTCAAAGGTTGCTAGGTCAGTAATTTAAACATCTGTTTTCAAAATCCAACTATTCACTCAGCAAACATTTATTAAGCATTTAATATTACCCCAGCAATATATAGGGTGCTAAAGGCAATAACTCTGCCCCCAAGAAGCTTATATTCTAGTTGTGGAAATACAGAGGCAATCACAGACAAGAGAAATAGTCTCATAACAAAAATAGGAGAGATGTCAAAAGACAGTATACAATGAATGACAGGTGAAGATAGAACCATCTTCCAAGGAAGTCTTTTCTGTTACTCTTAGCCACTAGTCCTTCCCTCTTCAAACTACTTTGTATTCTCTCTTTCTCTTTCTCTAAGATGTGTGTGTGTGTTGTGTGTGTGTGTGTGTGTGTGTGTGTGTGTGTGTATATATATATATATATACATGTGTATAGATCCATACACACATTTAATATTCAATATATACTAACATACTCAATATTTGTGTATGCATGTACATATATATATTTATATATTATATATGTATATCTACATACACATATATATGGGCATATATACATATATATTTTACATCTATATCATGTAGAATACAAATTCTTTGATGTTAGGAACTGCGTAACTTTTGTCTTTGTATCCCCGGTGCTTAGCACAGTACCTAGCACATAGTAGGCACTTGTTGATTGACTGACAGACCGCAAATGGAGTGGTAGTTTGAAAAGGAGGAAAATAGAATGGACTGAACTGCTTAGGAAAAGTTCATAGCTTTAAAGCTAGACCAGATCTTAGAGGCCTTCTGTTAGAAACTAGGAAACTGAGGTCTCAATAGATTAAGTGACTTGGTCGCAGTCACACAGTCTGCAAGTGACAGAGCTGATATCGGAAGTCAGGTCCTTTACTGGAGTAAATGAATCTGAATCCTATACCCCTGTGTAATGGTAATTTAAATGGGAAGATCTTTCCCATTCATTAATAGGCCCATGTGACCTGCTTTAAATCACATAGAAGTCTAGGTCACATGTGATGGGAGGAGCTTGCTGAATGGGTAGAACAGGAAGGGTGGAGAAGAACTGGGAGGAAGTGAATGAGAGCAGTTAAGAGTGGAGGGAGAGAGGACACAGGCAAACAGGCACAGCTAGGCTCGTGTTTGTTTATGGGAAGGCCCCAGCAGCAAGGGTGGTGGGGGAGGCTTGGGAGTGGCTTTGTCCCCTGCAGTGCTAATATGCATTGACTTCTTGGCTACTATGATGAATTTGTCTTTCTAGTATTGAGATTTGGCTCTCTGGTGTCTGAATAATTGTTTTTCTTCTGCCTTCTATATGGAGAGTCTGTTATACTTTGTGATGAGAACTATTGTGGCATATTCATAGTCACCAGCAGGGCTGCGAATATTGCCTTGGTGATACACCCTGGCACTATAACACAATGCCTCACAGGGAGAAGGCACCACTTGAGCTGGACTTTGAAGGATGGACATTATTTGGATAGGTGGAGAATAGGTGTAAATAAAACAAGATTATGTGATAATGACCCTTGTTGGAATTTGGGGCTAATTTCAAGATCCTTCAGCAACTTGGTTGTTTTCCAGGAAACTCTCCAGCATGCTAATGTCCTAAAGGTGGAACTGCTATATGCCACTTGGCTTCTCGGTAGAGAACTTTCAATGAATCATCTAAAATTGTGATTTCTCCCTCATCTGTAAAGAGATTATGGTCCTGAACAGCCTCTGAGGGTCTCAGGGTGTTTGTATAGTATGGATACCTTGTGCTGATAAAAATGTCCTATACAACAAGAGCTCCATTTGGAGCTCATCAGCTCCAAATGACAATGAGGGGCATTATCACATGAGTTGGGGATGTACAGCTTGAAATAGAGAAGATTTGAATGAGGGGACTCGATCTTTCCTTCCAGTATTTGAAGGGCTATTCTATAAAAGAGAGATTTTTACTTGCTTGACCTCAGAGAGCAAAACTAGGAAAATCAGTTGGAAGTTACAGAAAGTCAGACTAAGAAAAGAAACTGCCCCAAAGTAGAATGGGTAACCTCAGTAGGTGGAGGGTTTCTCCTCAGAGGTCTCTATGCAAAGGCTAATGGGAGTGAAGGACAGGCATAGCCCCCTCCCCCTTTTTCGGGTATAGCCTTTGAGATCTCTTCTACCTCTGAGATTCTTTGAGGCCATTATTCATCTCTTTAGAAGGGAGAAAATATTCGTATATACATACAGAATCTTTCCTGGCATGCTCCCTACAGTTGCCAGATTGGACAAACAAATACAGATCCAGAATTCTTGTATCTCTATCAAGCAAGGCTCTCTGAAGTGGGACTTCATCAATGTGGCACAATGGTTATCACACTGTCTTAGGGATTCCCTACCATCAGAGTCCCTTGTTCCAGCTCAAAGATCAAGATACATTCAGGAGAAGCATGAGTGGAATTATGAAAAGAAGTAGCACAAGAGCTTATAACCTGTGAAAGAGAGAAGAGAAGGAGATTGGAGAAATGGCAGGTAGAGAATTAAAGAGGCTGAGGGAGAATGGATAATTGAAAATAACAGAGGACCAGGATAGTAGCTCTTAAACCGGGTCCATGAGCTTTTCATTTTAAATATCCTGATAGCTGTATTTCGTGTATTTTTTTGCACTTAGGACATTATTCTGGGAAGGTTTCACCAGACTATCAACTGTCTAGCTGTTCTAAATGGTCTGTAACAACACTGCTGAATAGGACTGACACATCATGTAGTTTTTCTATTTTTCTCTTTTGATTAACCCTATTAGAACCTCAACTTTATCTGAGATAACCAGATCCATGATACAGAAGTTAAGAACCCCCCAACTAGAGGAAAAAAATCGAGGGAAACTCAATGGCTTGGAGCAGAGTAGCTAAGGTCTAAACTGAAGATGGCAGGAAAAGAGAAGTAAAGAACCACAAAAGGAAAAAGCTGAAAGAGAGAAGGAAAAAAATGAAGAATGAATTTTTCCAGGTTGAGTACAGAAAACTGCACAGTCTGGTAACATCACCAACCAGTGCTGGAAGCTGGACAGACACCCCTAATGCAAACAGATGAGAGGCCACACTTAGGGATCCTGAAACCTTCATGTGAGGCCAGTGATCAGGAGAGGAGTAGCATCTAGAAGCAGTGAGTGATGGCTTGTCAAGAGAGACTGTCAAACTGTATGCCATCCAGCTAGGATGGAAGGACTTCTGGAAATCTGACCAATGAGGTTAGGAAGGATGAAAAGGATCAAAAAAGGAGTTTTCAATGAAAAAGAACTGGAAATGAACTATGAGTCCCAAATATGGAAGCAAGTTGTCCAATCCTTTGGTTATGAAATGGCTCATAAGGTTGTACATCACCAAGGACTGATGTAACAGAGAAAGAAAATGCAAATAGAGACAAACAGTGTCTCTGGCTTAGAGATGAACCCTGTCTCTAGGACAACATGCCCTCCTGGTTTTAAGAAGTTGTTGTGATCATATATATATATATATATATATATATATATATAAAATTGCATTTTTCCCCTGAAAAAGAAGAATGTAGTCTGTTCATTTCTGAGTCTTCTACCCACCTATCAGCTAAACAAAAGGAATCCTAAGATGCCTATAGATGAATTGTTCCTACATACTGAACAATAACTGGCTAAGAGGCTCTGGACCAGGTGTCAGGTACTCCAAGAACAAGTCCATCTTTTCCCTTTACCAAACATCCTTGGTAGTGTAGTGTCCTTGTAAGTGTGAAAAGTTGGGGAGGACTTCCTGGATCTCTATTCAAGGAGATCCTAACTTAGAGGCCTATGTGGGATTTGGGAGAAGTCTACAGTTTGATGCAAAATGTGGAAAAGCAGATCCTTGCCCTTCCCCCCCCAAAAAAAAAACTTTGTCCACATTATGAAAGAAATCTACTCCATCAACTCTTTCCCAGAAGTCTTCAGTGATGTCTACCATGCCACCATTAGAGAGTAGGAAAAAGTCCTGCTTTAATAATACTCGGTCATGGTGTGGTGGTAACTGTTGTTACTTGCCTTTCACTCTCAAAGATGACCAAAGATATCAGGAAGGTGATGTCTTGAATTTCAGGTAAATTGGATTTATGTGAGGCAGGGCTGTACAAAGTCATCAGCCACATTCTCTCCTCCAGAGTCATCCGGGTCCGGTGTCAAGACACAGATCTGGATGACTGGGGATGGTCCATGATGCAGGGGGCGACCCTGGCCTTTTTAAGCTAAAATCTTTCACTTGTCTAAGGCAATAATCATCCAGTGATTAAGGCTACATAAGAAATCAGACAAAAAAATGACCTCTTTTACCTACTCAAAAAAAAATCAATCTTGGAGGGAAGAGCCTCAGGGTTTCTGGCCAGAACAAACAATCGCTATTTACACTATGGATCTGAAACACAAACTTTGACTGGTTTTAATAAGTGAGAAAAGCTTTGAGTTAAGTTCCAATGACAGACTATATTTGCTCTCTGAAGAATAAGTTAGTTTAGCATAGAAAGGATGGTCAGAAAGTAATGCATTGGCCATGGTGACCATGAAACTAACAAAACACAAAATGGCCCTGGTTCTGAGCAGTCCCTTCTGATTCTAGCTGACAGTGGCAGAGTGATGGGAAAAGGGGTGGAGAGGGCTATCAGGCAATTTTTAGCCTGTCTACAAACATTATTTTAACTAATGAGTTAATGTCAACTTTAGTCTCAACTTATTAGAGTAGAAGTCAAAACTTACTCAAAACTTTTGAAGGATAAATATGAAAATCCACCCCATCCAACCTGACCTATTGTTACTCCATTAACTTGTGAATTGATACGTCACCTGAAGGCCTGAATGACATCACTATTTTCGTTCTTACTACAACTGAGACCTGAAAACATAAAGAAGTTGCAGCTTAATGGAATGTTGGCTCATGAGAAGTCACCAGAGAGGCAAAGAAAAGCCTTGGTTATGTCATGCATCCAAGAGCAAGAAAAAACAGTATTTTCATGGGGAATCTTCTTGCAGTACTGAGCATAAAAAAAAGGACCAACATGGAGGTGAAGTTTGTTTATGCTCTGGAGCCAGGGTTCTAACATGTCAGTTGATCCATTAACTTGAATCATTTACTGGAACAGCCATGTGGTGCAGCGGATAGAGTGCCAGGGCTGGAGTCAGGATGACTGAGTTCAAATCTGGCCTCAGACACTTACTAGCTATGTGACTGTGGGCAAGTAACTTGTTTGCCTCAGTTTTCCCATCTGTAAAATGAGCTGGAAAAGGAAATGGCAAACCACTCCAGTATCTTTGCCAAGAAAACCCCAAAGGATGTCATGAAAAGTTGGACACTACAGAAATGAATGAACAACTAATGACCACTATTAACTTGGAAGAGAAAAAAATTACATTGGTATTTTCTCAAAACTCTAACAAAAATGGTGTCCATAAGCTTTATCAGACTAGTGAAGAGCTCCATGACACATAAAAAGGTTAAGAACTCTTCTTCTAGAAATTGTTGTAGAGACCGAAGATCCTATCAGTTTCTCAATATCTGCTATGGTTGTATTGTGATGGATATTCAGAACCACATTTTAGGAAGCTCATTAGAAGCCAGGGAGAAAACAAAGGAGGGGGCAACCAGGATGGTGAAGGACATGAGATCATGGCATAAGATACGTGGTTCAAAAACTGTGGATATTTAGTTTAGAGAAGAAAAGACTTAGAAGGGACATAATAGCAGTCTTTAAATACTTGAATGGTTGTCAAATGAAAGAGGGATTTGATTATAGCTAGGTCCCAATTTGTGCAAATGAGGAATCCTGTTAAAGTGGTAGCATTACTTGAATTCACACTACATATTTATGTTAGGCTGGAATCAATGACCACATTTCCATAATCAAAACTTCAAATAAGGCAAATTCAAATACATGCAGCCACTCCACTGGATTTACTATTTGTGTGAATCAGGACCTAGTTGGTTCAGTGGATTTCTAGGAGCCATGGATATAAATTATAGAGAAGCAAATTTGCTGTGATGTAAGATAAAGCCTCGTCATAATCAGAGCTATCCAAAAGTGCAATAAGCTGCCTTAGGGGCTACTTGGGAGGTAGTAACTCTCTCTCACTAGAGATCTTTAAGCAAACGCTGCTGACCATTAGTCAGATATTTTGTACAAGGATTTTTGTTGAAGTATAGACTGGAATAAATGGACGTTATACCCTATATTATCGGGATTCTGTGAAACACAAACATTCCAAACGACTTTTGAACTAAATCACCATAATATCAACTAGTTCACTGTTAGAGTAAAAGTCAAAATTGACTCAAAAAATTACAAGGATAAAGATACAAATGTACTCTGCATAACTGTAGTAGCTCCAGCCTGACTTATTAAGAAAAGCTGTTGATTTGGATAAATGAGAAATGGAAAAAGGTAAAGACAGGGACTCATTGCGATTGTTCTTCATGTAATTTTAACAGATATAAAGCAGTGAACTTGAAGGGACAGTGTGTCTTACACCAGGACAGGAAAGCGATTGAGTATAACAGGTAATAAGTTTCAGAAAATAGATCTGAACTCAGTTCCACTGACTTGAACCAGTGTTCTTTCTATTATGCTATATTATTTTTCTTATGATGGGATAGGAAGATCATAGACTATAACTTGACTTACTCCAAATTTTGTCTAGGGCAAAACTCTGCTCATAGATCACAGAAAATCTGAATACTTAGATGGCCAGTAAAAGGAAGCTATATCCTCTTGCTTTCCCATTCCAGACTCAATATATCCCCTTCGCAGCAGCGTGGCTAAGAGATGGACATCCTCAAACAAGACCTCTCCTTACACATTGTTGTAAAATTTCCTATTACTGCCAAGTGTTGCATGAACATTTTTAGTGTCCAAGAAACTTGAAGCTGGGATGAAATATCCATGATTTCCAAATATCTATATTATAATAAGATTTTGGTGGTATAAATTCACCTCCATTTCTGATTCTTCCTTTCCTTCTCTTAATATTCTGTCAGGAAAATATAATTGTGGTAGAAAACAGAAGACCACCTTGGAACTCTTCTCTAGTCTTTATCTTGCTTACAAAACAGTTAAAATAGAACATGAAGGTTTGTTTTGAATAGACTGCATTTCCTAATTTCCTAAGGTAACTACTTCTTGTGACTAACACAATTATCTGGAAATCTCTGTGAAGCTGCCTAAATGTCCCATGCCCCCATTTTGTGATGGGACATTTGAAGTGGGTGACCAACAACCCATTCAATTGCGAGTTCTTATATGTTGATCTACTTTGATCCCCTGGTCTAGTTCTCTGGATTCTGGAATCTACTACCATATTTCTCCTCTAGACATGTACTGATCTCCTCAATGTATTAAAATCTGGGGGAAAAAAATCACACTTCCCCTTAGTTTGGTCAAAATTGGAATTTTTCAAAAGTTTTTACTTAGAAACTAGGAAAAACAAACAAAAAGCAATACATGAAAGTGAAGTGAATGGATTTACAAAGAAATTTGCTTATCTAAACTTACCAATAGTGTAGCTGCTTAGCAAAGATTACAGGAGCCTAAATCTGTGCTTCCTTTCCCCAACATGATACCTTTTAGGTCCCAACTGGAGTACATGATGAACAAGACCTTCACACATCTAATCTATGCTAACTTTGGGATGGTACCCTTTCCATGTTTGATAGAAATCTCAATACTTCCTCAACATCTTCCCATTCTTATTTCTAGGTATTACATTCTCCCACTCTGTCAGGCACCCTTTATAGAATTTTATAAGGGCTCTTAAATTTGGGTCCATGAACTTGTTTTTGAAAAATATTTTGATAAACTGTATTTCCGTATAATTAGTTTCCTTACAATCCTATGTACTTTATTTATTTAGGACAGTATTTTAAGAAGGGTTTACAGTCTTCTCTAGACTGCTAAAGGGGTCCAGAACAGAAGATGAAGAACTTCTACTCACGTCTGCCTATAACAGCTTTTAGTGGAGGCAGATTCTGCCTTGGTCTCTGATTCCTTGGATAAAGAATGTATTTTCCCATTTGATCCCAAAGATTCTTCTTTCCTTAGTTTTCAAGTCATTCATTACTGACCTTGTAAGTTGTCTATCTTATACTTTCTTCAGGCACAACTTTCCTATTGTGCTGGGCCCCCAGAATTCACACCCTTACCACTTTCCTTGTTTATTTTGATCATGTTCAGCTAAATTATATTAATTACATGTCTAGTAAGTCTGGCTCTTTTTTTTTTTTGCTGAAGTTAGGCTTTTTCACTCACAGTGCTAAAATAATCTTTCAGTTTAATTTCCTTAGGCCCCATCTTACCAGGTACCATTTCTCCGAGGAGCATGTCTGCATGACATCAGTTCCATTTGAATGCTGGAAGCAGATTCAGTGGCTCTTTCTGTTCAAACCCTCAATTCTTTTTGGAATGATTCATTCACAAAGTCCATTTTTTTCCTACTGGATATGCCTCCACCTTTGATCGTGGTAGAGCCCGAGATCAGAGACTGGCCAACTCTCTCCAGCTTCCCAAGGTATTGCTCTGGTGTTTTCTCAGAACATTTTCATTCTAATTTCACAATTTTAATAAATAATTTTCATGAGACAATTATATGATACATGTAGTTCACACTACAATTAGAATTAGGAGGAAGGAGTGAGTCCTCAGTATGGGCTACAATAGTTTGAAAAAACTTCAAGGGAGATCACATATTTTGGAGCTAGAAAGTACATTGGTGATTGTCTAGTACAAGGTGGGGAACCTGCAGCCTCCAGGTCACAGGTTCCCCACCCCTGATCTAGTCTATCTCTTTAGTTTTATAGAGTAGGAAATTGAAACTCAAGAGGGGTGAAGCGATTTGCCTTCTAGGAAGGATTTCAACTGGGCCTTGAAGGATGGGTAGGATTTTAACATGGACAAAAGAAAATGTTTTGGAGGGGCAAACAGCACGAGGAAAGGGCATGAGATGCCTAGAAATGTAACTAGGGTAGGGAAAATGGGGTCTTACTCCCAGACACCAGAATTTGATGGTCTCTGATAATATTTCAAAAGCTAGAAATGACTAAGTTTAGCTCCTCGTTAGCAAGCAAGAATAATTTGTTAAAATGGGAAGCTGCCAGATGGCATCTGCTTTCTCCCCTGTCCCCTTCTTTCTGTTGTTTCTTCCCTTGTGAGATCTAGGTCCTTCTATAAAGCAAGCTCACCATGTGGTCACTTTTTCCTCAATCTCTCCCTTTCCTTCTCTCAGACTCACAAGTGCTCAGCTGAATTTGTTGTATGAAAAGTGGATTTGAGAATGACTTTCAGTTTGCATGCTCTGGGAGTGGGGTTGTTTTTTTTTTGGTCTGTTTGGTTTCTTTTGAAGCTTACCTAAGACACCAAAATGACTAGTTCTGGCTCTGGAAGAACACGAGGAAGAGTGTGAACTCCTATTTCTTACCTGAATTGTATTCCCCCAGTCATTCTTACATGATGATGCCCTACCTTGTATAACTATCTTAAAAACCTGAGCAAAGCTGGGCTTATAAACAGGCAACATGATTTGAAGAGTCCAGATACCTCCTGCCCCAATTGATTCAACGGCACCAGATAGTCTACAATTAGAAATTCAACATTCCAGTCAAAGGTTTAACATCTTATTAAAATGCAAACACCTCTATGAGGAAAACATCTGAGTCTAGTGGAGTAAGGGCTAGTCGCTGCTGTGCTCCTTACTATGTGACCTTGCTCAAGTCATTTGCCTCTAAAATGAGGTGGTGGTGGTATTGGGTTAGATCTCCTATGTCCTTTCCTCACCATTCTACTTATATGCTGTCCACTGTCTTCTTCCCTTTACCATCCCTTGGTTCCTGCAGGATTCTGAGAGCTGACCTTTCCCCATGTCTTGCCCAGCACCAGACCTCTAGCTACTTCGTGGTCATCTCTTTACCTTTACTCATCATTCTCATTTCCCTCCCACCACAACTGGGGCTCTACTTATTGGCTTTTCAGCTCTGATAGGTGAGCCTTTGCCTTGTCTTATTCAGAACCAGGCCTCCAAGCTACTTTCCACCTCCATTCCCATCCCACACATGTAATAATTCTCCTCATTAGACAGGAAACTCCTTGAAGGCATATCTAACTTGCTTGCTGTTATCTGTATCCCCAGTACTTAGCACTGTGCCTGAAATATTTTAATCACTTAATAAATGTTCTTTCTACCTATATATCTGCCAGTCTCTCCATTTATGTTTTCTCTCTAGATGCCTCTAAGATCCTCTTCATCTCAAAAATCTATGAATCAGTATCAGTCAACGTTTGGATGAGCTTTTCAGATTCTCTATGACCAACATACATATTTGTTACATACTTTTCTGAAAGGAGATTTTAATAGGGATGGGAGAAAGAGGAAAGCAGAGATGTTGGGGCACTAGAAAAAAGAGTATCACTGAGAAAATGTGCACTAAAGAGAAATTTCCCGCTTGCCTATAACTTGGGAAACTTTATATAAAGAGGTTTAGCAGTGGCCTACACTCTGTATTACTTTGATGTATGTCCCAGAACGCAAAAATATAGCTAAATTTGTGGAGCAGGACCACTAGTTACCAAAAAGATCCATCACCAGAACTTCCCCTGGGCAATGTTGCTCTAACTCTTTATGGGCACCAAATCCTGTTCCGATGTCTTTCTACAAGAAGAAGGAAAAAATAACCAGGAAAAACCCTCAAAGCTTCTTAAAGGGGTAGTGAAAGCCTTTATCATTAGGAAACCTGAGAACTTCTTTAGATCTGTTAAGATGATGTCAGTGATTTAGGATATTCATGCTTTCTAGTTCCACTGTTCTCAGAGCACCAGCTTATTTAGGTGGTAAAGATGCCCTATTTAAAACCTTGGAAAAAGAGAGGTGGCACTGGGAAAGCATCCAGTCCCCCTTTTCCTGTCTACTCTCAGTCTTGTGTTGGAGGTCTGCCAGCTCCCCTGGGGAGACATAGAAAATTTACAGCATGTACTCTGGACAGGCTGTTGGAATGAACTTGGATTATATATGGTATGTGACTGAAGGAACTCAGTCAGAGAGTGCCACTCTACAGGATGGCTAGGACATTATCGACACAATAAAAGTTTATTAGCATTGTTTACAGTTTTCAATAATCTGCCTCCAAAGACAAATTCAAGATTTCCTGTGCCCCTCACTTGGCCTATTTATTTCTCCAGCAGATTACAGAAATTTCTGTGTACTTCTCCTCTCCTAAATTTAAAAAATTCTTTTAGAATCCACTCATCTTTCTACCTTCTTTGTCAGTTGCTTTTACTTTCATACTTTTACTTCTAGTCCTGACGCATTCAAATGAAATTTCCTGCCCTCACTTGGAATTTTCTTTTATAATTTTTTAACCACTTAATAGTATTTTATTTTTTCTAACTATATGTAAAGATAGTTTTCAGTATTCACATATAAGATTTTGAGTTCCCATTTTTTTCTTCTTCCCTCCTACCCTACCACCTTTCCATACATGTACAATCATATTAAACCTATTTCCACATTAGTCATGTTCTCACTTGGAATTTTTATTCTCTTTATCTAGGTACATGTCTAATTTCCCTATCAGATTATAAGCTTACCAAGGGCAGGAACAGCCTTATTTACACATGTACTTTTCCTAGCCCAGAGCCTCATACATGACAGAAACTTCATAAATATTAATTGGGTGAAATATCCACTGGATCAGAGATCCTTTGAGATGAAATTGATTTTACAAGGAAGCTTTCCTATCCAATCTGAGGTCCCTGTCAATGTCACCTTTTCAGCATCTCTTGTATTCCACCCCCTTCTCTCTTCTGACAATAAATAACGCCACCCTGGTACAAACCTCTATCCCCCCATGCTTAGACTATTGCACTAAACTTTTCGCATGGTCTCCCTGAAACAAGCCTCCCCCTACTCCAATCTGTCCTTCACTCAGCTGTCAAATTGATCTTCCCAGTGCGTAAGTCTGACCACGTCACACATCCCTAATTCAATAAACTGCAATGGGTCCCCATCAATTCCAAGATTAAATATAAAATACTCTGGTACTCAAAGCTTTTCAGGAAGCCCCTTCGTAACTTCTTAATTTTCTTACACCCTAATTTCCACCCTCCCCCTTCTCTTTACTGGCCTCCTTGCTGTTTTGTAAATAAGACTTCCTTTCCCAACTCTGGGCATATTCACAGGCTGCCTGCTATACCTGGAATCCTCTTCCCTCTCATCCTGGCCTCCTGGCTTCCTTTAATTCCCTTAATTCCTTTAAATCCTATCTTCTACAAGAAGCCTTTCCTTAATGTCAACGATGCCTTCCCTCTGTTGACTGTCTCCAATTTATTCTGTAGATAGCTTGTTTGTACACACTTGTCTTCATGTTGTCTCTCCCTTTGGACTGGGAATTCTTTGAGAGCAGGGACAGTTGTATCCCCAGCACTGAACACAGCGCCCGGCCCATGGAAGTTGTTTAATAAATGCCTGTTGATTGACTGACTACCTGAGACAATAAATGTATGGACATAGGTGCCATCCAGTAACTTGATCCAAAGTGGTATATAACCTGTGCATTCTGAAGGTCCAGCTCAAATGCTTATATTTTGTCTCCTACCCCGTTTTTCCTTCTTCTGTCCAGCTCCGTTTTCATCTTCCGATCACGCACTTCACTGTTTTCACCCTTGATTTAAATGGCATTAGCTCAAAATAATGAGAAGCTGCACGAACCCTGCAAAGTAAGTTTTCCTCCTCCTTCCTCAAAAGTCAGCTCCTTGGAAGAAGCCTCTGGCTGACATCTGACCCATTTGCTCTTCTCTTTTCTCCATGTTCTCCTCGTTTTGAACAAAGAAACTAGGAGCAAGTGGTTAAATAGAGAGAGATAAACAAAAAAAGAGATCACCCCAAGTCTCGACGGGGTTTTGTGACTTCCTTCAGTGTTTAATACACTTCACTTGTTTTGTCTGACTTGTTTAGCTCCAAACCTATCGCGCAGAACTTTCTTTTTCTCCATGTTTGGTAGAAAACAAGTACAAAGCTGGCATTCAAGAAAATGTTACATAAATAAAGATGGTAATCAAAGACAGGACAGAAGAAAAAGACTGTGTTAGGATTCAAATTGTAGAAGAAAAAAGATGGAAAGACATGAAAAGTGCATGGAGATGGGTTTTTACCTTTCCCTTTAGTTTTCCAGGACTGTATAAGTGGGAATTTTGGGACTTATGGGTATTGCAAAGTCATTTAGGGAAAATCTTCACATCTCTGATTTCCAGTCTTCCTTTCTGGAGTATAAGTATCAGACACCTCTGGACACGTTCTAGAATTTCCATGTTACCTAGCTGCCAAGCCCCCTCCTCAGTTTCAGAACGGTTGGCTGTAGTCTTAGTCATCATTATCTTATTTGGGGCTGTTTTTTGCATTTAGGAGTGTGAAACATGAGCTTTTCCATTTACAAACTGTGTTTATGAATTGGGATCTCTGTGGATGACATCTAGCTTTGTGCACTTGGAAGTCATAGCGATGACTTAGCCTCTGGGTTAGATGTACATGGAGAATGACTTCCTCTATCTAAGCGAACAATTTACAGAGTTCACATTCAAATCCTACTAGCTTTTGTATATAACAAAAGTTTTCCGTAGAAGGAGATATTAGGAGACCATCTCAAGAAGGTGTACAAAATAAAACCCTCTTGTCTGCTTTAGCTAGACAGTAAGCTCTTTAAAGGAAGAGATCCCTATTTATTTGCCTTCCTATTTTCCATAGCACCTATCCCAAATGAAATGAGAGATGACATTTTCAACAGGTAGTTGGTTTCCACACATGGACTTCCTGAGTTTTGCCCGCATGGTTTATTTTTCTATAGCACAGGTCTTGCTATATTCTACTTTCTTGCTCCCCTCTCCTCTCCAGTCAATAAATTCTAGTGGCTCCCTACTACCCCAAGGTTAAAATATAAAGTCATCTGTTTGGCATTTGAAGCCTTTAACAGCCTGAACCGCTTTCTAGTTGTTTTAGCTTCCAGACTCTGTATGATCCAGCTACCCTGACTACATCTTCTGACCTTTCTGGATCCCTTCCTGTTATGTTCTCTTTCCCTACCTTTGCCTCCTAGATTTCCCAGCTTCCTTCAAACCTTAGATCAAATTCACCTCCTACAAGAGACCTTTTCTGGGCCCCCCAGTTGCTAGCGCCTTCCCCTCTGAGATTATATTCCACGTATCATATGTCATAATAACAATGGTTTGTACCACCATATGCAATAATCGTGATTTACCTTGACATAGCATTTTACAAATATTATCTCATTGGATGCTGACAATAACCCTGGATTTTTGTCATTATCCCCATTTTAAAGAGAGGAAGCTGCGCGGCTCAGTGAATTTGGGGTCACCCAGCTAATAAGTGTTTACGGCTGGATTTGAACTTAGGTTTTCCTGACTTGACCTTTAGCGCTCTATCCACTGTTACCACTTACTTGTATACGGGTACATTGTCTCCTCCATGAGAATGTGAACTCCTTGAAGGCAAGGAAGATGTTTTTGCCTGTAGCTTGAGTGCCTGGTACATATAAAGTACTTAATAAATCATTGTTGACTGACTGACAATTCTCAGTTTATCGTCCTTTTGGCATCAAGGTACCAATTAAGACTGGGGAAAAGTGAGGGGAAAAAGCCACTGGCTAATTTGGCCTCTCAAAGGACAGCTTCCTTATTCTTTTGTCATCTATGCCACAAACAAATGCTCACATTCTACTTTATCTTCTTCAGCAGACTGCCTCCTCTATTGCCCTCACTCTTAGTAACCTTTAATCACCACCTGTCTACTGGCTGCTCCTCTATAGCTTACAAGCATTTCCATGTTTTCCCAGCCTCCACATTCCCTCAGTGGATTTATCTATCCCTGCCAACGATCATCCTGTATCTCTCTCCCCCATTTTGTGGCTAGACTTTTTGAGAAGACCATCTATTATTCCAGCGTCTACTTCCTTTCTTCTTCTTTTCATAACTCTTAGACTTCTGACTTCAGTTTTCAAGTGATGTCGCCCTTTCCAAAGTTATCAATAATTATTTAATCGATACATCTAATGGCCTCTCCTCCCTTGATTTTCACCCTTCTTGACCTCTCTGTAGCCTTTGACCATGTTCATCACCCTCTTCTCTTTGATAATCTCTTTTTTCCCCCAGGTTTTTGTGACCATTCCTTGGTCTCCTTTTTGGAAGTTGATTCCGGTCATGCCCCCTGGGTATCCCCCAAGTCTCAGTGCTGAGCCCTCTTCTTTTCTCTCTCTATAGTATTTCATTTGGTGATTTCACCAAGTCCCACAGATTTGATTATCTTCTCTATGCTGATGATTTTCAAATCTATTTCTCCATCCCTAGCCCTGAGACGTGCATCTCCAACTGCCTATTGAACGTCTTGAACTGGATGTCCCAAAGACATTTTAAACTCAACTTGTCTAAAACTGAATTCATCATCTTTCACCCCCAAATCTTCCCTTCTTCCTAATTTCCCTATTGCTGTCAAAGATCCCACCAACTTCCCAGTTACCCAGGCCCTAGGTCTATGGTTATTTTTACTTCTTCACTCTCCCTTGTTCCCTCATAGCCAATCTCTTGCAAAGACTTGACCATTCTACCTTTGTAACATTTCGTATATATGCCTTCTTTTATCTTCTGACACTGAATTTACTCTGGGGTAGCCTTCATGACCTTAAGCCTGAACTATTGCAATATAGACTGCTGATTGGTTTTCCAAATCTCTCCTTACTTTAACCCATTCTTCCTTTGGCTATCAAACCGATTTACCTGAAGCACAGGTATCACCTTGTACCCCCATTCAAAAAATTCTAGTGACTCATCACTCCAGGATCAAATACTAACTACTCTGTCATTCAGAGGCCTTCACCATCTGGACCCCTGCTACTATTCCATTCTTTTTAATTCTCCCCCATACTCTGCGATCCAGTGACACAAGCTTCCTTCTATACAAGATACTCCAATTCCCAATTCTGGCCATTTTCATTGTCTGGCCTCAGGTCTGGAATTCTCTCCCTCCTCTTCTCTCCATTCTGACTTTCCTGGCTTATTTCATGTCCTAGTACAATCCCACCTTCTGTAAGAAGTCTTCCTCATTCCCCCTAATCCCTAGTGCCTTCCTTCTGTGGATTATCCTGTCTATACATTGTTTTCATATAGTTATTTTCATGTTGTCTCCCTCACTAGACTTTGAGCTTCTTAAGAGTAAGGACCGTCTTTTACCTTTCTTCATTGTCCAGCACTTATGTGTCTGTCACATAATAGGTGTTTAGTAAATGCTTGTTGGCTAACTGACTAATGTAGAAAGTACAATAACAAAATAAAAGGACTGACCTGCAGTGCTAAAAGGCCATTTGAGATTAGATAGCATGCATTTGTGGTAGACTTCTGTGACTTTCTACATTGGCATTCAGTAGTAGGTGAATGGGATGATAAAAGGTTTGATGTGGGGGTGGGATAGATATACAGGTGTGTTCATCCTTCGTTGTCTAAGAAGATCATGCCATCAGAGAAATGATGACATGACTTGCCCTTGACTTTGTTTTGAGTGAGGGAAGGCTGTGCAGGTCACCAGCCTCACTTCTCCTCCAGAGCCATCTGAATCCAGTGACCAGATATTCATCAGGATGACTGGAGATGATCCAGGATGAGGTAATTGGGGTTAAGTGGCTTGCCCAAGGTCACACAGTTAGTGAGTGTCAAGTGTCTGAGGTGAGATTTGAACTCAGGTCCTCCTGACTCCTGCACTGGTGCTCTATCCACTGTACCACTTTGGAAAGAGATAAGTGGTGACTGGATGGTAGGGAAAGGGATTTGATGGTGGCAGCTGGAGTAAAATTGAATTGGTCAACTATGCTGTTAAAATTTTGAAGGGAGAAAAATGAATCCAAAGCTGATGGAGTGATAAAGAAAGGAGTGGAATGACAAGTTGGTGATGAGCATGAAGTACAGTTTTAGGAGGGATGAAGCACAGGGAGAGATGATAAGAACAGAATTTTATGAACAGAATTCAGATTACTGGACCGTGGAGGTACAACACTAGTGAGTGATAATGGGGCCAAGCTATCTATGTGTGGCTAAGGCAGAATGAAGGTACAGGGCATGGAAGTTGGAGAGGTTGATGAACTGGCAAAGTGGGATGATTAAAAAGATAGGCACATGGGTACTGAAGTGGAAAGGAAGACTACAAACTGAACTCCTCAAGAAAAGAAAGGGAATGATCAGGAGACAGATTCCCTGAAAAGGTGATATCTGTGAGGAATGAAACTCAAAAGAGGACAGACTGCCAGCAGGTGAAGAGGCTGGAAGTGGTGGTGGTGATGATGAGGGTGACTGATATTTATACAGTGGTTTAAAGTTTGCAGAGTATCTTACATATATTATCTCATTGGATACCTATTCCTCCTCCTACATGGTGTATTGGAGGACATGAGAGAAGATGTGTCCAGCACTTGAGAAAATGGCTGGGGATGAATTATCTTCCTGGGAGAACTAGATTTTCATGACTGCAAGGAGATGGGAAGGCATATGAGAGGAAGAGATCCTAATATAAAGAAATCAGTTTGTTCAAAAAAACCACAGAACCACAGAATTTGAGGGTTAGAGTGGACCACTGAGACTTCCTTGTCCAAAATGTGCACAAAAGGAATCCTCACTATAACGTATCTCCCCATCTGGGATTTTCTTGGCAAAGATATAAGATCGGTTTACCATTTCCTTTTCCAGTAACAGAGGTTAAGTTACTTGTCCAGGGTCACAGAACTAGTGAGTATCAGACCAGATCTCAACTCAGGTTTTCCTGACTCCAGGTCCATGCTCCATCCGTTGAGTCACCTAGTTGCTTCATAAAATACTTTAATTACCTGTACTGCATAATATGTAAGTGGAAATTTAGTCACCTGATAAAAACTGATAAAGCCAAAAAGAACCTAAAGTGGTCTTTGTGTCTTGAATTCCCTAGTTATAATGGCAAATCAGAACATATCTTTGACACTAAGTTGAAATGAGATCAGAGTAAACATTCTAACCTTATCAATAAACATTTAAATGAATCAGTAATTGACTAAATGAGACCTCTATACAAATACATAAAAATCTCAATATATTTGACTAAAAGCTTCAATTAATTATCTAATTCTGCTTTGTAAGAGTTTACACTTATTTTCTACTTTGAGTAGATACTATTTCACTAAGCACATTTATGTGGACATTCCAAAAGAGGCGCCATACTTAGCTTTACAAGCAAATACCAATTCATGTTTTACAAGAGGGCAAAGGCAAGAAAATACATACCCACATACCATGCCATTACTTACTATATTTATTGGATACTTTTTAATAAATATATTTAAGTAAGTACCAAAACAAAAAAATACAAGTATGAGATAGGAAAATTACTAAACTGGGGCTAAGAAGTATTGTTATCCTTACTTTAATAATTTGTGATTTCATTACTGTGGCTACACCCCCACCAATGCAGATTACAACCATTCTGTGACCTAGGATATGGTCTTTAAAAGTTAAACAGGTCGAAAAATTCATCTCTGTGAAGCCAACCTAGTAGTGAGGCCTCTCTAAACTTGGCTAGGTTGGTCCGCAGAGGACAGCTAGGCAGAACATGTCTGAATACATACTTTGCTGGCATAATCTCCAGGGCCCTGTACACCATGATGAGGCCTTGAAGTAGGACTTTAGGGGTGAGCACAGGCATAACTGCCTTAATCATTTTTCTTAATATAGAAATTCATTTTTTAAACCATTCAATTTTCAAAAAAAGGAGAGTGAATTTTTCTTTTCAATTTTAGAAACTTAAGGATATAGAGCTTTGCTGTGGTTGCATATTTCTGATACAAGAGTTGAGAGGGAGGAGAAATCTCTCGAATGATCACACGAGTTAAAAAACCGGATATTGCTCTTTATCAGGAGAAATGACCAGATTAACAACTGACTGGAGGAGGAGCTTAGTCACAATCTCATTAATTTCATTTATTTTACAACTAGCCTGAGGAAACAATAAGCTTGGAAATTCGAGGTCTTAATATACAATTCTGGTTAAACAATGAAGCAATCATGTTTTTGAATGGATAGAACTCTATTTACAACTCATGTTTTGATTGCTGCAATGAAGGGCTATTTTCTGTAGCAACATTTTGTTTGAAGAGCTAGATTTTCTGCATGAAGTTTTTTAGCTGACTAATAAAGAGCAAAATCCAAAGACATGACAAGAGGAGAAAATCCATGAAAAGATAATGCATGGCAGTGGTGCCATGATAGATGGAGGAGATGGAATACAGTACCTGTTTATTGCTGTCAGCCGTACAACATAGTTTCTTGAGAGACACAAAATGTCTAATTTTCCTAATAACATAAATAACCAGTGATTAGTAAGTCAGAGAAGGGGTGACACAACAAACCAGAGCACTAAATCCATTAACAAGCTTTCTTCTAAGACATAACCCCAGAGGTGATTTGAGGCTAAATTTGAAAATAAAAAAAAATCAAAACTATTTTACAAAAATATCCTAGATATTGTTTTTCATGTCTAAAACATGTCAGTCCACATATGCATGCAGAAATGTGTGGCTTCATGTGCATATCTACATCCTCTCTTTTTGTATCAGGACTAAAAAGGGTTCCCCTAATAGTTTCTTCACCAGTAACAAGGTAATTCTTCCACTAGCCTTCCTTCTCCACATATATGGTTTGAATTCTCCTTGGTTACAGTCACCATCTTAAGATATTTGGATATACCATGAGACTATCTGGTCTACCCAGGGAAGACTCAACTGTTCTATTGTTTTGTCTTTAATTCTTGTCTTGACTGTCATGCCAAAAATGACTCCTTGGCATAATGCCAATAA
Source organism: Potorous gilbertii (assembly GCA_028658325.1). Taxonomy (NCBI): domain Eukaryota; kingdom Metazoa; phylum Chordata; class Mammalia; order Diprotodontia; family Potoroidae; genus Potorous; species Potorous gilbertii. The sequence continues at coordinate 698,016,383 of CM053769.1, read as the reverse complement.
AGCCAACATTGGCAGCTCAACGCCCATAAAGGGAAAAACTCTTTTTCAAGGTCACAGACTATAGGGAATTCTGGTCAATCACCTCACAAATGTTTGTAATCCCAAGGGGGACTAGACAAGTGTGTGTGGGTATCTTAGCACTGGCTATCACAACTGCTTGAAAAACGTTCATAGTGACTGGTCATTATCATATTTGTAAGATCAGTTTCATGAAATTGTTTTTTCAGACTCCAAGTTTTATGATATCTTCTTTTGGTTTAACTTTTTCTAGAGGGAAGAACAAGGAGAAGAGAGATCTTAGAATATTTACTTAGCCAATGTGCACCAAATGCGGACTTTAAACAAAATGTCTTCTTGCCCGTGACTGGAAAAAGTAAAGCAAAAAGCAACTCAACGACAGTAAACGTGGTTGGGGTGATGGAATCCCATGCAAAGAACGGACAACACATTTTGTTTCTTCTGCTGGTTATACAGATGCACAAATCAGAATCCTCAGAAAGACTGTTCTTAAAGAAATGTCTGTTTTGTTTGGTTCCCTAGATGATTCAGGTTGGAAACAATAGGTTCTTTGCTTTGGTTTTCTAAGTAGACTGGGCCTAAGGATGATAACCGTGAGATGGCATTAGGCAAAATTGGCAGGCACATGGCATCTGAAAGGAAGTTGCTGAAAGAAATGGCAGTTCAGCAAATGGCACCTCAGGAGGTGATTAGTAGGCTCATACCTGGGAGGACCTAAGCTTCTGCCAGTTTGCTTATGAGCGATCGTCCTGGCTAGAAGGATGTTACAGGAAGAAAATACAACACAGAGCGTACGGCAGTATGCAGTTGTACTTAGGCTGAATAATAAGTACATAGCCTTGTGCCCTTAGAAGACTACATGTGTCCTCAAGGCTGTAGGTTCCCTACCTCTGGTCTAGATCGTAGGTCTTACAAGGTCAGCGGCATCATGCCATAGTTGATAGAGTCCTGACTGGGCTTGGGGTCAGGAGATGAGTTCAAATCTTTCAAGCTATAAATGGCAAGCCTCTCATAACCTCATTTTCTTCACCTGTAAAACTGAGGTAATAGTACCTGAACTCATAGGATTGTTCTGAGGAAACAGGAAAGCAATTTGAGGTGTTTTAATCTAACCTTCTATCTCCCACCCCCCAGAGCCTAACCCAGGGTTCTGCACACAATAAGCATTTGTTATTTATTGAATTGGATCATCATACTAGATGTGTAGTTCTCCTAATAACATAAGTACTGGCAAATCAAGTTATATTCATAGGAGACCAATGTTTATATCCTTCTCTCATTCCTGGGTTGCCAAAACTGCCTTCCTCTCTTCCCCCTCCCCCGTTAAAGAATTCTGCACAATTCATGTCTCTCTTATGTACACATACTGCCTTATGTTATTAAAATGGTATTGACACTTCAGGTTAACTTACAAAGCCTAATCAGTAATTTATTGTAAGTGATTAAATAGTTCTGTCTCCTGTTTGGCCCAGTATACTTTCCCACATCGGGGAGGAAATCGAATTGCTCCTTTACCTTCCCTTATGGTGACTTAAAACAATTGTACGCCTCTTTAAGATCAGAGATTAAATGAAACTGGATCTCACCAGCTCCAGGCTAACATATTTTTCTTCCTCAATCAAATGACCTCTCCATTCTTCACCTCTATCAGCCAAGCAGCCCGGGAGCTGCTGCACTATCCTCTCAGAGATACAAAGAGGAGGGGGATGATATGGGAATAACCTAACATATAGTAGAGGGTATGGCAGTTTTAGCCTTCCATGAAGCAGTATCAGAGCAAGCTAGAGCAGAGCTTTTTCTCTTAAGGCAAAGGTCATCCTATGAGATTGGGAGCCTGAAAGACACATAAGAGGGATGTGATGTAGGGTTATGAAAGACATTGTAGAAGGGAAGGGGAAGGAATAGGTTTGCCTTGAGACTTTTCTTTAGATGGTCTGCCTTGGTGGTGATAATGGCTGTCCTTTTTTCTTGAAGAGGACATCGCTATGTTGGGGTCAAGATCCAGGGTGTCCAACTGTGGCTGATCACACCAATAAGAGCTCAGAAAGCTCTACCACAGGTGGTTCATGTGAACAGTCTGTTTTGGTACTCATGCCCTAAATAGAGATGCTGATGTATTCATGAATCTGTAATGGTAACACTTGCTAAAGAAAACACAATACATTCAACTGAGTCTTGGACTTTGTCATTTGCTATAAGAGTTCAACGTTCATTTCTCACCCTCCTTGGCCAATCACTGGTGTGATCTTCACATGCTGTTGCACACTGTCTCCTGATTTTCTTCTGGCATAGTAAACCCCTTGCCATTCCTACATAAAGAGAAGTATTAAAATTTCTCAGTCACTATTCATCCTTTGAGCTACAAACATCCCAGCAACTTGATTTCGAAAGGGTGGAGAAGATGTCCGTATGTAAAAATACAATAGTAAATGAACTTGAGGCTATTTTTCAAGTATCTTCCTCCAACAAGGGGTAATGGGCATTGAGTGGTGATACTGGCAAAGTGCTTTGCCACCAGTAATGTATTTGATCGTCATGTCCATTTTGTAGCTGAGAAAAATGAATGCTGGGAGGGGAAAAGGGGCATAAAGAAGAGAGGGGAAGGAAGCAAGGAGTCCAATCCAACCTCACACTGTAGAGTCTAGGAGGATTGACACAGGAAGTTAAAGAATCCTGCCAGGATCACTCAGGAGCACGTATGGAATTCTATCCTCAGTCTTTCAAGAGGTGAGGATAGGATTGAGCCTTCGCTCCTGTTACAAACTTTAAAAGAGGGAAGAGTATGGAGTATTGGGGAAGGATGAGAGTGGTCACTCCTCTCTCCTTTGAATATTCAGATCCTGGGAGCTTCTTTAAACATCACAGGCACTTGGTTGTGCTGTTTAGTCATTTTCAGTTGTGTCTGACTATGATTCCTTCTGGGGTTTTCTTGGAAGAGATATTGGAATGATTTACTATTTCCTTCTCCAGTTCATTTTACAGATGAGGAAACTGAGGCAAACAGGATGAAGTGACTTGCCCAGGATCACATGGCTAGCAAATGGTTCATGAAGATGTGTCATACTGATTCCAGGTCCCACACTCTATCTATCCGCTGCACCATCAATAGGTGCAAATATAGGAACAGCTGGGCACAAAAGGAATGATTTCTGGCTACTCTTTCTTCATGATCCCTTCTCACTGTAGCTAACTAGTTCATATCTTGCTAGGGGACTATAGCAGGAATGGTGCAACAGCTCCATACATGCATCAATGTGTTTTAAACGAGTCCCTGGGCTGTGTTTAGTAATTGATATGTTCTTTTCCCTTTTGTCTCCCACTTTTCTCATTCAGGGTCAACTGGCTGAATCCTGTCAGGGATTGCCCGATTCACTTCAGCCTCTTTTTAGCCTGATCTTCCTATAAGCTGAACACCTGCTTTATTTCCCATCATGGCTAGGAATATGAATGACCGCTAAGAAAGCGAGATGAACTGGGGTGAGGAGAAAGGACTCCATAAACTTGAAATTTACCCCTTTCCAGGGAAATTACAGTGTGAGGGACTCACATTTAGACTAACCAGATGGCCACTCTGAACCTCCAAAATTCTATGATTCAGCAACAGTTCTGGCTTTTGGCCATGATGCACATCTGACAACCTGGTCATCAAACAGTTTGCTCAAGGGCAAATCTGTTAACAGATCAGGCAGTGTGGTGCAGAGGAAAGAACACTGCACCAAACCCAGTTTGAAGTCTGGTCTTGCAATTTACTCCCTGTATGGCCTTGGAAAAGTCAATTAACTTTTTTGGGACTCAGTTTCCTTCATTATAAAATAAGAAAGCTGAAGTGGATAACTTCCAAAGTCCCTTCCAATCTATGGGAAAATGCAGTTATCAACTGTTTAGACCAGAGCTGGTTGAAACAAATGATTAGATAAATGCATCAAGAAGTATGGTATCTCTATTAGGGAGAATCAAATGAATGGAGGGGTCAAATGTGAATTTTTATTGCTGTTATTAAATATATATATGTGTGTATGTATATGTGGGTATATGTATATGTGTGTGTGCATATATATATATATATATATATATACATATATATATAGCTACACAGATAAAGAGAACACATACTTTTCTGGATAAAGAAAACACAGCAAGTTACTATGTGGAATTCTTTCCCACAAAGCTTCCCTCCTCATTTTTGCCCCTTTTATCTCTGCCCCAAAGAATCCCTCTCATCCTTCAAGATATAGCTCAATGTTTTCCTGATTTCCTAACCTGGTAGTTGCTCCCCTCCTTCCTGAAACACTCCATATTTAACTACTCTCTCCTTGTTCTCTTAATATTTATGCTACATATATTTACACACGTTCGTGTTGCTTTCTTCATTAGAATTTAAGTTCCTGGTGAGTAGGGTCTATTTCTTTCTTTGTATTTGTATCTCCAGTGCCTAGAACAGTGGTTGGCACATGACAAGCACTTAATAAATGCTCACTGATTGTCTGATAGCTAAACGAATTAATCAGGAACAGTGAAGATATGTGCATATGTATAAAGATTTTTTCTTTAAAAATAGATTAACTACGAATCCTATGGAGATTATCAGGCACGAAATAACTTGGCCTATGATAGAAGAGGTCCAAAAACACCTCAAAGAGATATTTTGTACATAGAAACTGGGTATTTTAATTCCTTATATTATTTGTAACTAATCGGACTCTAAAAATCATAAAATGGAGATTCCCAGAAATCTTCTGGAAGTAGAAAGAGCATTTACTAACCTTTCCCTTCTTGATGCATGTGTTGATGGTATCCAGGAGATCTGCACGGTTTTGGTCGCTTTTGGGCAATTCAGTGAGTTCTTTACCTATGAGCTCTCCCTTGTGATAGCCCATCATTCTTTCGAAGGCAGGGTTGACATACTGATAGAGACAGGTAATTCCAGGTGAGGTTGGGAGTGAAAGAAGAATCAGTGTGCTCTCTCTTCTGTTAAGCTGTGTTTAGAGTTAGCTATGCTGTGAACTGCCATGTTGCTAAGAAGTACAGTGAGTAGAAGCCATCAGCGGCAGGTTAATTGTAATCTACCAGTTGAGCAAACCTATCCGATTTACAAGGTGACTGCCATATTAACACACCTCCTCCTTAGGAAGCTTACAATAACGGAGAGCAAAGGAGACTTACCATCCTTCCTTCCCAAGTTGTGGATTGACAACATCAATCCTCCCCCTCCTCACACCCACACAGACCTTTTTTTTCCAGGGATTGAAAGATTTGAGGGAAAATCAAGTTTTCTTATTAGGAAAGAGTCAAGACTCCTCACCTTGGTATACATCCTTCAGCACTTTCCCTAGTCTCTGATGGATAAGAGCTCAGAAAAGAAATACTAGGACTATAAATAGCCAAAACCAAATAAATCATCCAGCAGGTTGTGGCTAAAGTAATTAAAAAGCCTTGCATCTTTACCAAACAATGATTTTGCCCTCCCCCCAATCTTTTACTCAATTGCACTGGCCAAGTATGGAACTAATTTGTTTTTTGCATGATCTCCCCATTCATTCTTGGTTTCTAACCAGGGTGTCAGCACTACCTAAGGAGCCCCTCTCCTCCTAGAGATTTCAGAAAGGTGTGGAGAGGAGGAAGATAAAAAGCAGGCAATCCAGCCAGCATGAGGAAGACATTTCTGGGAACAGAGGAACCCAGGAGGCCCCTTTCCAAACCTTTTTTTAGGAGTGTGGCATTTAAGGCCAATGCGCTCAAAACTGCCATCTGTTGTTGATCTTGGTAGCATGCAAAAGATGATGTGACAAAAATGCCTGACTGACAAATAACTGCTCAATCTTGTTTATCACTGCCACTGAGCTCAGAATGAAAATTGTGTTTTCAGTGATGTGTGCTCCTCTCCCATTGCTAGCAGCCTGCACTGCTCACAGACTGTGAAATCTCACCAACTTCCAAGTAACCGTGGCAGAAGGCAGTGTGAATTAGAAAGGCAGAAAATGAACATTTATTAAGTGTTTACTATGTACCAAGCACTGTGCTAAGCTTACAAATCCTCTGATCTGATCCTCACAACCCTGGGAAGCAGGTGCTGCTATCAGCCCCACTCTACAGTGAAGGAAAATGAGGCAGATAAAGGTTAAGTGACTTGCCCAGGGTCACATATCTAGTAAGTGTCTGAGGTTAGGTTTGAATTCAATTCTCCCTGGCTCCAAGTCTAATGCTCTATCCACTTTGCTATCTAGTTACATCAATTAATAAAAACTATATAAATTGGAGATAACTGTAAAAGAAGGGCCATTTTTTAATTACAGATATTTAATCATTGTAACTGAGAAGAAAAGTAGATACACAACCAGTCTACTGTGGCTAGGTTCAAATCTTCCCTCAAATACTCTGTGACTCTGGGCAAATCACTTAACTCCTCAGACAACTCTCTGAGACTGTGAGGAGAGGATGTTGTCTACTTGAAGTGACAGAATAAACTTCTTCTCTGTGATTTCCCTATTACTGATAAAATCAGTGATCCTAACACACCGCAAAAAAATAAACCAAACTACATAATTCAAACATATAAGAAATTTGCTTTAGAGAATATAAACAATGGTCTAACACCAAAATGGTAGATGTTGGTGACTAAAAACACTATTTATATGTTTAGTTAACCCCTAAGTATGGGAGTTAGTTCAAAGAAAAAATTCAGTATTATCTCTTTCCTCAAAATTACAGATTCCCAATTAATGGAACTGAAATTACAATTAGGTCCTGATTAGTGTGAATAATGAATCCTGTGAAATGGGTACATTATTTAAATTAGCACTACATCTTTCCATTGGGCTGGAATGAGTTACCATATTTTACACAATTATAATTTCCAGTAGTGTAAAGATGACTATATGCGACTGCTCAATGGGATTCATCATATTTACATTAATTGTGACCTAGTTGTGATGAGAATTTAATGGTTAACTAAAGCTTGGACCTGACCCCAATTCAAGAAAGAAAATTATATGTGCTTAGTGTTTTCCTCCCTTAGGTCAAGGATTCATATAGATATGGCAAAGTACAGAAACATTTCCCATCTATGTTTTTAAAAAAGCAAACACTCTTTTTCATACCTGAATGACATGATCATCACTGGTTATTTCTATGGCTTCATGACAGTGGTCAAGTGCCGTAAAAATTGAGTTACATGCCCTGAAAAGTGCAAATGTTCCATTAGTTTTATTGTAAAACCAAAGCATCTTTCTCAAGACGGTTTATTTTACCTGCCGTTTTATTAAGTTAATCAATTCACAGGATGCATAAAATCTATTTTCCTCTAAACCATGTAACACTGAAACAATTATTTGCTTTGAAGAAAAACTAACTTTTAAAATATATATGTATATATGTGTGTGTATATACACACATATGTATGTATGTACATATATGTAAACATTACAGCTAAGGAATGAATACAACTCATATCTTCCAGCATATATTTTAACAAATGACAAATTCAAGATGAATGTGAAAAATCTTTCTGGATAACCTAAGAGCTATACACCAAATGCAACTTCATTACTAAGACAGTTAGTTAGAAACAGATGTCTGATTTTCTAAGGACTCTAGACCCTCCCTTAGGTTCCCATTCTATCTGTAGTCGGGGAGAAGGGAGATCCTGGTCAACTCAAAGAGCAGAAATAGCCCCTCAGTTTAAGCAATAGATTTCCTTGGCCTTGAGCAACAGACATTTTCCCTCCTTTTCTTATATTCCTCAGCTCAGACTAGTTTGAGAACAGTTCACTTCTAAATGACAATCAAAGGCTGATACCCTTTGATCTGTTAACCTAAGGAACCCATGTCAGTGGAAACTCCAAGGAAGAAAATTTTCTGGGAAACTTTTTTATCTGTTCCTTGTAACTGAAACTCTGATATATTTGATATATTTCAGGGCAGGGGAGTAAGTTTAACTAACATCCATTCTTGCTCAATAGGATAGCTTTTAGAGTTCTTATTTGTACTGGTTGCTTAAATAATAAACACTAAAGGTACTTTAAACAATGATAATGTGATAATTCCTCTTAGAAAATCAATTTTCTAGTGTTACCTATTAGTAAACACAGAAATCCATCCTTTGTTTGGTTTAAAGCATTGTAGTTGACTTGAATGATTATATCAGTCTTTATTTTTGCTCTATGACCTATTTCTTCTCATTAAAAATACCCACAAAAGTCCCAGTAAGATACCTTATCACAGCATGGAGGTGACTGAGGGTTCTCAAAGAATATGCCAACAAAATGCAATTTCTGGATGGTCCTAGCAATGTTGTAAAGCTCAATATGGATCCAACAATAGATTTTTGTACTTTTAAGGACAAGTCAAGTTAAGTATGGAGAAACTCATTACTAGTAGGTTGACCCCTAGATGACTTTAATGTTCAGAACAACCCCTGAAACAAAATAAAATACAAAACCATCCTCCATCTTTTGTGACTCCCTTCTACTTCTTTGGTAACTGGCAGAGTGATGGTAAAGGGGAGAAAGGTTGCTAAGAGTTGCAGTTTTGGGTACATTTATAAATATTTATCTAAGTACTAATATAATTAGAAGGCACATGACATAGAAAAACATAGAATAACAACACACAAATTAAGTTTGCTATATTTTCCCAGGAAATGACTTTTTTACTAATATAGGAATTATTTCCAAACCAGCTGTCTATGTAGTTTGGCCATCCACTTTTTAGGGCAAATATCAGAACCAATGCCTAATTAGAAGAAAAAATAAAAATGAGAATATATGTCTCCAAATTGACCTATTTAAACAAGGTGATGACATCAAAAAAGTGAGACATGGATAAAAGAACAGACATCAAGGGAAGATATGATTGCTTCCTAAGGAAGTTGAAACAATGTAAATCAATTGTCACAATGAAGATAAAAGGGTCTAGAAACTGCATCACAAAGCAAGTGCATGATCTATGTGCCAAGTAGAGTGTTATAGAAGCCTCAGACAACATGGGTTTGAAATATAAATTCATTCAAAAAATCTATCAGGAAGGATGGTTCAAGATTAAAAGTTGTACTTCAAAAAACAATGAAAAGTGATAGAGAGAAAAGCATCTTACAGAGAACATGGTGGACAGGCCCAATTAAGACAGATCCTTCTAAGAATATTTAAAAATAAATTTGGGAAGGATGAAGAATATTTAAAGATAAATTTAGGAAGGATGACAAAGACATAAAAGAGGTCTGTTAAGATTTTGAAAAAATTATTTTCTTCATCAATCATAAAGCCATCACTGCCAAGCTCTAATATTGTAGTTTTGGAGCACTAGATGAGGAAGTAACCATGAAAACAAAGAAAACAAGGATGGAAAGAGCAGGTTCATTATATCAAATATATATAAAGCACAGAGCTATGCTAAGGGCAACACAATTTTGAGAGTATTCAGGGATAAGTTCCTGAATGTTTGAAAGGAGAGAATATTAAATGCTTGGGAAAACATCATAGGCATGGTTATTACTGGAAAAGGTGACCAAGAAAAAGTATCAATAACTATTTTATGGGAATAATTTCAATATGAATCAAAGGTATTCTTTATGAAGGTATGGGAAAAGAATAGACAGATTTTCACAAAGGATATTCTACAGCTAAGAATATTTATATAGTTACACAAATGACCGAATGGCGTGGAGAATATGGGATCCCACTGTGTTTATGGTTTGTTGGCTATGAAAAATCACTTGATTCAGTACAGAAAAATGTAACCTGTTCTAAGCAGCATTCTTTCATGTACATGTTAAAATTATACATAATTACATAAAAGATGCAACAATAGCTATGACTTTATTCCACAATCCTCTGGTCATTAATATCAAGTGAAGAATTAGACAGGAGGGCATGCTTTCTTTCCAAAGATGCCTGCCACTGTCATGATGGATGTCTGGTGGAGAATGCAAAGAGGAGGGCCTCCTACACAGGGTAAGGTCCTCTAGATGTCCCTTTGGCAGTTGGGATTTGTTCAGATTTCATGAAGTCCCAGAACTTTGCAGAGCCTCCCAAATGGGATCTATAATCCCTCAAAAGAGTTTGTCCAACAAACCATGAAGGAAACCACCAAATGGATGAGTAATGGCCACTGTCTAGTCTATGATATAAAGTGGGATGGTCAGTCCATAGAGCTTTGCTAAACCTCTTAAAGATACTGAACCTGACAAAAGACTGGGAACCGAACTGAGAAGGAAGAGAGTATACTGGATGGCATTTGGGAAACTACACTGTACGCTTGCCTCGAAGCTTTTTCTGGAAATGATGCCCCATCTTTTAAAAACCATTATCCTTCCAATGACGCTATATGACTACAAATAATGGAAGAACCAAGTCTCCCAAGAATTACATATGAAAGTCACACAATCGCCAAGGGGTACCAATGGGATACAGCACATTATTAGTGAAGAAATGTGTCTTAGAAGCAGTGTAAACTACATTGTTAAACAGGAGACCCCATAGTAAGAAAAAAAGAGATGGACAGTTAGCTTGTCTTCTCCATTGGTGCCCAATGCAATTGCTAACAGATCAGGAGAAAGTCAGCAGGATAGATCCACTATGATGAAGAATTTATGAAATTATCTGAATAGAAGTGTAATCTGATGACATATGGGATTGTTTTACTTTTAAATTTGTATCTCCCAGCACTTAGCACAGTGCATGGTATGCAGTAGGTGATTAATAAATGCCTTTTTAGTCATTCAAGTCATACTGAAAGAACAGTAGAGAAATATTTATATTTCAAGTTTGCAAAGTGCCGTTTGAGTTTCTCACTACCTCTGTGAGGTGAGTGCTACAGACATTATCATCATTTTACAGATGAAGAAATTAAAGTTTGATTAAATGATTTGACTGCAGTCTCACAGGCAGCATGTTTTAGACATATGACTGGAGCTCAGCTCTTCTTGGCACCAAGTCCATCATTTGGTCCTATATATTAGACTGCCTCATAAAATGCCTCCAGATTCCAGCTTATAATTAATGAAAGCTGTTTTTTCTAACTACTTCTGTCCACATAATCTGAAAATTAAAGCCAAGTAACCCTTCTGCCATCCATACGTCATGCAGGGGGAAGGGTGAACAAAAACAAACATTTAAAAACAAAAATATGTGGCTACTAAAATACCTCCAGGTATAAGGTAAAGAGAAACCATATTTACTCAAAACATCTCTTTTGTATTCTTCCATAAAAGGTACCTCAGAAAGAGGCAGATAAACATGTGCTTGCCCTTATGTGCTTACATCTATATTCACAAAAGGCGTCTGAAGACAAGGATGAAATAATTATACTTTGCTTGGGCTTATTTTTAAATATCAGTATTTGCTAAATTAGGCCCCACCCTACAAATGTCACTGAGTTATGGATTAATCCCTTGTCTGATGAGAGAGAGAGAATGAGAGAGAGAGAGAGAGAGAGAGAGAGAGAGAGAAAGAGAGAGAGAGGAAGAGAGAGAGAGAGAGAGAGAGAGAGAGAGAGAGAGAGAGAGGAAGAGAGGGAGAGAATTTTTTCAGTTATGTGTAAATATGTATTTAAAAATACTACCATTGCTACCCTTTCAAGAAGTATCCTTCTTAAAAAACTTAAAATGTAGCCTCCTAAAGCTATTAAACCATTGCCTTTGGTAATTGTCAACGAAATATTAAAAAAAAAGAATACCCAAGAGCACAGGGTATCTTTTTATGAGCAATCTAGGTAAGAGGATATCGGTAACTCTTGCAAATTAATTACCCCCTAGAGATTAATACTAGTGGACTTCAATGTTTAGATGGACTTTAGACTTTTTGCTTATATGATTGCTATATTTTAAACAAACCTGCAGAAAAATGAGACAATCAATATGAGTCATGTTCTCTGTTTGGAAACAATGGCTCATATTAATTTTTAACATTATTCATGCCAGGGTGTTTTTGCTTTCTGAACTTTCTGTTCTTGGGGACTCTGGCATTTTGTTTCATCTTATTTGCTCCATTTTTGTAGCATTCAAGAAAGTAACCTGAGGAACTGCCAACAGAAACAAAAGGAAAAAGCAACACTAAATACTAGAATTCCTTAAATAACTAGCAGCATTGATGACTCTTATGGGCGAACACATTAGGACAGGCTCAGGGGAAGGACTTCAGAACCCGGAGTCAGGTGACCAGAAATTCTGCTCTACAACTAAGCCTCCATGACACTGGCAACTTTCCTTGCTGGCAAAATGAGGGGACTGGAGCAAAAGGGGATGGGCCCATCCTAGTTCTAAGGTTCTATGACTGGTTTCCATTCTAATTGACATCTCAAGGTCACTAATTCCCAAGCGAGGCTCATTATTCTTCCCTCTAAATATTCCTGTCCTCCCAGGATTCCCTCACCCTCCTTCTAGATTTGTGACCCTGATACGGACTATGACTTTTCACTCTCCTTGAGCCCACATATCCAGTCAGTTGCCCAATCCTTCCACCCCTTCCTTCACAACTCTCACGTCTCTCTGCCTACAAAACCACAGCCTTAGTCTGAGCCCTCCTGACCACTCACTGACAACACTGGTTACCCCGGCTTGAATCTCTACAGGCTAATGTTCACATGGCTGTCAAATTAATTTTCGTTAGGCACATACAATGTGACTGCCCTATTAAACTAATTTCAGTGGGTTTCTATTGCCTTTAGGATTAAGTATGATTTCTCTTTTTCACTTTTAAAATCCTACCCAAATTGCTCTCAACTTATTTTCTTATCCTCACTGGACATCACTCCCCATCCTTTGCTCTCTATTCAGTCAACTTGGTCTTCTCTCGGCTTCTCAAACATGACCCTCCGTAACAGAGTTGTGCTGGCATCCAATTGTCCTGGCTTGCAATAGTCAAGGGTTAGCTTTTTAGTGGGAATATTTACACCTCAGAAATCTTCAAGTGCTATAAGTCAGGGTTTGATTTCTGGTTTTATTGATTGTCTATACTTAAGTGATAGATAATATATTAATAATGTAGTTTAAACTTAAAAGGGATCATGTATTTTCAGAGAGCTGGTTGTTAAATATTTATCAGCACACTCTTGCTCCATATCCCATTTCAATGTCTTTTTATGAGTTCCCCATGCATGGAATGCTCTCCCCCATACCTCTGGCTTTTAGCATCCTCCCTTTAAGACACAACTCAAGCACCATCTCCTACATGAAGTGTTCCCTCATCCCCCAAAATGCTTGTGTCCTCTTTTCCTCATAAACTAGTCTACATTTCATGACTTTCTATATATTTGTATCTATTTATTTTTTATTTATGCTGTATATATTAGTATATGTTCTTCTTATCTGCGCCTTTAGAATATGAACTCCCTGGGGGTAGGAATTGTCTTATTCTTTGTTCTTATATCCCCAGCTCATACCACAATACTTCCCCCAAAGTAGGGAATTAATAAGTACTTGTTAATTGACTTGCTGATAGACTCTAAGCACTGAGAAGATAGGGTCAGCACCATTTTTCATCTTAGTATCTCTTTGTGGAAAGTACTTTGTGCATAGTAGGCATTTAATGGTCTTTGTCAAACTGAATTGTTTACATGTTCATCCAAAAGCAGGCCTAAGATTCAGGTTCAATAAATGTGGTGGTGCCTAGGGAGTTGGATCTACTGATGACAGCTTTCACCATACTGACCGCCCCTGGGAGCAGGGAGAAGTCAAGGAAAGGTGAAAATTTTTGCCACTGTGAGCACCAGCTCCTTGATTTCTGCAACAAGGACATGATGAGACACCTTCCACCCCCCCATACACACTTTGCATTGGGAATAATGTTGCTCGTTCCTGTGCTCATCCTGGACACCACCTGTCCTCAGTTCATCCCAGTATAGGGGGGCAAGTCTTCTAAAGCCTTTAAAGCTGAAACATCATGTTTCTCTTCCTACCACACTGTTATTGCCTTAGAGCTAAAGTGAACAGAGCTGATGACAAGACGGGGAGGGAGGTTGGAAAAGCCCTAAATAAATAAAAAGGCCCTACAAATACCTATTAATAAGGAGAAACATTTTGCTCCACAGAGCTTAAAGTTCTGCCAGTCAGAAATTATTCCCTACTAAAAGGGAGTGATGGTGCGCTTAGAAGGCTAACAGGCTTAGCCATTAATAAGCTGATTGGCCTTAAAACAAACAGCAGAATTTAGTTCACCTCCCAAATTATGGGTATTAAACAGCTATTAAGTCGTGTCATGACACATACCTCAGAATATGTTTAAGTCCTAGCTGCCTTTCTACAGAGATGTATCAGATGGCTCTCATCACAGGAAATTGCATGAGGACATGTATTATTCCCATTCTCAGAGACGCCTGCATTCACAGGTGTGGGTACTCCTTCCATTGACGCCAGTCATGAACTCTCTAAATACTGGTTGCCCATCTTTGAGAATTGATGGGCCCCCAAAATCGTTACCTAGTGGCCGAGCATTTGTATAAATGAAAAAAAAATTCAAATCCGAACAATGAATATTGTTCTGCAGAACAAATTACCCATGCTGGATGGTGGTTATATTACATATTTAGTTGCAGCCGGGGGTGGAATTGTAGAGAAGAGCATTATGTAATTCACTATATAATTAGACTATAATTGTTCACGTATTATATAATAAGGAGCTGAACCTGTGCAGGGAATAATAGGGCTGATTGTCACTGAAGTGCATTTGCATTTTCTGAGTGTCCTTGATAAGGTAATGAGCCTCAAAGATCATCAAGGGTCACAAGGATAAAGGAGGAAGAAAGCCAAAGGTGAGACAGTACAGTACTATGGGAAAAGCCCCGGGCTTGGAAGAACTTGGTCTGTGCTGATTACTTCTTGTGAAATGCTGGACAGGTCATTTCCTCTCCCCTAAATGTGAATTTTTTAATCTGTAAAATGATGATGTAAGACTGGATGAGTTTTAAGGTCCCTTCCAGCCCCAAGGCTATGGTCCTATGAAGTAGTCTACCTGTCACCTAATACACCTTATGTATCCTTGTGGTCCAGGGGAACTCAGACGACATGCACGTGAGAAGAGCCTTGACGTCTTTTGCATGTCTGGACAGAACTGTGAATTTGTGTTTCATTAAGCACTGCTTAATGGTGTCACAATTCACTAAACAAAGCCAAGATGCCAGGTTGCTCCACAAGAAACATAATATACTCCCCTCATCTCTCCTAGGTGCCCCACAACTCCTTCTGGACCATTGTTCTTATCTTTCCAAGTTTATAAACTGGTGTAGGTGGTGGGGAGTAAGAGTCTCCTTTCACCCAAAGGCCCATTGCTGCTGAGGGTGTGGACAAGGTGTCTGAATCTGAGGAACACCACTTACTGCTGGAAGGACTGCACTAAGAATTTGAATCCACTCACCATGGCCCTTACAACCGACTCCTGCCTCACTCAACACCATTCTCCCGGCAAGTCAAATCAGGCAGCAAAGTTTATTAAGTGTCACACACCATGCTAAACACCAAGGATGTGACAAAAGGTAAAAACACCCCAGAACAAAAAACAACCAGCCCCAGGTCACAACTTAATGGAGGAGATGACAGTACAAACCCATTATGTAGATATTAACTCTTCTTTAAGGTTTGGGCATTTATAGACTGCAGGGAATAGGGAGAGAACTGGAGAGTCATCGTGTACTTGTCTCTGTGTTGCGTTTCACCTGGGCCATAATCTGATGTAGACTTAGTAATGGCCACGGCTTTTGTCTGTTGAGTCATTCCAAATGAGTATGCTTGGCTTCACTGTTGCACAATGGAATGAATGCCTTTGAAAGAAAGGCTTTAACATATTAAAAATAACAATTTGGGCACGCCAAGGTAAGTGCCCGGATTTACAGGATGTCCTCACCTCCTGTTTTTAGGTCATTGCTATCATCTAGCTCATTAAATATTCTGTCAAAACGGTAACAACAAAATTAAATGAATAAACTTGCAAAACTATACGGAACGTACTGTTTATCTCTAAGACAATTCATGGGCAAGAAATTAATCAAAAGTCAGATGAATTTTTTTTTTCAGACACTAGATGTGTGTGACCCTGGGGTCATTGCACTTTAATTGGCCTCAGTTTTGTCAACTGTAAGTGAATATAAGAACAGCATCTACTTCCCAGGGTTGTTGTAACGATCAGATGAAATAGTATTTTTAAAGCACTTACCACAGTGCCTGGCACATTCAGTTGTTGCTGTCATTTTTTTATCATACCCAACTCTTCATGACTCCATTTGGGGTTATTTTGGTAGAGATGCTGGAGTGGTTTGCCATTTTTTCTCCAGCTCATTTGACAGGTGAGGAAACTGAGGCAAACAGGTTAAATGACTTATCTAAAGTTGGTCACAGCTGGTAAGCATCTGAGGCCGGATTTGAACTCAGGAAGATGAGTCTTCCTAACTCTAGGCCTGACAATTCTATTTACTGCAGCACCTAGCTGCTTTCTGATGTATAGTAGGTGCTTAATAAATGCTTATTTTCTTCCTTCCTTGCTATTAATTGTGAAACCATCTAAAATACAGTATTTATACACTTACATGACCTGCCTCAATGGATTACTGTGCATCAAGGAGTTTGAAAACTGCAAAGTATGGCATAAGCATTGTGATTATTGTACAATAAATATTCATTAGAAACAGTAGAGGTCACAAGAAATGCAAACAACAATTTACACATTAGTATGATTAACAAAAATAAGTTGTTGAAGGAAAGGCAATGTGGTTTCTATAGAGGAAAATCATGCTTCATCCATCTTTGTAATTGTTTAAAGGGGATATAGACAAGGAGAACCAACAGACTTAGACTTTCTAAGTAAGTCAGTTAGTTAAAAAACATTTACTGTGTCCAAGCCTTCATGCTAAGTATTAAGGATATCAAGACAAAAAGAAAGTTTCCCTCTTTCTCCAAAACAAAACTAAAACCCCAAACATGCAGCAATGTTGGAAAACAAATAGTGAAGGAAGTATTACTTCACTCAAATTCTGGCTCTGCACAGCCAAGTCATCAAGGCTGGACCCTTGTTAAGTCATCTACAAAACAAGAGAATTGGACTAGATCATCTTTAAGGTCCCTCCGCTCTAAATGCTAGTCTCTCATGGGCAGAGTTGTAGTAATAGATGGCCCTGTTGCTTAAACATTTCTTAGACAGTATAGAAAAGAAATGATGAAATTTCTAAGAATGGGAAGGAGGCTTGGCTCTTTCAATGAAGAAAATACAACCACAGCAAATTAGCTTCTGGAATGCTTCACACAGTTCAGGTTCTCAGAGAGGTAAGACAGAACTGGGAAAAGTTCAAAGAAAGGCAACAGAAATAATGCAGGGGAAGCCAGAAAGATTAAATCTCTAGCCTTAAAGGACAAAGGCTCTCAGAAGATGTGACCATAGCCTGTAAAAACCACAAAAGGAATGGGAAAGCTGATGTAGACATATTCATGGGGCACACCCTGAAGCTTAAAGTTTGAGAAGACATAAAAGGAATTTTAAAAAAACCTACAATGGTCAGTAAACTTAATGGAACACATTACTATAAAAGGTAGCTCACTTTTATAGAAGTAGAGAAGGAAAGGATCTTGGAAGTCACCTGGTTCAACCTCCCTCCAGGTAAGGAGATAGCCCATGGTTACTACACAGTTATCAAGAGATAGAACCCAAATTATAGAATGAATCTTCTGTCTTCAAGTCCATCTGCCTTTACATTTTACCATGTTACCTTCCTTCAAAATAAAAAGAGCTTCAAGAAGGAATTTAAGATAAACTTAATTAATAGAATCAGAGCTAATTCCAAAGAATTCATGAGACCAAAGATGTAGCCCTAATCTTTACTCTGAATTAATGGATGCCAACAATCATGTACTTCCATAGATTAGCCTTTAGTGGAGATGTGACTTAGAGAGCAAACATACACACACACACACACACACACACACACACACACACACACACACACTTTTCTGGATGATGATCAGAACAAAGATTTTACTATTAGTTATTTTAGATATATACTGAGTAATGGAGGGCTGCTAGGTGGTACAATGGATAGAGTACTGGCTCTTGGGTCAGGAAGACATCTTTCTGAGTTAAAAATTGCTCTCAGACATTTACCAGCTGTGGGACCCTGGGAAAGTCACTTCACCCTTTTTGCCTCAGTTTCCTCATCTATAAAATAATCTGGAGAAGGAAATGGCGAACCACTCCAGTATCTCTGACAAGAAAACCCCAAATGAGGTAACAGATATTTGGACATGACTGAAAAATGACCCAATAACAAAATGAAAAATGTATTTGTGTTTTAACTTTGTAGTACATATGTACTCCCTTCCATCTTAGTTATGAAATGCCATATTGTTGATGATTTAGTCTTCATTGCAAATTATGGTCAAAGACCTAGTGTGCATGTAGTATAGAAGACAGAGAGCTTGGAGATGGAGTCAGGAGGACCTAAGTTCAATCACAATTCCTGGGGGGGAAGGGGGCGGAGCCAAGATGGCAGAGTAGAAAGACACACTTATGGAGGCTGCCCCCACACAGCCCATAAAACACATGTAGAAAGGAACTCTCAACAAATTTTGAAGCAGCAGAAGTGGAGAACAACAGAGTGGAGGAGATTTCCAGCCCAGGGTGACCTAAAAGACCCACAGGAAACGTCAATTGCACTGGATGTGGAGCAGAGCTCAGAGCATGGAGCCCAGCTCAGCCTTGGTCACACCCACAGCTCATGAACAGCCCTCCAGGATGGAATCTCCAGTCATGGAATCCCCGGTCCCAGCAGCAGAGGTCTGCAGATCCCCCAACTTACAGGCGTCAAAGGTCAGTGACAGGGTTTATTCAGCTGACCAGGAAAGGAGAAGGGCCTTCACATTGGGCAGGCAGCAGAGTTCTCAGGGCAGCCCCTACAGCAGCCTGAGAACATAGCTGGATAGTAAAAACCCCTGGGGGCACTGAAGAGCTGAGTCTTACTTCAGCCCTGTGCAGATGCCCTGAGGCAGCTGGTCTTTGTCTCCCACTGAATGGAGACCCTGCCCCCACAGCTTGACTGAATCCCAACCCCCAGTGCAGGCTTGGTGGTACTGGAGGTCAGGTGCCTATGGAAAGGAAACACTGCTAAGATTCTGGGCACAAAATTCCTTCCCTACGCCCAGACCAGCACACACTTGATTGTGCCACCTTGGAGGAACTGATATCTTACAGGTCTCCAGAGTATACGCTACTCTTCACAAAGGTCACAAAAGTCAAGTAACTGGTTGGGAAAATGCCCAAAAAAGGGAAAAATATAACACCATAGAAGGTTACTTTCTTCATGAACAGATATCTCCTCCCATCCTTTCAGATGAGGAAGAACAATGCTTACCATTAGGGAAAGACATAGAAGTCAAGGCTTCTGTATCCCAAACATCCAAAATAAATATTCAGTGGGCTCAGGCCATGGAAGAGCTCAAAAAGGATTTTGAAAATCAAATTAGAGAGGTGGAGGAAAAAATGGGAAGAGAAATGAGAGAGATGCAAGAAAAGCACGAAAAGCAGGTCAACGCCTTGCTAAAGGAGACCCAAAAAAATCCTAAAGAAAATAACACCTTGAAAAATAGGCTAACTCAATTGGCAAAAGAG
>CM053769.1:697952581-697996288 GCA_028658325.1 Potorous gilbertii | reverse complement strand
AGGACTAAATCCAAGAATCATCTACCCAGCAAAACTAAGTCTAATACTTCAGGGGAAAAATGGTCATTCAATGAAATAGAGGACTTTCAAGCATTCTTGACAAAAAGACCAGAGCTGAAAAGAAAATTTGACCTTCAAACACAAGAATCAAGAGAAGCATGAAAAGGTAAATAGCAAAGAGAAATCATAAGGGACTTACTAAAGTTGAACTACATGGAAAGACAATAATTGTAACTCTTGAAACTTCTTTCAGTATATGAGTAGTTGGTGGGATTACACACACACACACACACACACAGACACACAGAGAGAGAGAGAGAGAGAGAGAGAGAGAGAGAGAGAGACAGAGAGCGCAGGGTGAATTGAATAGGATGGGATCATATCTTTAAAAAATGAAATTAAATGGTGAGAGAGAAATATATTAGGAGGAGAAAGGGAGAAATGGAATGGGGCAGGTTATCTCTTATAAAAGAGGCAAATAAAAGATTTTTCAGTGGAGGGAAAAAGAGGTGAGGTGAGAGAAAAGACATGAAGCTTACTCTCATCACATTCCACTAAAGGAAGGAATAAAATGCACACTCATTTTGGTATAAAAACCTATCTTACAATACAGGAAAGTGGGGGAGAAGGAGATAAGCAGGATGGGGGGGATGATAGAAGGGAGGGCAGTGGGAGGAGGGAGCAATTTGAAGTCAACCCTCAGGGAGGGACAGGATTAAAAGAGAGAATAGAAGCAATGGGGGGCAGGATAGGATGGAGGGAATTATAGTTATTCATATACAACATGACATGACTATTATGGAAGTCATTTGGAAAACTACACAGATATGGCCTATATTAAATTGCCTGCTTTCCCAAAGGGTGGGGAGGGAGGGATGGGGAAAAGTTGGAACTCAAAGTTTTAGGAACAACTGTTGAGTATTGTTCTTGCAACTAGGAAATAGAAATACGGATAATGGGGTATAGAAAGTTATCTTGCCCTACAGGACAAAAGAGAAGATGGGGATAAGGGAAGGGAGGGACGTTGAGAGGGCAGATGGTGATAGAGGAAATTAGAATGCTCGGTGTTTTGGGGTGGGGGAGGGGAGAAATGGGGAGAAAATTTGAAACCCAAAATTTTGTGGAAATGAATGTTGAAAAGTTAAATAGATAAAATAATTTTTAAAAAATCACAATTCCTCTCAGTCTTGGTTTCCTCATCTACTTCACATCATCGTGGTGAGGATCAAATATGTATCAAGTGCTTTTAGAACCTAAAAGTGTTATCTAAATATTAATTATTATGATTAATTGTCTAGAGAAGTACAAGAGTTGGGTCTGGTGATGATTAGGACTTTGTAATCAAATACAATTTTTTACTTAGGAATGAATACACTAAGAGATTTTGGTACCAGAAATCAAAATTATGACTAGTTTAGGAGGCTGAATAAAATGCTTCATCTTTTCTCAGTTCCAAAGAGCTTTAGAGCTTGGTTAGTATGATAAGAATTCCCATTGACTTCATCAAGATAATGCTATGAAGAAAGTAATAGCAAGAATTTTTTTTTACCTCATTTTATTGGTCAGGAAACTGAGGTCCACAGAGTGTAAAGCACTTGCTTAAGGTCATTCTGGTATCTAATGTTCCATTTGAACTCAAGTCTTTCTCACCTCCAATACTCTTTCTGCTCAGCATAAAATAGCTATCATGGCAACTTAATTTTGGCCAGAATGATAACCATCCACTCTCACATGCTCACATTTTATAGGTCCAAACAAGAATTCACAAAGAGAAATAAAAGGTAATCCTCTGGAGCTACCTATTTTTCAGCCAGAGTCTGACAAGTGAATATTGAGCAATACTTTCCTCATATGTTATTTTAAGAATGTGCTTGAAATAGTCTGTGCTGAGAAAGGGAGCAGAGCTAAACACTTATCCCATCCTTTCCAAGGGCTCCCACTCTGGCTACATCATAAAGGATGGGTGACATGGGCTCTGGAAGCCCAACGGAGAAACAGAAAGTGGGGTCAATCAATTAGAGTTACTTTCTGGTCTGCTGTGCTTTTTTGATTTTTTTTGCATTTAGAGTATTGCTAAACCACAGCTTACTTCTGTCATGTTTCCACGTACCGTAATTTGAACTGCGATCGAACTTCTCCATGTTCTATTTGAATCAGTTCATTGTAACAAGCAGTGATACTGCTATTCTCCATAAATCTCTGGAAAAAAACAGAATCAAAGACAGACTATGAGACATGTACAATCATTTGTTAGAGAGGAAAACCCTAAATATAATATTTCCCCACCCCTCCACTTTTATGTTTATTATCTTTACTGTCTTATTTCAAAGAAGCGTGAAATCAAATGGAAGGTGGAGACGGAGCCAAGATGGTGGAGTAAAGGCAGATACTCACCTCACTCTCTGCCAAGTCCCTCCAAATACCTTTAAAAATGACTCTAAATAAATTCTAGCACAGTAAAGCCCACAAAAAGTCAGAGTGAAACAAATCTCCAGTCCAAGACAACTTGGAACATCAGTAGGAAAGGTCAATTGCACCAGGATGAGAAAGGAGCTCAGTCCAGCACGGGCCACACCATCATACTCTGGGCCCCAGCAAACCAGAAGCTGGCCTTGGGAGCCACTGAATCTGCAACAGCAGTGGCAACTACAGTGGCTACTTCCAGAGCTCTCAACCCATACATGGTAAGGGGGTCAAACAATTGGTTAATAGGAGATTCCAGGGTTTTCTTTGCTTGCATTGAGGCAGGACTCTGTTGCTTTGCCCTTTATTTAGAGCAAGATTGAAGTCCCAGGGTGGGGAGGAACACTAGCACATCAGAGTTTGTGGCCACAGTGGTGGGGCAACACTCCTCACAGTTCCAGGGCAGAAAAGAGTGCTTCTGGTCTCTCACAAGACCAGAGCACAGGCCAGTCTAGGAGTAAACATACTTCTCCTCAGATCATACCACTTTGGAAGAACTGAAAACTTCCAGGTCCTTAGAAGTATCTCTGAACACAGCTACACAAAACCCCTGAAGTTTGAGACAGTGTGGCCTCCACACTGGAAGCAGAGCCCTACCTAACAAAGAGTTCAATAATAGACTGGGAAAATAAGCAGGCAATGGAAAAAAAACTCTGACTATAGAAAGCTACCAAGGTGACAAGGAAGATCAAAACACACATCAGAAGAAGAAAACAACATGAAAGCTCCTACATCCAAAGCCTCTAAGAAAAATATGAATTGGTCTCAGGCCATGGGAGAGTTCAAAAAGGAATTTTGAAAATCAAGTAAGAGAAGTAGAGGAAAAATTAGGAAGACAAATGAGAGTGATGCAAGAAAATCATGAAAAATGTGTTGAGAGCTTGCTAAAGGGGACTCCCCCCCAAAAACTGAAGAAAATAACCCTTAATAAGCAGGCTAGGACAAATGGTAAAAAAAGGTCCAAAAAGCCAATGAGGAGAAGAATGCCTTAAAAAGCAAAGCTGGCCAAATGATAAAGGAGATCTAAAAGTTTACTGAAGAAAATAATTTCTTAAAAATTAGAATGGAGCAAATGGAAATTAATGACTCTATGAAAAATAAAGAAACTATAAAACAAAACCCAAAAGAATGAAAAGATAGAAGACTGTGAAATATCTCACTGGAAAAACAACTGATCTGGAAAATAGATCTGGGAGAGATGATTTAAAAATTATTGGACTACCTCAAACTCATGATCAAAGAGCCTAGACATCATCTTTCAAGAAATTATCAAGGAATGTTGCCCTGATATTTTAGAACCAGAGGGTAAAATAGAAATGGAAAGAATTTGCCAATAACTTCCTCAAAGAGATCCCAAAATGAAAACTGCCAGGAATATTATAGCCATACTCCAAAGTTCCCAGGTCAAGAAGAAAATATTGCAAGTAGTCAGAAAGAAACAATTCAAGTATCATGAATCAGGATAATAAAAGATTTAGCAGCTTCTACATTAAAGGACTGGAAGGCTTGAAATAAGATATTCCAGGGGGCAAAGGAGTTAGGATTGTAACCAAGAATCACTTACTGAGCAAAACCGAGTACAATTCATCAGAGGGAAAAATGGATGTTCAATGAGATAGAAGAATTTCAAGCATTCTTTAGATAAGATCAGAGATGAAAAGAAAATTTGACTTTCAAATACAAGACTCAAGAAAAGCATATAAAAGTAAACAGGGAAGAGAAATCATAAGAGCTTTATTAAAGTTAAACTGTTTACTTTTCTATATGGGAAGATGTTATTTGTAATTCATAAGACCTTTCTCATTATCAGAGTAGTCAGAAGGAATATATATATATATATATATATATATATATATATATATATAGATAGATAGATAGATACAAAGACAGGTGTGAGTTGATTAGGAAGGGAAGCTATATAAAAAATAAAATTAAGGAGTGAGAGAGAGGAATGTAGTGAGAGAAAGAGAAAAGGAGAGGTAGAATGGGGTAAATTATCTCACATAAAAGAGGGAAGAAGGGGAAAATTTTGTGTCACCTGGGTGAAAGGGCAGCTCATAATCTGGTTGGGTTTGACCCCAGTCCCAAGGTGGTCAGGGTGGTGGTAGTGGTAGCAGCAGCAGCACTGGCAGAGGCTTTTTCCAGAGCTCTGGGCCCACAGACAGTGGGAGATTGAGAGGCTGATACATAGTCCCTGAAACTTGGGACAGTATAACCATCCCAACCCCCACCTCCATTGGAAGTAAAGTTACCCTGATAGAGTTAGAAAGTCAAGTGTTTGACTGGAAAGATGAGTAAATATTGTGAAAGAATTCAGAAGACAGAATCTTGCTTTGTGGCAAGGAAAATCAGGGCATACAACCACTGGAAGACAGCAGAGTCAAAGCTCCTACATCAAAGGCCTCCAAGAGGAATACAAATTGGTCTCAGGCCATGGAGGAGCTCAAAAAGAATTCTGAAAATCAAGTAAGAATGGTAGAGGAAAAATTGGGAAGAGAAATGAGAGTGATGCAAGAAAATCATGAAAATCAAATGAACAGCTTGCTAAAGGAGATCCAAAAAATACTGAAGAAGATAAGACAAAAATAAAGTAACCCAAATGGCAAAAGTAGTTCAAAAAGTCAATGAGGAGAAGAATGACTTAAAAAGCAGAATGGGCCAAATGGAAACAGAGGTCCAAAAGCTCCCTGAAGAAAATAATTCCTTCAGAATTAGAATGGAGGAAATAGAAGTTATTGACTTCATGAGAAACCAAGAAATTATATAACGTAACCAAAAGAAGACAATGTGAAATATCCCATTGAAAAAACCACTGGCCTGGAAGACTGATCCAGGAGAGACAATTTAAAAGTTATTGGACTACCTGAAAGCCATGATCAGAAAAAGAGCCTAAACATCATCTTTCAAGAAATTATCAAGGAAAACTGCCCTGGTATCCTAGAATCAGAGGGTAAAATAGAAGTGGAAAGAATCCACTGATGACCTCCGGAAAGAGATCCTAAAAGGAAAACTCCTAAGAATATTGTAGCCAAATTCCAGAGTTTCTAGGTTAAGGAGAAATATTGCAAGCAGCCAGAAAGAAACAATACAATTAGGATAACACAATATTTAGCAGCTTCCATATTAAAGGATCAAAGGCCTTGGAATATGATATTGCAGAGTTCAGAGGAGCTAGGATTAAAACCAAGAATCACCTACTCAGTAAAACTGAGTAAAATCCTTCAGGAGAAAAATGGATATTCAATGAAATAGAGGACTTTCAAACATCCTCAATGAAAAGACCAGAGCTGAATGGAAAATTTGACTTTCAAATATAAGAATCAAGAGAAGCATGAAAAGGTAAATAGGAAAGAGAAATCATAAGAGACTTATTAAAGTTGAACTGCTTATATTCCTACATGGAAAGATAATATTTGTAACCCTTGAAACTTTTCTCAGTATTAGAGTAGTTGGAGGAAATAGAAAAAAACAAAGAAAATAGATAAATAGATAGATAGATGGCACAGAGTAAGTTGAATGTGAAACGATGATATCTAAAAATAAAATTAAGGAGTAAGAAAGGAATATATTCTGAGAAAGAGAAAGGAAGAAATAGAATGGGGGTAAATTATCTCATATAAAAGAGGCAAGAAAAAGGTTTTACAAGGGAGGGGAAGGGGGAGGTAAGAAGGAATGAGTGAGCCTTACTTTCATTGGATCTGGCTCAAGGAGGGAATAATATACACATTCAATTGGGTATCTTACACTATAGGAAAGTAGGGAGGAAAGGAATAAGAGAAGATAATGATAGACGGGAGGGCAGAATGGAAGAAGGGGTACTCAGAATCAAACATTTTAGAAAAGAGACAGGGTCAAAGGAGAAAACAGAATAACTGGGGGGCAGGATAGGATGGAGGAAAATATAGTTAGTCTTTCACAACATGAGTATTATGGAGGCATTTTACATAACTATACATATATAACCTATATTGAATTGCTTGTCTTCTCAATGGGGTTGAGTGGGAAGGGAAACATGAGAGAATCTGGATCTCAAAGTTTTAAAAACAAATATTAAAAAAATGCTTTTACACGTAACTGGGAAATAAGATATACAGGCAATGGGGTATAGAAATCTATCTTGCTCTTCAAGAAAGTAAAGGGGAAGGGAATAAGAGGGTAGATGATAAAAGGAAGGGAAGACTTAGGGAAGGGTAATCAGAATGCATTCCATCTTGGGGTGGAGGAGGGGGAAAGACGGGGAGGAAATTTGGAACTCACAATCTTGTGGAAATGAATGTTGAAAACTAAAAATAAATAAATTTAAATCTTAAAAAAACAAAAAAATAAAAGGGAAGAAAAAGCTTTTACAGTGGAGGGAAAGAAGGAGGAAGTGAAAGAAGGAGTGAACCTTAGTCTCATCAGAACTGGCTCAAAGAGGGAATAACACACACACTAATTGGGTACAGAAATCTATCTTACCCTAGAGAAAACTAGGGTGGAAGGGGAGATGAGAAGGGTGGGGGGTGGTGATAGAAGGCAGAGCAGATTAGGGGAGGGGTAATCAGAAGCAAACTTTTGAGGAAGGAAAGGGAGAGAGAGAATAGAGTGAATAGGGTGGAGGGGAATAGGATGGAGGGAAAAACAGTTAGCCATGGTAGCTTAAAATAAAAATTTTGAAGCAAGTTTCTCTGATAAAGGCCTCATTTCTCAAACATAAAGAACTCAAGTCAAATTTGTAAAAATGAGAGCCATTTCCAAATTGATAAATGATCAGAAATTTTCTCGAGGTTTTTTTTTTGAGGTTGTTTTCTTTCACCACGTGACTATTATGGAAGTGTTTTGTATGACTAAACATGGATAATCTATATTGAATTTGCTTGCCTTCTCAAAGAGGATGAGATGGGGAGGGAAAAAGGAAGAGAATGTGGAACTCAAAGTCTTAAAAAGAATGTTAAAGATTGTTTTTACATGTAGCTAGGGTAAAAGAAAATACTAAATTAAAAAAGAAAAAAAAAGGAATGAAATGGAAGACCCCCATGACCTAGAATATATTTGCTCAGGTTCTAAACTGCTTCTTAGTCTTGGAAACTTCATGGCAGGCATTAGTTGAATGTGACTGTTGGTTAGAACCTCTTCTTGGCTGTTCAATTGTTTTTCAGTTGTGCCTGACTCTTCAAAATCCTGTTTGGGGTTTTCTTGGCAAAGTTACTGGAGTGGTTTGCCATTTCTTTCTCCAGCTGGCTTTACAGATGAGGAAACTGAGGTAAACAGGGTTAAATGACTTCCTCAGGGTCACCCAGCTAAGACCTGTCAAAAGTCAGATTTGAACTCAGGAAGATGAGTCTTCCTGACTCCAAGTTCAGCACTCTATTCACTATGCCACATAGCTGCTCTTGATTGTGGACTTCCCTTAAAGCAAGGAGTTAAGAAAAATCTCACTTCTAACACCTGTAGTAAGACACAGGCAAGTTTTTAATAGCATCCATGGATGTCTATCAATAATGTGCTGGTAAATATTTAAAGACCAAGCCCTAACTCGTAGTGTTTTCCATAATGTAAACGTTAACATAGAAAATTTAACAATCAGCTGTCAGAGGCTGGTTCAAGCTGCAGCATACCCCGATGGCTATTTAACTTCTATAGCTGATTAGCTCTACTTTTTATCAATAAATTTCCAATATCTAATATTGAAAAAATAAATAGCATTCATACCACTACATGGTTGCTTGTATTCCCTATAAGCTGAGTCCTGCATTTCCACCTAAAGAGTAAGCTCTTGAATGCTTAGTGCTCAGCTCATTATAGGCAATTAATAAATGAATGGATAATGAAATGTATAATATGAAATGCCTGTTGGGTTTGATGCCCATGATTAAAACTCTGAAAAGTATTTGCCATAGAAAAGATTAAGGAATTCATCTGTTCATTCACTAGAAATGTACTGAATACTTACTAAGCACATTGAAAAGTAGTGAGAGATGTGTGTAGATAAATTAAGATATGGTCCCTTAACTCAAGGAGTTTATAATCTATTGGGGACAGGGAGAAGATAGATAACACATATATAGAGATTAAATGTGATGTAAATTGTAATAACACTCAAAAAATTGCTCATATATGCAAGTGCTCCAACAACTCAAGGCAGATGGATTCTTTTCTCAATAAAACACAATTTCCTCCATAGCTGGAAGGGACAATTATTATTCTGCAAACAATTGATCCATGTAGCTGATGACAAATTCAATGAACAAATAGAAAGTGTGTGACCTACAGGGGTTTACCAAGATGCCGAAGTCAATGACATCTGACTTCAAGGAGTTGAGAGTACAGTAAGAGAGGCAAGGTAAGAATGGCAATAATTCTAACTACACAGGTGAATGTAGAAAAGTGCACATGTAAGCAATTTAAAGAGAATACATAAAAGAGGAGTGTTTGATTTAAATTTCATACACTTAAAGGGGGGTAATATGAGTAAGGCCACACTTGTGGTCTGGAATCAGACTGGGAAAAGCATTCAAGTGAAGGAATTTGGATAATCCAGCACTCAGCACAGTGCTTGGCACACCGTGGTTGCTGTTCAATCAGTTTTCAGTTGTGTCCTATTCTTCCTGACCCCACTGGGGATTTTCTTGCCAAAGTTACTGCAGTGGTTCATCATTTTCCTCTCTGGCTCATTTACAGATGAGGAAACTGAGTCAAACAAGGTTAAGTGACTTGTCCAGGGTCATACAACTAGTAAGTGTCCAAGGCCAGATTTGGACTCATGAGGATGAATCTTCCTGATTCTGAGTCCAGTGCTACATCCACTGCACCGGACCTAGCAGTCCTGGCACATAGCAGGCACTTGATAAATACTAACTGATTGATTAATTGATGCTGTGGAAAACCTTGAACTTCAGGCTAGGGAATTTGGCTATGAACATCCTTTCTTATTCACAGAACATTGACTTATGATGAAATACACAGGAAGGCTAGTATTTCTCTTTCATGAACATAGCAAAATGATGCAGAAATGATACTGATTAACAGATAAGTTTCAGGACAATTTTGGAAATCATTTTCTGCCAAAGATATGAGAATAAAACCTTGTGTTATTTTTTTTATTTGAGCTAAGAGAATATTTGCCATTAAAAATCGTCTCGGTCAGTGTAACTGCCCCAAAGCAACAGGTATGGAGGAGCCTAGAGAGCCAGAGTCCCATTTTATGAAACTTTACAAGTCATAGGTCATGAGCTAGAGTAGATCTCAGAGGCCATCTAGTCTAATGCTTTCATTTTACAGGCAAGGAAACTGAGGTCCAAGTAGGGTAAGTGACTTGCTAAAACCCTCTTCAGAGGTGGAATTTGAACCCAGGTTCTTTGACTCAAGAAACAATGTTCTTTTCACTATAGCAGGCTGTCTCTCTTGTGAATTGTCTATACTATCAATCACCTATCCAGATCTATACCATGATGATGAACAGACACGGAGAATATCAGACCCATGAGGTTTATGCTTCCCGGAATTCATTAAATTAATTAGTTATAGGAAAACTTGCAGTGTCATGTGTGTACACACACATAAACATATGTGCATATATACACATATAAATATATACATATACCTATATGTGTGTATATATACACATACATACACACACACCCCAAATGAATCTTCCTTCTGCCTTTATGATATCCTGATTTTGTATCTCTTTCTGTTATGGCCCACTGATCTTGGTGGAGAATCAGGGAGGGCACGTGGTAGGGTGAGACGGGGACAGTATGGACTTGGTTCAGTTCTGATTACAGATCAGAAGGTAGAATAAACATGATCTAATAGGACTCTCACCAAATAAGGATATAGTTCTCCACTCTAGCACCTGAACCTTTTGGGGATGGGTAGAGGAAGGGAGCGTGTCAATAAGATTTACAATTACATGAAAAGGATGCAAAGTTTCACATGGAAAGAGTAGGTTCACTCATGGATCCAAGAGGTGAATTGGTACAAAGTTGTTTGAGTATCTCTCCAACAGTAAAGCCATTTACGAATAGTACCAAGGATTTCAATGACAGCTATGTAGGAATGCCTGATGGCACAGCTTGTTCCTGGATCCCAAATCAATGACCATAGACTTCTGTCTCACTAGGCTGAACAGCCAGCAACACAGGACTGGGTTTCAGCAAATAATTCAATACAATTGAAACAACTCAGAGATGGGAAACACTCTCACGGCAACTGGGGAAAACAAGAATGACAGGCATAGTTGGAAGGATGTAGGGGTGAAATGTTGCCAGCTAAATCATTTTTGCCCAAAAAAGGAAAGTAAGCATGTTTGGGGGTCAACAGTGGAGGGTCCTACTAATCTCACAGTAACTTCAGGAGTAGAGTAAAATAATGCCCATACGTATGTTAACTCTACAAAGGCAAATGAATGAATTTCATAAGTGGTACATTTTTTTGGAGATTGAATCTCCCAAGCTTGCCCTGCATCTTACCAAACCATCAGTGGGCCTGATCATAAAACTGATCAACATGGAAGTTTTAACTAGCTTCATTTTTCTGACCTGAGTTGGTTTACCCTTCCCTAGGCAGCCTTGTGGCCCTCCCCTCTGAGAGAATCACCATATTATTAGCAAATATCTTAGCAAAGATATCTGATTGGCTTTAACCATACTACATCTCAGAACTCCCAGACTTAACAGTATCCTTCTTTAGCAAGAATAATAGACATAAGTCATCATCCTTGACCCTGGGATACTTTCCAATCTGGCACCAAATGATACCAAGTGGGCTTAGAAAGTAAACATTCTTCATATGGATGGGCATTTTGCCATATATGGTTGAGACATTAAATATTTCAATGGGATATTAATATATCAAAAAATGTTAGAAGGAAACGAAGTGGTCTACTTTTTCTTTGTAGGGAAATGGACTTGTGGTTTAATTAGAATAAGGAACTCCCACTGAGGAAGCCCCTTCTACTCCTGCATATCAGCCTTTCCTCTGAAACTTACAGCCTGAAAGCATTAACAGTAATTACCAATTACTGAAAGAATTAAGGGACTTGCACAGAGTGGGACTTGAACCCAAGTCTTTCTTACTCCAAGACCAGCTCCCTATCCCCGTACCACTCTGCCTCTCAGCAGGGTTTTTCTCTAAATTTCTTTTTTTATAATGTCTACTTCCAAAGAATTCAAACCATGAGGCTTGATCTTTCTTCTTTTCCTTTTTAAAATAGATTTGGAAGCTTCAGTCATTTAGGGAAGGAAAGCTATGCTTCAATCTCTTATGCTTTCTGTACTAATTAGAGGCAGATTCACCAAATGAGGGCCAGGCCCTGAAAATGATGATGACCAAGAATGGTCATCATAAGAAACAGAGGCCAACATAAGTAACATGAAGATGCTCCCAGAGCCTAGCTGACTCCAAGGAACACAATCTATAGAGCTGCTATTTTATTCTCCACTCAATGTTCAGGATAACAAGGAAATCTTGTGTTGCTCAGCATTGAGAGAAGCTTGACAGATACTATAAAAGATAATTGTGGGTTGGGGGGAAGATGGGGGTAAAGGAATCAGAGAAATTGTTTTCTGAAGATGAGAAAAAGGAATCATGAAAGGTGATGATGGCTTGTCATTTCTCCAAAAGTAGGTTAAAGAAAATGAGTCTCAGTTCCACCGACTCTTTCTTTACCAATCCTCCTTTTAAAGGTTTTTCTGTTACATAAGTCTAAAACATGTCCTTGTAATCTCACCAAGGTACAACATACAAGTGTACCAGAACTGAAAGCCCTCCTTTAAGCGAATGGACAGCAGACAAAAGGAAAGTGTACATAGAGGAAAGGAGAGAGCTAATTAGCAGCACCCTATTCAATTCCACAATATGGAACCTATTATCTTGAATATTTTATTTAGCATTGTTCTTTTCATCCCCAAAACATTCCCCAGGCACAGAAATAACCTCGCCCAAAATGGAGTTTCTCTTTCTCTAAGATAGAAAGCCAGGAAAAGATTCTTAACACTCTTCCACCTCCCCACTCCCCCCACATCCCCTATCCAGGCAAATCAGACCTAGCCTGTAGTAGTAGGGCATCTAGAGCGTAAAGAATATTCACAGGACCTCATTTTGAAAGTCGCATGTGTTACCATGGAACATGCCATCTACTGAAGACTGAATGTACTCACACCAAAAGGCCACAGAAGACTGTGAACATTACAAGTAGAACAGTTATTTAGAATCTGAGAAATCTATCTGGGGTAGTCAATCTCAATCTAGATAGAGAACCCAGTTTGGGCATTCAAAACCTCTTTTTCCCCTGTGTCAAAGATAAAAAGTATGTTTCTGGTAAGCAAACTGTTTTCCTGATAAACTGAATCAGTAACATGTCAAGAGCTGGAGTGGTAATTATCATGAATTTAAGAGCTGTATTAAAACTGAGTATCATCTGTTTAAGTTGTGTATTAAATTATATCCTTATGAATTAAAATGTAATAAATATCTCTGGTCTTAAGATTGATATTTCTTTTTTTCAAGTCTTTTTTCATAAATTAATTCTTTTCAGTTTTCAATCACTTCCATAAATTTTCAATTTTCTTCCCCTTCCTTCCCCCTTCTTCCCCAAGATGACATGCAATCTTGTATGGTTTCAATATATACATTCTTATTAAACACATTTTCAGATTACTCATGTTGCACAGAAGAATTAAAATAAATGGGAGAAATCATGAGAAGAGAATAAAACAAAACATAACAAAAGAAAAAATAGTCTGCTTCATTTTGCATTCTGATTCTATAGTTCTTTCTTTGGATGTGGATGGCATTTTGCATTGAGTCCTTTGGAAATGTTTTAGGTCCTTGCGTTGCTGTGAAGGGTTAAGTCTATTAGAAATAGTCTGTGGCTGTTACTGTGTATAATGTTTTCCTGGTTCTGCTTATTTCAGTCAACTTCAGTTCATATAAGTCTTTCCAGGTTTTTCTGACATCCTCCTGATCGTCATTTCTTATAGCACAATAGCATTCCATTACATTCATATACCACAGTTCGTTCAGCCATTCCCCAATTGAAGGGCATCCTCTTGAATTCCAGTTCTTGACCACCAAAAAAGAGCTGCTATACATATTTTTGTACATGTGGGTCCTTTTCCTATTTCTATGATTTCTTTGGGATATAGTCCTAGAAGCAATATTGCTGGGTCAAAGGGTATGCATATTTTTATATCCCTTTGGGCTTAGTTTCAAATTGCGGTCCAGAATGGTTTGATCAGCTCACAGCTCTACCAACAATGAATTAGAGTGTTCCAACTCTCCCACACTTCTTCTCCAACATTTAAGATGAATATTTCTTGATATGACTTTTCTATTCCCTTTTCTCTCTTTCTTTCCTACTGTCCTTTCAGCTTTCTATATATACTCTAGTCTTCAAACTCTGTTAGCCTCCAAAAGTAAATCCTTATACCATCACTTCTGTAGCTCTTGAGAGTCTTTTCATCACTTTAGTAAACAGCATTCTTTTAATATAGCAAACACCTAAAGGAGTTCATTGGCTTCTTGAAAATAGGAACTATGCCTTATTTATCCTTATCTTTTTCCTTCCCACATCATTGCCTAGCATAGTCGTCTATGCAACTTTTTTAAAAAATTGCTTCCTTGTAAGAAAACATAAAAGGATTTATTTATACAAAAAAATATTTAAAGCTTTTGTTTTGGTGGCAAAGAATTGAAAATTGAGGGGATGCCCATCAACTGGGAAATGGCTGAACAAGTTGTGGTATATGATTGGGACAGAATACTACTGTGTTATAAGAAATGATGAGTGGTAGACTTACATGAACTGATGCAAAATGAAGTAAGCAGAACCAAGAGAAAAGATACATAGTAACAGAAATATTCTAAAGATAGAACTGTGAAAAACTTAACTGCTATGATCAAGACAACAATCCAAGACAATTCCAAGGGATCCATGATGAAAAATGCTTTCTATCCCCAGAGAGAGAACTGAGGAATTGAGTGCAGTTTGAAGCATACTTTTTAAACTTTCTTTGTTTTTCTTGTTTGTATGTGTATGTTTTCTTTTGTAACATGGCTAATATGGAAACATGTCTTGCAAGACTTCACATATATAATTAATATCACATTTCTTGCCTTTTTATGGGGTGGGGGAAAAGTGGGAGAGAATTTGGAGCTCAAAATTTTTACATTTTTAATTTTTTACATGTAACTGGGAAATATCTAATAAACATACATATTAAAAACTTAAATACAAAAATGCTTACTTTTTAAATAAATTAATCAACAAATTTAGAATTCTGAAGCCACATTTCTTTAGGATAATTTCATTGACATTAGGAACTTTGTGGTTAGGGCAATAAGGATGGAAACCCCAGCTAGACATAGGGATAAAACCACATACACACATAAACATCATCTGCTCTTAGGGTAGTCTAAAATGAAGCCTTAGACTGAGGTAACTGGATATGTGTTTTTGAGGGACTTAACTCCAACCACTCTGATATGTGACATGCATGCAAGGACAATAGTCTCAAGGGACAATAACTCAAAACAGTTGATCAAGTTTTACCCTTTCTCCCTAATCATTTGAAGCACTTCAGTGTTGACCAAACATTTAAGTCAACGATTGTCAGTTATTTCATTTATCATTAAATAATTATTTAATATAGTACATCCCAATATGTATTATGATTAATTATTATACTGTCATCAATTATTTGTTTGTATTAATTGATCATTAAATGCCTGCTTTGTGCTCAGTGTTGTGCTATAAACACTGGGGATAGAAATCCCAGTGCAAGGGGTTGAGTCCCTCAACCTGTTTTTAATTAAGGATTTTTTTTTGGGGGGGGGGATATCTGCAGGATGAGAAAGGTTCTACATACCCTATTGAAGCCTGCATGGAGAAGAGGAAGGACTGATGTTTCTTCACGTTCACCTGATCTGCAGCAAAGCAGAAAATGTGGTCACTCAGCAGATACAAACCAGGATTCCTCACACTGAAACATGGAAAGAGGGCAATGAGGCCGGCATATATTGAGCTCCAACAATGGCCCAAGCGGAAGGCTCCTTTCTAACTTAGCATCTTAAGGTGGCACTTGATGATAGGTGTGGACAAATTGCATATACAGCTGTGTATGTTCCTGGAGGTGAAGAGTCTCTGACTCTTTATGCTTTACATTATTACATTTTGAGGTGTAAAAATAAAAAATAAAAAGTGAAAAAACCCACATAAACCAAAAATTAGCATAAGGTTACTCCTAAGGTGTAGAGCTAGCAAAGACTTAATCAGCCTTTTAACTGGACTTCCTCTTCATTTTACCAGTTGAAAAGCTGAGGCCCAAAGAGGAGGAACTCCCCAAGATCACACAGGTAGTAAGGAAGGGAGCTGGGTGATAAATCCAAGTCTTCTGACTAAATAACCTGGTTCCTTCCTGCTCCAATGCTAGGATTCCACAATCCAAATCCAGTGCCCATTGCACTATTCAGTGGGTGTTTCAAAGGGGTAACACTACCATTGAGCAGCTATTTGAAGCTATGTAGCTCTGAGTCATCTCTTGCAAATGCCACAGATCTGGAACACCAGGAGTGATCCTTTTACTTCACTGGGACTCAGTTTTCTCACTTGTAAAATCAGTGGTTTAGACCAGATTATTTCAAAGGTCTTTTCTAGTTCTAAGATACAATGGTATGTGGATACATGCTGCAGGGGGTGAAGGAGGTAGGCTTATTTCCATTCATAGGGTCTGCAGTTAACACTCCATGCTGTTAACAGCTGTCTGGGAATCTTTCATCTTCCCTTTCCCCTGCAAACCCTCATAAACAATAGGGCAGCAACTGAAGAAGTCTTATTTTATAGTTGGCACAACCTGTAAGCTAACCATGGAAAAAGCTGATTTGTGAATGTAGACCCATCATATGAATAGGTTTAGAAGGGAAAGGCAAGAGAAAAAAAATAGAGTTCCTAAGGCAAGAACAGTTTTCAATAGAGAATGTCCCTAGATTCAAACTACATTAAAGACCCTGCAAATATCTGCTAATGAAGGCTGGCCTTGCAACCAATGTTTGATGAGGGACAATGCCAGCAGCTACATCTCATCACCAGTCTTGACTCAAGGAGGTAGGGCTGTCTCTAGTAAGAGAGAGAGAAAGGGTATTACAGAAACATCCTGTATCAAGGGGGTAAAAAAAAGAAACCACTAGACCACACCATTGAAAGGAAACTACATAAAACTGAATAAATGGATAAAGAGATGAAAATCTAAAAGAACATTTCTATTGCCTGATATTTTACTCGATATTAAAATTTTATCTATTATCAAAAGTCTTAATGAGGCTCAAAATTGAACTAAGGTTTTTGGGTCATCTTGTATTTGTAATGGGACCTGCACCTAATTCAAGGCCTAAAAGGAAAAATTTATTTTTCTCCTTCTGTCAGCAACTCAGAGGAGACAATGCTTCCCCTGAATAAGACTTTAGCCTTGGAAATAACCACTTGCCCAGGACTAAGATTACTTTATGTCAGGCAAGTAAAAGAGAATACGTTTCATTGGTTTTGATGCTAAGGTTACTTTTAATATCAAATTAGTTTTGGGGGAAGGTGGAAGGGGGTGGGTGGAAATAATCAGTTTAGAAAAGAAGGTATATGGACTAGGTAAAGTTTTTGTCTTTACTTTTAAGACATTAACATACTGTCAACATCTCAGGATCTCCAGAGGAGAAAATGCAAGAAAAAGAATTCGAAAGAAGACAGAACCTGAGGCTGCCATCATTCATTAACACCACCACCATCACACACACAGAAAAGTATTTTAGAGATTCTATTAACCAACAGTGCTCAAGGGGCTACAAGAGATGGTGGCACAAAGAGAACAACTTTTCTATTCATTTTTATAGTCAAAAGTGACCTGGAGTCCAGTTAGGAAGAGAAGCTTTGGGGAAAAGGAATTCAAGGTGTAGCAGATGAAGGTACCTTGTTGGAAGGATAATTCTACCAGTAGGACTCCACATTCTATCAGTGAGTCTTTGGACCATGAAATCCTGGGATTTTCATTTTGGAAAATGACCTTAGAGATCATTTAATCAAACCATCTCATTTTATAGATAAGGAAAGTATGGTCTAAAATATCTCAGTGACTTACTCAAAGTAACAAAGCGAGTAAGAGAGGAGAAAGCAAAATTCAAATTTAGGTCTTGGGAATCCAAATCCAGGGCTTTTTACATGGCATCATGCTCTCTCCCCACATGAATATGACAAAGGCCAGTTATTCCTGGGGCTCTCCAAATCATGAGAGGAATCTTACCCATCTTGCCTACCTCTTAGTCCTTGATGACAGAAGCTGTGACAATCACTATAATATGGTCAATTCCCAACAGGCCCTTAGACCGTCATTCATCCTTTATTTTTATCAGTCTTAATAATGGCCAGTGGCAGCAACAG
The DNA here is from genome assembly GCA_028658325.1 of Potorous gilbertii. Lineage (NCBI taxonomy): Eukaryota > Metazoa > Chordata > Mammalia > Diprotodontia > Potoroidae > Potorous > Potorous gilbertii. Next base: position 697,978,419 of record CM053769.1, on the reverse strand, counting down.
GAAGACAATAAAATTCCGGCTATATCAGAACTCTGAGTGACCCCAATGTCTTTAAACTGATGGGACTAATTTCAAATGGCAACACATTTGAATTTCAAATCATCTTTATTTAAATAATTGCTTATAAATCAGTTTCCTGGTCACTTAGTAGAGAAAACCAACGTACTAGGTATATTTTCCAAATTCCTTTAGTCATTTATTGTCTCCCTTCATTTTCTTTGCATAGGAAGACCTCAGTTCCTGTTCCAATTCTGCCACTAACTAGCTGTGTTACTTTGGGTTAGCCACTCAACCTCTCTGTTACCATTGTCTTCATTTATAAACAAAGGGGATGGGACATGATGATTGCTGAGGCTCTGCCTCATTCTAACATCCATGAATCTGTCCCTTCCCCCAGAGCTTCTTTTTGTTTGAAGGGTCCAGCCAGAAACTAGGCAATCCTCTCTTCTTTCCAATGAATACAGAGTATTGTTCTCATGCTACACTTTTTTCTTCTTAAGTGGAAAAGCCAAGCATTTTCTATTTTTTTTTTAAAGAATAAGAAAGAATAATTTGGAATAAAATTCTCTCCCAAGTTCCTCCCTGGTTTTGTATTCATTCCTAACATATGATGACCCTTAAAAAAAATCACATAATGGTATCATTAACTACTGCTAAAATCAATTAGACAAGATAAAGGTTTGAAATCTGCAAAGGAAAAAGTCCTTCCAGAAATTTGTACAACCAATGACAACCCTGATTTCCTAGCCCCTTTTCTTGGTAGACTTGTGCAAAGTCAAAGGAAATCCCTATTTGTTTTGCTGGATTTTGAATTGGAGACACATAAAACAAATGTCTCAAAATGAAAAGCAACTACCTTCCAGCTGGGGGAAATAATATAAAAGAACTTACATATGTGAAACAACCGCAAGGATAACCGTGTGTTCTGATGGATTCGTAGCTCGGATTGATCTGAAACGAGAATACGCAAAGTCCAACAACATTCATTGTCTTTGCTTTGCCAAGTTAGTGCAATATGGCATTTCTTAGCACTTTAAACATCAAAAAAATCATTTAACCAGCAAATTAAGTTCTCTACAGGGTGGCATAAAGAGCTGTGTGGGGCAGCAAAGCAAGATGCCCTTATATCCCGGAGCAAAAACTCACATCGTTTTTTTCTACTCAATTCAGGAGGACTTGATGCATTTTCCCGGCAATTTTCCAGTAGATCAGAGCTGCCAATTTTCCATTTCAAAACTTGGCAAATTCCATTAAAATTCCATGTTTTCTGGTTCAATTTTCATTTTGCAAAAAAAGAAAAAAAGAAAAGAAAAAAACTGGCAGCCCCACAATCCTCCAGTTACTTGTATGTTATTGGGATTTTATCGTGTTGGAGATGTTCTTTAGCAGCTGGAGATACAAACTCAAATTCCTTTTTTTTTACAATATTTTTACAATATTATTTTTTACAATAAACCCCTAGTACTCATTTAAAAGATTTTGTTGCAGGGGATTCAGTGAATGACAAAATTATTCTTAGAATATTTTTTAAATAAATATCTTCAGCCCAAACAAAAGATTGGCCCCCAAACAAAAGATTTTATATAAATAGGGGACAAACAGGAAGCAGACTCGTGATGTCATTGACTTAGGGATCGCAGAGGGTCATGAACTTAGATATGGAAGGGACCTCAGAAATCAAGCAGTTTGAATATCCCCATTTTACAGATGAAGAAACTGAGACTGTGAGACTAAGTAACTTGTCCAGAGTCATACAGCTGACAGGTGTCTGAGGCAGCAGTATTTAAACTCAGGTCTTCTGAACTCCAAGTCAAGCACTCATATGAAGTCTATTCATCTTCCTAGGAGCTAATCTAATGTTGCATTGTTCTTTCTTCCTGTCAAAGATTACTTTTGTCTGCTTTGTATATGATTTGCACATAACTACATATGTACACGTTGTCTCCCCTTGTAGAATGTAAGCTCTTTGAGAGCAGAGATTATTTTTGTCCTACTATAACTAGCACATGCCTAGAGAATAGGAAGTACTCAATATATATTTGTTGATTAACTGATTGTGCAGTCTCTGGGTTAGTGACTTAGGAGGCATCTAGAATCTTGAACCTTAGCCCAGATGGTTGGTTGTTATCCTTCCTTCTAAAAGAGGACCAAAAGGACATCACTAGGTTGAGGTCTAGATACATTGTGTCCAACTGTGACTGATCAGACCAATATGAGCTCAGAAAGTTCTACCACAGGTCGGGTACAAACAGTCCACATGAACATTTGGAGTGGAGATGTTTCTAAATTTGCACATATCACATTTCTTTTGAGCTACTGCAACTCTGCTTCACTCATAGAGCACAGCACCTTCTTTGATGCTGGCACACCATGCTAGGAGGTCATGTGCCAGTGTCTCCTATTTCACACAATCAATTTTGGTTACAGTTTGTCTTTGAACACTCATGTTTCTCATCCACTTGCCATCAGTGATAATTTAATGATGCATTCTTCCTAGATTAGAGCTAAGAAAGTCTGATCCACATCATACGCTGAACTTCAAGACTGATACTTGGTAAAAATTTTAAATTAGAAAGGTTTGCTTTTGGCCCTTTGTTTCCTCTCTCTACTTTAGCTGCCATTTTGGTTTCCTCCCTCTCAGTTCTCTACTGTTACAAGTAATAAAGTGAGCACAGGTAGCTGTGGAGGAGAGAAGGCAGCAGATGTTGATCTCCTCTCTGTCATGCTCCATCCATCATGTTACCTCTCTGCCCATTGTGCTAGTGAATACGAATGAGTAAGGAATGCATTAAATAGGCGACAATACTTTAGCTCAAATGTGTTATTTTAAAAGTAGTAATTCATGGGCCAATGGAGAAGAACTTTGAGGGAAAAGGGTAGGTGAGGGTCTTGTGTTGTCTCACGACATCACCAGGAAACTACCTATTCAATGTCACTGTGTATTTACTTATTTGTCTATGTTCAGATATTTCATAAAAATATAATGAAATTTCTCATAATGACAGAATTCGTCAGTATCAAACATTTTAGTGAGACACGTACCCCACGATCTTGCCCATAGCCTGAAGTAAACATTTGAAAATTCTGAATCTTATGGTTTCCTTCTCATCCTCAATTCCACTAGCACAGACTCATCTTTCTTATATGACAATGCCTTCTTTCCCGACTGGAAAGAATTTCACCCAAATTCTGTACAGATACATTCCTAAGTACACAGGGTGTTGGATTAAGGGGGGGAAAATTAAACATTATTTGAAATAATTTTTCCAGCTTGCTTTATAAAAGGTCCTTATTTGAGAACCAGTGGACTCAAAGAAAGGAGCAAAGAGGCACAATTTTATAGTGACTTTTCTTCATTGGTGAATTCCTCATTGTATTACTGAAAGATCCCAACAAGTCATTTTCCTGCCTTTAACTTTACTTGCTTAATTCTGTAAAAATTTCTGTAAAAATTTCTGACTTCTAAGATAGAGTTAGTGCTGGTCTCTAACTTCATGAGTGAAGTTGTTCATGGCTACCTCCCAGTCATCCCAGCTCCAGATTGAATTATTACTCATCCTTAACACCCATTTATAAACATGAGTTACTTTTCTTCATTGAGTTCAAATACTTTTGAAAATAGGAAAGTAGAACTTTTGAGTACTTAGAAGATGAGAAGTAGGACTGGCTTTGTTAATTGAGTATTAAACCTGCTTGCTCTAAGATGGAATCTATAGCAGAGAAGGAGGAAAGGACATTTCTAACTGTTCCAATCCTTTTTTATTTATTTTGTTGGAGACTAAAATATCTCATTTGAATCTTAACTCCACCCAAAGAATGAAAATTCTGTAGATGTTAATACCTTTCCTGAAATGTGGCAAATGACCCTACGGAGTCACAGAGTACTCCAGGGTAGTGGGGTCAAATTCAAATACAAATAGGGCTACCATACTGTACATAAGGATCTTTGCATATTGACATATGAACGTTATCTACGTTCTACTGTATTTTTACTTATTTTTAAAATATTTTCCATTTATGTTTTAATCTGGTTTGGCCACATTACACTCAGGGCAGCAGTCTTCTCTCATTGTGAACCTGCCATTTTGGCATTGTTTAAATTTTAGCAGCAGACCATGATATGGCAGATTTGTAAAAGTCACTATAGCTATCCTAATGGGAATCTGTCAACAAACCATTTAGGAATATTTTTGGATAACTCCAATTAAAGTATAAGAAGAATCGTATACAGCTGTTAAATGCTGACAGTCATTAGACACATGAACCTGACAAATTACCTGCAGACAGCTTCTGCATCAAAGTGCTGGTCTTGTCTGTGGTCAATTACAATGATTTCGTGGTGTTTGTCTAAAAAGCACTCAAGGGCAGATTCGGGAGTTCGAGCAATATTGCATCTGTAGCCAGCTCTATCACAGGCCCACCAGAACCCATCACTCTGACTGTCTTCCTTTGCAAAAATCAGCAGAACCTGAAATGTAAGGAAAATGTCATTCCCGGAGCAAATAGACCAAATGATTGTACTTAGAGAAGACTCTAAAGCATAGGCTCAAGTATTTCAAAACATTTTTCCTAATTAGTTTTTTTGAGGAGAAATTAAAATGCTAAATTGACAAGAAAACTTATTTGTGTACATCTGCTATCATTTTCATATATTAAATTACATACTTTCAATTTTTCTTCTCATTCTTCATCTGCATAAGTACATAAGGAATGGAGGTATCAGGATTTCTCACATGTTCAATTCTCCAATGCATCTTATGTGTGAAAAAGGCTAGCCCTCAATACAAAATTAAGGTAGGAGATTTAGAAGCAAGCTTTGACATTCTCATTGTTCCTTTTTTCTGTTTTTATAAAATTTGATATCCAGAAGCCCTAGCAATTCATTTCACACATTAAAACCTCATCATATACAAATCATGTCTTAGTTATAGCTGCTAGGGGTTGGAAGTTAGAAGTGAGAAGAAGGACAGAGATGGAAATAAGGGTAAAAAACAATCTTAGCTAATAGTAGCCCATTTATACAGTAAAACCCCATTTGAAAAAAGTCCCCCTCCTCATCAGCTCTGAACTATTTGTATTTCAATATCAGAATATATGTTTTAAGTAGGTATAAGAACAGAATGCCCGTGGGAGTTGCTTTGAAACTTGTAGAGACTATTATGTAACAAGTTGATACTGAAAAGTTGTACGCTACTTGACAGATGGGTGGAATATGGGCAGAGTCTTAAACCTGAGACAAAGTGGGTGGATCTGGGAAATCTTCGAAGCTGGCATTCTGGTCATTTGTAGGAATACGGAAGATGAAGTAAGGGGTAGGAAGCATGAAGACAGTGGAGACAATGCCACTAACAGACATGGGAAACGGATTCATGGAGGATCTTGGCACTGATGTCATTCATCAAAGACCAAAAGCAGACAGCATAAGTTAAAAGTCAGGATTGGTTGCAGGGAGGCACCCAAGCCCCCTACAATAACTCTGGCAGGCAAAAGACAGAAAGGAACGTCCTGTAGGTATTAATGTAAGCTCTGTGATGGCAGAGACTGTCTTGCCAAGAGCTGGGCACAGTGCATGGCACATAGTTGGTACTTAATAAATGTTTGATAATTGTTATTAAGGGAAAGTACAAGGTCCATATTTGGAACAAGGTGGTAGGAAATCATACACACAACAAGATTTCTTTAAAGTCCTCTGGCTTTAAGGATCTCAGGTCATTGTAAGGCATTAATAAACTTTAAACCTCATGCAACTAGCATTAAGCTAAGTATAATTTGTTACAGGGCATAGGATATATACCAGGGGCATCCTGAACCTTCCTCTATTTTCCTAATGGTCATGAGCATAATCTCAAAAGTTCAGATTCATTCAAAGCAGTCACTGTGTCAACCAAACTGATCCTGATTTAGCTGACAAATGGGCAAGAAAACGTATTTCCATGCAAGAGGAAAAAACTGAAGAAGGCTGTTGCCTTCTTCTTCCAAGACACTCTGACCATGACAAAACCTGAAAACACTGAATGCAAAGGTTTTGAAGCATGAGAACATTTTATAGATAAAACATAAATCAACGAACTTTAGATACACATATAGTTTTCTAATATAAGTACTATGGAGTTTGAGAAATGACCAGCATTCTGGGATTAGTAGTTCAGTCAAACAGCCTTGAGAATGACTTCTTCTTAAGGGATGGGAGGGGAGGAAGGGAGACAGAGGGAATTTGGAACTCAAAATTTTAAGAAATGAATGTCAAAAATTTTTAACATGAAATTGAGGAAAAGAAAAGAAAAAAATGAAGAAAAAAAGAAACGAGAAGTCATTTTTCACTCTTATTTTCAATGGATTGGAAGTAACCTCCCTGAAGTCTTCCTGAAGTCAGGCCTTTCTCACTATCTCATTCTATCACTCTCTAATGTGCTCTACTGGCGGTTTATAACATACATTTCTTTTTTCGGGGGGGAGGAACTAATTGCAATTTCATTAAAATAGGGAACTCCCAGATAAGGAAACACTATCTTCCAATGCAGATGGGTACTTGCTCTGCCAACTTCTAATCTCAGAGATTTACCTGGGGTACCTGACAGTGACTTGCCTAGGGTCACACTGCTGGTCTGTGTCAGAGGAAGGTCTTGAACCCAGGTCTTTCCTGACTTGAAGGCTGGCTCTCTACCCACTATAGCAGGCTTCCTCTTTAGGCTGTAACATGTACTATTCTATCAAGCTGTTGTTTCATTCATTAAGATTTACTAAAAATTCTTGGCTGCAGCATCCTTATACTGACTTGGCATACTTTTTGTCTGCCCCAGGTGGTGAGCTCTATAAATTAAGTACCAACTTCTATACTTAGAAATGCATCATATATTCACTATATTAGACCTAGGTACTTATACATTTTTTTAATCTCTTTCTTTTATCTTATAGAAAAGAGAACTAAGGCATGGAAAGGGGAAAGAAATTGAGGCAGTTTGGTGGAGTGAATAGGACCCTAGACTTAGTCAGAAATACATATCCCACTCCAGCTGCCAATTAATAGTATTACTCTGAGAAAGTTACAAAAATCTCTCTGTACCTCAGTTTCCTCAACCGTAAAATGAGAGGGTTGCCTGGAAAGACTTACATGAACTGATGCTGAATGAAGCAAGCAAAACCAAGATGACATTATACACAGTAACAGAAACATTGTTCCATGAGCAACTTTGATAGACTTAGTTCTCCTCAGCAATACAATAATCTATGACAATTCTAAAAGACTCATGAAGGAAAATGTTATCCACACGCAGAGAAAGAAATATGGAGTCTGAATGCATATCGAAGCATATTAAAGACGTTTTTTCTTTCTCAGGGTTTTTCCCTTTTGTTCTGATTCTTTTTTCATAGCACAACTAATATGGACATATGTTTAATATGATTGTACATGTATAGTCTATATCAGATTGCATGCCATCTTAGAGAGAGGGGGAAATGTGGAACTCAAAATCTTATAAAAATTGAATATTAAAAACTAAAAATAAATGACTGAATGAATGAATGAATAATGAGAGGGTTGAAATCTATGGTTTCTAAGACCTTTGTGAAGCTAAATTTGTGATCCCTTGAGCCTATGTCCAAAACCATCAAGTTAAAGAGGGGAACTATCCAGGGGTAGGAAACCTGTGATCTCAAGGCCATGTGAAGTCTGAATTCAGTAAATGGGCTGCACTTGAGGACCTAGAAGGCCACATACGGCCTAGAGGCTGTAGGTTCCCTAACACCTGGACTAGACTCTAGGGTCTCTTCCTTCTCAACCTAGTGCAGATGCTTCTCTTTCATTTAACTTCAGGTGGAAATCTGTCAGGAACCCTCAGGAAATATCCCTGAGGATCTAGAAACAGAAAGGCCCAGTGGGAATTACACAGCAGCTTTAGACTGTGGTGGTGAGAGGCTGTGTCATCGTGGATAATGGTTGAGATAGAGCTATAGACCATAAACACCTGGGTTCTTGTCCTGATTCTGACACATATATATGTGACACACCCTGGACAAATCACTTAATCTCTTAGTGTTTTAGGCAACTTTGTCAGACTGTGAGCTGCAGAAAAAGTGTCCATCTGCACTGGAAGTGGGAATTCCCTCACTTGGGATTTTTCTATGCTAAGGAAATTATAGATCTGATTCTAACTCCTTATTTACCTATAAACATATAGCAATCTAGATAATTTGAGATTAGGAGAAACCATTTTGGACTATTTGTCAACTAGGAAAATTGGAAGGAAGGAAGGAAAGAAAGAAGCAAAGTATGCAAAAAGCATGTATTAAACACCTATTGTATACCAGGCACTGCACCAAGTCCTTTACAAGTAGTAACTCATCTGATCCTTGCAACAACTCTGGGTGCTCTGTGCTATAATTATTCCTATTTTACAGATATGGAAACTGAAGCAAACAGGTGAAGTGACTTGCTCAGTCACACAGTCAGAAGTGTCTGAGTCCAGATTTGAACTCAGGTTTTTCTGACTCCAGGTGCAGAGCTCTATCCACTGTACCATTTTTCTACCTTTGTAATATAGTACTAAGATACTGATAATTCAACTTTGCCATAACCATCTTTTCTTCAAGATCATTTGGAGCTTAAGACAATACACATCAATCTCAAATGATTATTACGCCTAAAGTTATGTTTTCTTAATGCCAGCTTGCATTTAAGCTTTCAATATGACCTTTAATTGCTTACTTATATGGCTTAAAATTTCACCCTACTAATACAGTCCAGTGGCCATAAGCCAGCACTGAGTACTGAGTGAACAGGGCAGAGTCTCACACAAAGAATGAACCTTTCTTCCTCACTGTTTGCTTATATTTACAAGGGTCATCATTTCTTGCCTATGTCAGAGGAGGAAAGTGATGAAAAGGGGCCTGACTGCAAATGAATACCTTTAAAGAAATGAAAAGAAAGAGTTTGCAGAGACCAAACATTCCTAAGAAATATTCAAACAATTCAGAAGGCAACCACCATGTCAAATCGCATTAAATGTTTTTGTCAAGGGGAAAAGTCAACAGTCTGCTACTTTCTGTAGCCATGGCATTACCATGAGAAATTTAACACACAGGGCCAAGCATTCAGACAAGGTGACACCACTTCTGTCCTGCCTAAGATTAGATGAATTATTGAATGGTAAATAATAATTTCAATAATTATGTCAGAGTAGATAGAGACCCAGCCTCAGGGTATAACAGGTATGACCGTGTGGCCCTGGGCTGCTCATTTAACCTTTTGGTGCTCTGCCAAAGCTGTCCAAGACTTTCAGTGGTAGAACAACTGCTAATCTGCATTGTCAGAGAGAGTTGCCTCATCAGAAATTCCCTTTGGCAATGAAATCACAGGTCTAGGGGAAATAGTTTTGAGTCATGGAAGACTATAGTCTTCAAAAAACTAAAAATGAATGTCATGCTGAAGGTAAGAGATGTATGGTAGGTGAAAGAAGGCTGTAACACGTAAGAAATAAAAAATGAAGAACCAAATTAAAAGATGTCACAAAAGAATGTATGATAAAAAAAGGTGATTTGGTCACATGATGAAAGCAAGGAGTGATCAGTTTCACTGGTATTCTCCTGAGTCAAAAGGAAAGCCCCAGCAATCTGCATGGGTCCTGTACAGATTTGGATGGGTTGAAATCTGAATCATTAGAGGAAAGATACAAACTGATGAAATCAATAGATTCGTTTGAATACATGACTTTGTATGTATATATGTGTATAATGCATGAAATATTTATTCACTAACTTTGAGTGTCTTCTAATATACTCTCCTTTCTTTCTACAGCCTTTCATGTAGAGAACTCATCATTTCCCATGGATTCATTTATGATGTCTATGAAGATGACTCCTGTATTTTTATTTTCTTCAACTTTAGTCTTTCTGGAGGTCTAGTCCTGCATCCATACCTGTCTACTGGACATTTCAAATTCTGTGTCTCGTAGGCATCTCAAATTCAACATATGTAAAATAGAATTCATTATCTTTTTCCTTAAACGTATCTCTTTCCAAAATTCTCTATATCTGTTGAAGGCACCAACATCCTCCCCCCCATCCTGGCTCTGGGTATCTCCTTGACACCTTATTCTCACTCACCTAACAGATCAAATCCGTTGCCATATCTTATCGCTTCCATCTCCACAATATTTCTTGTGTCTATTCCTTTCTTTCTACTCACACAGCCACCACCCTAGGTTAAGACCTCATTACCTTTAGCCTAGACCATTGGAGCTGCTTCCTGGTTGGTCTCCTTGCCTCAAGCATCTCCACACTCCAATCCACCCTCTGCAGCTGCCAAAGTGATTTTTTCTAAGGCACAGGTCAATCCCAGGGGCTCACTACCTACCCATCACCTTAGGGATCCAATACACACACCTCTATTGGTATTTAAAGCTCTTCACAGCCTGGCCCCACCCTACATTTCCAGGTAGTATACATTATTCCTCTAAGCACTCTATGGTTCAGTCCCACACTGCTGCTCACACAAGACTTTACTTTTATATTGGCTGTCCCATATACCTTTTCCCTTCCACCTCTTGGAATCTTTGGTTTCCTTCAGGACTCAGTTCGAGTGTTATCATTTAGAGAAAGTCCCTCCAGCTGCTAGTACCCTCCCCTCCAACGTTGCTCTTAAACTTGCATTGTGTGTATACATATACATTAATACATACATACATATATATGGATAGGGCCTAGAGATGGATGTGTGATTTCATTGGTATAAGGGAATATCAGATGAGGAAACTCCCTTCACCAGTGCAGGTTAACATTTCTGCAACTTATAGTATTAGAAAGCTGTTTAGACTATTGAGAGATTAACTGATTTGCCCAGGGTTATGTGTGTGTGTATGTATGTATGTATATGTATGTGTGTATATCTATATATATATCCAGTATATAACAGAGATGGCACATATTCTATGTTTTCTCTTATTAGAATATAAGGTCCCATGGTGCAGTGAATAAAGCACTGGGCTTAGAATGAGGAAGACTCATAGACATGAGTTCAAATCTGTCCTTAGACACTTACTAGCTGTGTGACCCTGGGCAAGTCCCTTAACCCTGTTTGCCTCAGTTTCCCCATTTGTAAAATGAGCTGGAGAAAGAAATGACAAACCACTCCAGCATCTTTGCCAAGCAAACCCCAAATGCAGTCCAGAGAGTTGGACATGATTGAACCAAATGACAACAACAAACGGTCCCCTGGGTGCAGAGACAGTTTTCCTTTTGCTTGTCTCCTCCATTCCAAGTGCAATGCCTGAGACATAAGAGGTGCTTAATAAATGCTTGTTGATGGATGATATCCTATTTATCTTCTAAAATCTCCTCAAATGCCACCTCCTCGATAAAGCCCAAATTGATTTTTCATTCCTTCTCTCAATCCGAAAGTTATAGTTCCCTTATCTAATCTCATAGCACCTTAATTTCCTCAGGCGTTCTCTTAAATCTCAATGTGTGATTATCTATTGTATGTCGCATTTGACTCAGTAATAACAAAATTACAATGTACATGTCTCATCTTCCCCTATTACAGATTCCTCAAAGATACGGACCACATCTTATGTGTCTACCTTTCTTGTTCAGTACCTATCACACAATATTAAATATAAAGGTGCTAAGGGACCTATAAAAACATCTTTTTCTGTTGTGGAATAATTATTTTTAAATTAATTTGTGACATTAAGAATAGGAGCATTATCCTTGGTTTCATGACATTTATTTGTTTACCCAGCATCTTATTACCCACACGGCTAGAGACATCTAGAAAAATCGACTGAGTCGGAATGAATGGGGAGAAGTCCAGTCCTGGCTCCCTATTTGCACGCTACACACAAAGGGCTAAGCTGAAGGGATTTTTCAGGGACTTGACAAGCAGCAAAAGCAAACTACTCTGTGTGCTTTGTTTGAGGAAAATGTCTCTTTAGGGAGACAGAAAAAAGTCATCAGCAAGAGGAACTCACAGAATAAGGATGCTTTACTTGGTCTGCCCCGATGCTAGTGAAAGAACTATGAGGAAAGACTCTAGACAGGGTAGAGTGCCGTCGGAAGTAGGGAGAAGGCACTTTCTTACCCAGACAGACCTGAGCTGCCACAAGAGGCTAGATTTGGTTCAGAGAAAGGACAAGAGTACACAGAACCCAAGGCTTTCTATCTTAGAAAGTCATCTGGTCCATCTTCTTGCTTCAAGTCAAATCCGTGTCCAAACCTTCTTAGAATTCCTCATTTTCACCTTTTTTTTGAAAGCAATGTCTTTATATTATTTCATGGGGGTGAGGGAGGTGATTGAAAGCACAAAGCAAGGTCTACAAATTTTTTGAAATCACGGCACTTAGTCAAGTGTGGGAATAATCAATAAAGACACTATGTTAAGCCCTAGAGAAAAAGCAAAACACAGCAAAAAACAAACAAACCCCCAAACAATCCCTGCCTTCAAGGACCATACATTCCACACACATACATGCATAAATCAGTGCCCGTAAGAGAAACACAAAGTAGAAGCAAGGTGGCCTTGGGATCGACGTTGGCAGTAGAAGGAGCCAAGAGGAAGAGAAAGACAATATCTTCGCTCTTATTCCTGATCCAACTCTCCATCAGCATCACCAGTGTTTATCTAACACTTCAATATACATGCTGTCTACTGGATGCTGGACAAACTTCTCAGAATCACTCACTCTTCAAAATAATTATTCCACAAGAGTGCAAGTGGCAGTGGCCCTGGGGTGAAGCTAGCCTTTCTCTCAGTTGTCACCTCAGATGGTGGTTGTAGCTGTTCGATTGTTTTTTCAGTTATATCTCACTCTTTGTACCCCTTTTCTTGGCATAGATAGTGGAGTGGTTTGCCATTTCTTTCTCCATTTCATTTTACAGATGAGGAAACTGAGGGAAACAGGGTGAAATGACTTGCCCAGGGTCACAAAGCAAGTAAGAATCTGAGGCCAGATTTGAACTCAGGAACATGAGTCTTCCTGATTCCAGGCCCAGCCCTCTGTCCACTATGCTATTAGCTGACCCCATCCCATATTAAAGACCCTTTTAAAAAAGAAATTTCTAGCTCATATGGGAAATAATGAAAGAGAAATCTGATCCATTCCACTGAATGTCCATTCATTGGGCCAAACAAGCAATAGAGCTGAGGGGAAGGGACCTATAGCACAGTGAGGTGAGCCCTGGCCCTGGGTCAGAGGATGGAGGTTGAAATCTTACCTCTGGTACCAACTACTGGGCCTCAGTTTGCTCATCTGTAAAATGGCAAGATTAGACTAGATGACCTCTGAAGATCCTTTCTAGCGCTTTAACTATGATTTCAATTATTGTGACCTATTTGACTAAAAACAGATTGAACATGGTATCTACCTGGGTGAATTTCTGTAGAACATCTATGGGCAATTACAAACTAGGTTGTGATCCAGAGGGCGATGAGGATTTTGAGAATGCTGGACACTATTCCTTTGAGGTGGTGGGATAAGAAGCAGGGAAAGAAAAGTAAGACTGTCCCCCTAGAGTTAAGAGGGAGGGGACTGGAGTAAAACAAACAGACCCTAACTTTCCAAATCTTCCTCCCTTTCTCTGGCGAGGGCAAGACATGGCTTCTCTTGTGGACAGCAATCGGATGTGTTCTGACATCAGTCCCTCCTAGCTGGAGGACTGCTTCTTTGTTAGGGTGTTTGTCATCTTTTAAAAACTGTATTGAGAAACCTTTGAAACATTTAATATCTTCCAGAGAAGAGCTATATTTTTGTCTCTGGTGTCTGTCAAAATACAAAAAGTCTTCTATTTCTCATGAAAGAGATGAAAAAACAAGACTGATTTTTCCTGAAATTCACCAAGCCTTAGTCCAAAAAGCTCATTTTTATTTTTTAGGATTGAGTAACTAAGGATAAGTCTATAACTGTAACAAACTGGTTATCTTCATCATTATGATAATATATTAAAACATCTAATTAAGTATGGCATGTTGCTAGGCATCAAACAAAGACCTAGACTCCATAAATTTACAATCTATGACTTTCTGATGAAGATACACAGGCATAGGGTTTATATAAACATTTATACTTGTATAGTGATGAAACACCTGAACAGTTTGATTTTTTTCTTTTCAAAAGTTAAGGAAGGAAGGAAATGTTAAATCTGGACTTTAGATCTAGTTCAGGGATCCCATAGCAAATAATCTTTCTGGGTCTTCCTTTCCCTATCTAGAAAAGAGTTAGCCCACTGGTCTGCTTCATATTATCTCTAAGGTCTGTTCCAATTCCAATGGGCAACAAGGTGGCATAGTATATAGAGGACCTGTGACCTGAAATTAGGAAGACTCATCTTCATGAATTCAAATCTGGCCACTTCCTAGCTGTGTGACCCTGGGCAAGTCACTTGATTCTGGTTGTCTCAGTTTTCTCATGTGTAAAATGAGCTGAAAAAGGAAATGGCAAACTACTCCAGTATTTCTATCCAGAAAACCCCTAATGGGGTCAAAGACAATCAGACAAGACTGAACAACAATGACTGTTTTAATTCTCAGGATGTAAACTTTATAGTTTTTCAGTTGGAAGGGATCTTACAGGGATCATGTGATCCAATCTATTCATTTTGCTGATGAAGACACTGAGGCCCAGAGAGGTTGTGACTTTCCCAGTGTCATGCACTGGGAGAACTACGGATCAAACCAAGATCCTCTGATGTTTTGCTCCCTGCATTACACTAGAAACTTTCTGTGCCAAGAAGAGAAGACGGATTTGTCCACAGCATTGAGGACAGACTGGAAAAAGGGTGGTACCAGAAGCAGAGTCCAGTGGGCAGCTGAATCATCTCCCTGACTCAGCTGGTATCTCTATCATTCAGTTATTTCACTTAAATGTGTGAAATTCAACTCTTTAATGGATGCAGATGATCTCAGATATGTAGGATAAGTTACAAAGACAGGAGGGGGCAAATCTAGGGACACATGGACTGCGGTGCTGCAGTTTGGAGGGCATGCCTTTTCTTTGTCTTACCCAGAAGGAGCCTACAATATAGACACATACATCTGCTTCTAAGTCCTTGGGGGAAACTGAGTATGAGGGCATCAACTCTCTGCTTTGCTCCTACACTTGGGCTAAAGGGAAACCTGAAAGCTGAGGCTTGTGGAGGCAAATGAATGGCCTTACAATCTTTTTCCCTACTGACTCTTCTGTCCAACCTGGAAAGTTGTACTATCAGAGTGAATAACACGAACCTAAGTCAAGAGAGAGGGGACCCATGAAGCTAGACAGCACTCTTTTCCACCATATTAATCAATTATTCCATTACTGTTGCAGGTTCTACATAGGGGTATGTGCTGTGCTCTATTAAACAGAGGAGCAAATTTCCCTTGGTGACTTTAGAAGCAAATTCTCTAGGACAACCAGATTATGGAATGGATTTTACTTATAAACACCTCTTATGGACTGAGCGTTACTTTTAAAAACCCTGAGAACTATTGATGGATAGACCTAATTACCGAAAGACACTTGGCATGCCAGAGAGATAACTAGGAAACCTCTTTTAAGGAAAAGGGAGAGACACTGATATAATCACCAATAAGTCAGACTTCTATATGACTTCTAACTTAATCTAGGCCACCTCAACTGCATTGAGGGGGTAGGAGGTGGAAGCGAGGAAGAGATAGGGAGGAGAGGAAGGAGGAAAGATGTTGGAATCCAGGGTGGAATGAGGTCAAGCACTAAAGAAAATTCCATTTAAATTTCCTTCAATTTTCCCTCCTTTGAGGGAGTTCTAACTTCATCACTATTCATCACTCACAGAGGGCTCTTCATCGTAAAGTGAAAGATAGAACAGGAAGGAGATTCTTATGTTATTTGAGGCCCATAAGTGAAAGAGAGGGCCTTGGACTCTAGTTGGATTGGTACTGGGAACTTCCAGTGAAGCATCCCCAAGTTAGAAGATCTGAGAATCCCTTGGGAAAGGGGAAGACAGCCAAAGGCTTCAGTGGTGATGTCCTAGAGAAGTCCACCTGCTCTGGGTCCCACAATTTTGAACCTATTTAAGCAGTACACCCAAAATTCTTTCCCCAACTCTATCTGAGATGAAATTTAATTAAGATGCTGTCCCATAATTTCTACCCACACTACTTTCCCCTCCTATACCCTACCTACCCCACATTTATTTTTAGGCTTTGAAACAGGAATGAGGGATGACAGCACAGCCTTCCCACTTGAAGGCAAGTTTTTAGAGTAGGAGGCAACATGAGGATGCTCTCAGACTGGCATTTGATAATAGACTTAGGTATCCTTCTTCATGCTAGCTATCTGTATGTAGCATTAAGCAGAAAAGAAAGAAAATGCTGCCTAAGAACAAAGAGTGTCGATCTATTGGGAATAAACAAAGTGTGGCACATGACTGAGAGAGAATATTATTCTGCCATTTTCAATTGTGTTAGACTCTTCATGACACCATTTGGAGTTTTCTTGGCAAAGATACCAGAGTGATTTACCATTTGCTTTCCAGTTTATTTTACAGATGAGGAAACTGAGGCAAACAAGATGAAGTAACTTGCTGAGGGTCAGATAGCTAGGAAGGCTCAGGAAAACACTTTGTCCACCTAGCTCTCCACTATTGTGCCATATGCAATGATAAATATAAGGAGTTCAGAGAAGCTGAGAAGAATTGCATGAACTGATGTAAAATAAGCAGAAACAGGAAGACAACATACACAATGACTACAGCAATGTAAAAAGGAAGAAAATAACACATCAGAGTGAAAACTTAAGTATAATGATAATGTTTGGGAAAAGAAAAAAGACTATGGGTGTGGAACATTGACACACTCTACTTAAATCTTGTTTAGTCTTGGAGACTTTGTTTCTAGTTTATTTCTTGTTACAAGGTATGACTTACTAGGTAAGGGAGAGGAAAAGTTATATTAGGAAATGAAAGGTAAAAAAATGCTTATGGAACAAATATGAATTTTTTTAGAACTGAGCATTTCCTTTCGAAGGTCAATTTTGAAGTTTTGGGAGGAGTTCCATGGAACATAAACAAAAGAAAATAAGAAAGAAAATTATTTGTTCTTTAAAAGGAAAGAGTGAACTTTATGTAAGTCACTCAGCCTTCCTGAGGTTTGGTTTTCCTCATCTGTCAAATGAGGAGGGTTGGATTGAATGACTTTTTATCAGTCTGTGATTTTAGAATTCTCATTAGGGAAATCCCTTTACAATGTGGAGATGAGGCATCTGGAATTTTCTAAGATAAGTTAGTATGTCTGATGACAGATTTCATAGATGTGCTTAGTGTGGATCTCTTTTGAAGTGCTATATTTAGTATCCATGATGGCGGTACTATGACTGACCACCAGTGGGACAGGAAATGTTCTAGGCAAGTAATGGCTTTTATCTGACTCACCTGCATATAAATATAACAAAGAGGAGCAAGATTACGGCTGTGGAAAATTCTTCTCTTGGGGATGAAATGCACGTATCTGAACATCATTAGCACCATAATCTTACCAGCTTTTTGTTGTTGTCCAGTTGTTTCAGTCATACTTAACTCTTTATAATCCCATTTGGGTTTTTTTTTGGTAAAGATACTAGAATGGTTTATCATTTCCTTTTCTAGCTCATTTTACAGATAAGGAAACTGAGGCAAAAAGGGTTAGGCAACTTACCCAGGGTCACACAGCTGATAAGTGCCTAAAGGCAGATTTGAACTCAGATCTTCCAGACACAGCCCTCTATCCACTGCACCACCTACTTGCCCCCATTTTTACCAGCTTACATACCTAGTTACCTTATCCTCCAAAGTCATGATTTTTCCTCATGGATTCATTTGGCTCACTTTTCCTCCTAGGGATTTCTATTTCTGCAGAGAATGACCTTCTCAAGACTGAAAGGTTTTTTTAATTGATGTGTAACAAAAGGGCCCCTAAAATATCCATATAACAGTCAATATTGAGTCGATGGCATTGACCATTGGACTTCTCCATTTGTCCGTTATTGAATCAATCGATCAGCACCTACTATGTGGGAGGCACTAGAGACAATCATACAAAGAACAAAACCATCCATACCCTCTAGGCTTTACATTTATTTAAATGTCTCAAATGCATATATCATGGTATTTCAGCAATTTGCTCCCCTTAAGAATAACGCTTTCTGGGCAGACAGGAGTGCTCATTAACAGGGAGTTTTCTAGTAATCCAGACTAAATATGCAGACTGTCACCTCCTGTTTATCTAGAGCAAGCATTTGTAGTCTTTTCTGGATCATGAACCCCTCCGGTGAAGCCCACGGACCCTCTCTCAGAATATTATTTGTTGTCTACATTCATATGGAAGGAAATGCCAGACTTTAATTTGAGGTTCATAAAAATAAATGTGTATTTTTTCCTCTCACAGACCACCCTAAGGTCTATCCATGGCCCACACACCCAGAGTAAGAGCTTCCCCAGTGCTACCTGGACTTCAGGGTACAAGGTTCTAGAGGTTTACTTTTTGTTTTTTGAAGATGAGGGGCCAAGGAGGGAAATCTCCCTGAAAGAGGTCCCCCACTTCCAGGGACCAGGAACTTAAGAGGGAAGATGGCTGATCAAAGGAGCATCATCATTGATTTAGAGAAATGAATGATTTTAAAGAATTCGAATGTAATTAAGCTTACTTCACAGTAAAATAATACTAATGTTATTTTCATCATTCTTTGATACAAACACCAGTCATCTTTAGTGTCTCAAAGTTGTTGTCATCAGCATTGATTATCAATGGAGAATAGGAAGGACATAGAAAGTATAAGAGAATGGATTGAATCTGAACTCATCACATGCAATACGCTGGGAGTCAGATCAATGACGTGGTGCAATGGATGGAGCATTGGGTATGGAATCATGGAGACTGATCCTCATGAGTTCAAATCTGACCTGAGGCACTTACTAGCTGTGTGACTCTGAGCAAGTTACTTAATCCTGGTTGTCTCAGTTTTCTCATGTGTCAAATGACCTGGAAAAGGAAATGGTAAACTACTCCAGGATCTTTGCCAAGAAAACCCCAAATGGGAATGAAGGGTAGGACACGAATGAAACCACAAAATACTGGGAGTGGATTGTGGAGGGAAATCCCTAATTCCTGCAAATGTTCTTTTCCTTAGTTTTTTTTCAAAGTAAGATGCAAAATGTATCTCCTCCTTCTTCCCAGTTGCTTTTATTAGAGCTTTCCAGTTCTAGGTTCTTTAAAATCAATAGTATAAGATATGAATTTATTTGCTCCAATTTTTACTGTCCCAGGCACATATCTCTTCTTTCTCCTATTGTTCTCATGTCAATGAAGTCTTTCCACTGGTAAGCATCTGCGAATTACTGTCATTTCCTTTTCCCTTTACTCATAAATTAGACAATCTATTCTCTTAATTAGTTTATTGCTCCCATCTGAATCTTTTATTTTATTTCTATCTTCCTACATCCAAGATGCTATAAACAAAAGCCCAAACTTCAGAAGATACATGGCTTGAATTCTATAAAGAGAGTCTCATTTCTTCTAGCCATAGTGGAATGGCCTTGTGTCTATGGACCCAATTCAACATATATAGTTATGATTTTAAAGTCTTTCAAAGATGACCAATTCTCCTTTTTACATTTTTCCTTGTCAGTCACATTTTTCCATCTTTCCATGTTCATTAAAACGTAATTGATTTCAGAACCCTGAATTTATAAATTTGGTTAAGACTCTATATGATAATTGCAGAGAAGTTATGGAAAGACATGAATTGATGGAAAGCGAAGTAAGCAGTTCCAGGAAAACAGACACAATGAACACGATAACATAACAGAAAGAATAACCACCACAAGCAACTGAAAAGGAATGTTGCAAAATTATAAAGAATGATCTTGACCCCCAAAAAAGAGACATGAGAAAACACATCCTGCTGATCATATTTGCAAGGTGTAGGAGGGTCAGAAATGTTAAACATGGCATATAATGTCAGACATTTTTTAATGCATTAAACAGTAACGTTGAATTTTTTTTCCTCTAAAAAAACCCCTTAAAACCTTGGGAGAGGAGAAGAAGGGAGAAGGAGGGGGAAAGATAAAGGGAGAAATCTAGCTAAGGCAAAAACAACAAATATTAATGAAATATATTAATTTTTAAAATCCCACACGAAATCCAATAATATATTCCTTTACAGCTGCACCAGACTTAGGATTCCATAGCAGAGAATTCATTCTGCAGTTTGAGCACACATGATATCAAAAAATAATATGTGTGTTCAGTATGGAAAGGCTTTGTAGGAAAGCCCTGGAAGGGCCATACACAGGAACCTTTGTACTGGGACAAGCACCACAAACAATTCCAGTGACATGAATGGTGGTGGTAGATATCACCTTGGGAGGAGAAATAGAGTCACTGGGACACCATGAGACAGCTGCTGGGGTATGGTATCAAGGCAGGAGCTGGTACTCTTGACTCCTAATCCAGTCCTATTTCAACCAGGTTGTTATAATTTGGCCTCCCACAGAAGCATAGGGATATGGGAGCACTATTCCTTTCAGAGAAGCTGAAGTGCCAAGATTGGGTGTGCCTGTGTGTGTGTGAGAGAAAGAGTGAATGTGAAAGAGGGATAGAGAGAGAAGAGAGAAGAGAGAGGAGAGAATAGAGAAAGGGGGGGAAGAGAGAGAGAGAGAGAGAGAGAGAGAGAGAGAGAGAGAGAGAGAGAGAGAGAGAGAGAGAGAAAATCTATGATTCTTTCAGACATATTCTGGCCCCAAGCTCATCCCCTAACCCTCACCTCTCAATCACCTAAGCTTACAACCTAGGTATCATACTTGACACCTCTTCCCCCAGCCCTACAATCAATCTGTTGCCCAGTTTTGTCCATTTAATCTTTGTAACGTCTCTTATATGTGCCCCCTTCCCTCCTCAGTCATCACAGCAAGTCTGGACAATGAAATATCTTGCCTGCTAGTCTCCCTGCTCTGTCTCTTCCAAACCTGGTCCTTGCAATCAGGTGACAAATTAATCTCCCTAAAAAGCTAACTGAATGCCACCATCCTCTTAGTCAGTAAACTCCAGGGGCTCAGGAGCATTTCTGGATCAAATACAAAATCCTCTGTATGGCATTCAAAGCCATAATGTGGCCCTCTCCCAACACTTTACTCATGACTTGCCCTGCCCCACACCACGCTATAGTTCAGTAATACTGACTTCCTGGCTGTTTCTTGAACAAGATGCTCCACCTTACAACTTAGGCCACCTTCCCTGTCTCTCCCCCATACCTGAAATGCTCTCCCTCTTCATCTCCACCTCCTGGCTTCCATGATTCCCTTCAAGTCCCAGCTCAAATCTCACCTTCTGCAGGAAGCCCTTCCTAGTCCCCTTGAATGCTAGTGCCTTCCCCTGGAAGTACCTTTTCTTTGAAGATTATATCCAATTTATCCAGATATATAACTTTTTAGTACATTGCTGTTTTCACATTGTCTTGCCCATTTGTTAGATTGTGAACTCCTTGTGAGCAGGGACTATTTTTTGCTTTTTTAAAAATATCTTAGTACAGTGCTTGGTACATAGTAGGCACTTAATAAATGCTTACTGACTGAATCAGGCTCTTCTGTTGGGAAAGTTTGGTTAACTCAGGAAAATAAGGCTTCAAGGAGGCATAATGCCCATGGGTTAAGAAGCCTTCAAGGACACTATCCTTCCCCAGCTTTGCCCTCTTCGAAGTGGATCACCCTAGTTCTGAGACTGGGCCATTCTGAGAGGTAACCACCACTAGGAATTCCAAAGTCTAGGGAATACCCTCAGGCATCCTCCTTTTGCTCTTGTCTTCCACATGGTGTCTCCAAGGTCCTGAAGTACCTAAGTCCCTTATCAACTTAGAGTGAGCCCATCAAACTTCTAACTCCATCTTCCCATCCCTATCCCTGCTACTTCAGACAACTGGGAAAGTTTCAGAATCTGAGAAGAATATCATTCTTGCAAAAGCACCCCTGCCACACCCCTAGGTTGGAGAGAGCCAAAGACATCCTTGGGAAGGCAGGATCCTTGAGTAGGGGCTATGGCAATCTCCCTTTCCCTGACTTGTCCCCTTTAGAATACCTCTTTTCCCTAGGCCAATCATGGCAGGAAGCTTGCTTCCTGGCCTGCTCCTAATCCCCAGGATAGCTGGTACCCGTGTTGACTCCCTACTGAAGAGAAGAGATGAGCTATGATGTGTCCTTTGACTGCTGTCCACCCTGAGGTAGCAACTCAGTGGGCCAAGATAGAGCTTCCTTCTTCACTCCTACAACAGTTCTGCTGGATGTTTAACCTCAGTGGATCTCTTAGTGGGAGCCCTATCCTCTTCTTCCCTACCCTACTCCTTCTGCCTGGCTTCCCATAACTGGAGCTCCACTCTATCATTAGGCTCCATCCTTGCCCTACTACCAGGCTCCACATGGCCTTTTTCCTGAGTTTAGACAGATTAAGTGCTTTGGGGGCTCTTTAAATTACCTACCTTTAGTCAAATCCCTTCTATGGGGCAAAAACTAGTTGTCCTAGCTTTATTACAGTTCTGCACCCTGGTCTTTTTTTAGTCACCTGCCCCAACAAAGGCTGTAATCTCCTTGAAAGTCAGCAGTGTTTGTTAAATTCTCTACTTTTATGTCTTCTGTTCATGCTTCAGTTGTTGCTGGAGAAGACTCCTCTAGGATGGGAAAGAGGTCATGGAACCACCAAACCTCCCTCTTTCTGATCTTATTCCTATGGAACCGTAGTGAGAACAGGATCAAACTGTTGGCTACAGCAGGCCAGGCCCTTAGATGAAAACAGCTGGATTTGGATCTTCCATCCAGGTTATTTCAACAGTTTTGAATATGGCCCTGCCTTGCTGTTACCTAGTACACATCTCTTTTGCAGGCTACATAGTCTACAAAAGTAATCTTTGTCCTTCCATCATAGTGCAAATAAGACTGGTAGTGGAAGTTTTCCTGGTTCTAGGCTCCTTGGCCATCCATCCCATTGGCTCACTTATCTTCAGACATCATGTGGTTCTTCTACCCTCTTCCTTGAGCCTCCTACATCAATGTGGAAATTTTAACTTTTCAAAGTGTTTCCACGTCTACTATTACCTCACTCGGCAACATGAACTGGAATTCAAATTGTAATTCAACATTTACTAAGGGTAATGCTACATTCCCAGCACCAGACTAGGCGCTGGGAAAGGTCAGGACAACACCTGCCCAATGCACTAATATTATTAATTTTGTATGGCTCATATAACTGATGCTCAGATCCTCAATCCCTAAGACCTCCTGATGAAATTAAGTCATACCTGAATAGGATCTTGTGTCAGTCTCATCGGCCCAATTCGCACTTCTGCGGTTGAAACCTGCTAAATAAAAGATAGAACACATGAGGTTTGTTGAGTATCACACTGGACATGTTGAAGGTATTTTGGGAGAGAGGGCCAAACACCCCATTAAGAAAAAAGATTGTAAATAAGAGACAACTGTCTTTTAAGTAAAGACTGGTTAAGTTAAATAAACTGTTCATAGATCCGTGTTCTTACTTTGAGTACCTTTACACAGAGAGCAAATGTTTTCTTACTGCTCATGTTTCCCATGAATAAATGACTCATTTTCTTCTCATTTTCCTGAAAGAAACTAAGCAATTGGGTTTGACCGTTATCAATAGGTTCCCAAATTCTGTCTTCCATTTCATAAAATTAGAAACTAAATCTTTCAATTTTCTTGTTTGCTAAAATAATGTCATCTGACATGCTTTGGTTTCAAATACTCTGATGTGTTTTTTGTGTCTTTGCTGTTATTTCATTTGTTTTATTTAAATGACTTTTCCTTGAACAACTTTTTTTGAAAGTTTGGGCAGAAGGCATTCTGAAAAGCATCGTCTCCCATACAGGTTCATCCTAACAGAGGTTCAACTTTCAATACTCTTACTCGGGAAAGTTGGCAGCCAATGGAATATTATGCTGGACTCCACCTCAGTCATCCTCTGAATATGTTAGTGCCAGAGACACCATAATAAATGCAAATGGTTGATTCAATGAGGTTTTATGGAAACAAAAGCCAAGACTCTTCTGGATCATTCCAGAAAAATTTCCCTGTTCATGTTTCTCTGTGTCTGTCTGCCTTTCTCCACATAGTAGCCAAACTCCCCAAACATAGTCAGCTATAGAGTATTACAAAACCAAACCATAAGCTTTCAATATACTTTTTCTTCATAAATTATTTCCGACACCCCTTCCCCCTTCTCCCATGAGCTCACAGATTC
Organism: Potorous gilbertii; assembly: GCA_028658325.1. Taxonomy (NCBI): domain Eukaryota; kingdom Metazoa; phylum Chordata; class Mammalia; order Diprotodontia; family Potoroidae; genus Potorous; species Potorous gilbertii. Next base: position 697,954,193 of record CM053769.1, on the reverse strand, counting down.
CCATTGTGTTACAGAGTGATGTCAGGTGCTTCAAACAATGAACAGGCTTTTCACCATAGCAGAGGACTGATGGAAAAAGTCACAGTTACTGCTCATCTGTGGGCAATTTCCACTCTGTGCTCTGTATTTCCTAAGTGCAAAGCTGTGCTCTCTTACTCTGGCAATCACAACTAAGTGCTCAGGAGCCACTCAAGGTTTTCCATCAACCACCCAAAACAGAAATCAGAAGGAAGCTGGGTCAGTGAATAGGGCTCGAGCCCTGACCAGATTGGGGCTACAATGGCAAGAGAGGTTACACACCTAAATATGTATCAGACACAGCAATATGGATGGGTGATTAGTCTAGCCCTTTGGCACATACGCCATCTTGTTCTCTCTTGTTGTCATTCAGTGAAGGCAATTCACAAAAGTACTATGTCTGGCTTCTTGAATACTCCTTGAATCATTAACGCTGATATCAGCTTGCCTAGGGACCACAGCCCCAAGAATAGTTCCAGCCTGACAGAGCTGTTAGATTTTCATGCGTCACTGAGCTACTTAGTTCCTCCCACTATACATCTAAGGGAGTTATTGTTTAAAGCTGGCACCCCTTCCTTTAAAGGAGCGCAACACAGGATTTTTCAAGGAAGTAAATGGCAAAATGTGACGTTAATTTAGTATGTGTTGGGTTGTTTGCTTTTACGGAATTCTGAATCTGGTTTTCAGCTCTCTCTCTGTGGTCTCCTTTCCTGGTTTACAGCACTCTCCTGCTTTCCCAGTTCACTTTCCTCTGAATTGGCTTTTTTCTTTCCATTCCTTCTGTTTGCTCCAACTAACCAAACTAACAGAACCCCCTCCACCGCATAGGTCAAGTGAAAAGAAATGGCTGAAAGCTACTTGCCTCTAAGGGCAAAAAGAAAAATGGAAAATAACCTTGTGGAAGGAGGAGTACTTTCAATTTTTTAGAATTCTGGCACTAGCGTACTAAATAATGACAGTAATGAATAGCAATAATAGAATAACTGATGTAAGTAATAAAAATAAATGGTAATAAATCAAACAGTAAAATAAAACGATGCTCTCATGCTGTGGTTTATCTTCTCCAAAAAGATTTCCCAACTATATCTGAAATGGAAGGAAGAAATGGGGGGTGTAAGGGAGGAAGAAGATCAGGATTCTTCCTCAGGTACTGGGGGATTGGCCAGGGAGGACCTAGTCCTTAGAACACAGCCTCTATAACCCTTCAGGAAGATGGAATCAGAACATGCCCCAACAACTTGGCTGATCTCACTATTATATTCTCAAGATTTGCAGAAAACTTTCTAGCCAATTAAATATTTGCCCATTTTGTAAACCAGTAAAGACACAGACTGTTCCAAAGTATTAAAAAAAGTTTACTTATGGGTTGCCATGACAGCAATAAGAATATGGAATAAAAAAAATGTTAGGTCAACCAGGACAATACCTCCAGAAGGAAAATGGGAGTGATTTTTGAACCTAAAAAAAGAAAGCATGAAGTCATTCCCCTGAATACAAAAATATTAAGTATGTTTGAAGCAAGTGAAAATTACATAAGTCATCAACTGATTTTGTTGTTTTTGAGTCATTTCTGTCATGTCTGATTCTTCGTGAC
>CM053769.1:697934573-697952081 GCA_028658325.1 Potorous gilbertii | reverse complement strand
TTGAATTTTCATAAAATCATCAGCTTCCATCTGCTCCATTCTAATTTTTAAGGAATTATTTTCTTCAGTCAGCTTTTGGATCTCCTTTTCCATTTGTCCAGTTTTGCTTTTTAGGGCATTCTTCTCCTCATTGACTTTTTCAACCTCTTTTTGTCATTTGGGTTAGTCTATTTTTTACAGTGTCCTTTTCTTCAGCATTTTTTTTTGGGTCTCCTTTAGCAAGCAGTTGACTCATTTTTCATAATTTTCTTGTATCACTTTCATTTCTCTTCTCAATTTTTGCTCTGCTTCTCTTACTTGATTTTCAAAATCCTTTTTGAACTCTTCCATGGCCTGAGAACAATTCATATTTTTCTTAGAAGCTTTGGATAGGGAAGCTTTGACTTTGCTGTCTTCTGTTTGTATATTTTAGCCTTCCTTGTCAAAGGAAAATTCTATAGTCTGATTCTTTTTCTAGTTTTTGCTCATTTTCCCAGCCAATTACTTGATTTTTGAGCTCTTTGTCAAGGTAGTTCTCTGCTTCCTGGGGGGAAGGGGGCGAGAATTTTACTCTTAGCTGCTCCATTCCCCCACAATCTATGAGCCTAGAACAACCACTTCCTCTGCCCCTATTGTAACTGCCGTGGGCTTTTCACCCCCTACACTGCTCTGGGGGTGCTACTCTACCCTACTCTCTCACACAAGTCCGACAGGTTTTTTCTCCACTGACCTTCTGATTTGTCCTTGGTGTTTTGGGGTTACGAAGTCCAGAAACTGCTACAGGTGCCAGAGATTCAGTTCCCTCAACGTCTGTTCAAGTCCTGTCTCTGATGGCACAGCCCACGCTGGACTGTGCTCTGGTCCTAGCACAGCATGACAGATGCTTCCCATTGATCTTCCAGGGCTGGAGATTTGCTTCACTCTGTCATTCTGTGACTTTCAGCAGCTCCAGAATTTGTTTAGAGTCATTTTTTATAGGCATTTGACTGGGCTTAGGGGGAGAGCTCTAGCAAGTCTGTACTTCCACTCTGCCATCTTGGCTTCAACCCTGGCACGTTCATCTGACATTTTTTGAGGGGGAAAAGTCTTTGTCATGTTTTTGCTTCCAAACATGAGCCCCTAACCTCTTAAGTCTAATTTACCTTTTTAAAAAATTATTAATTATTATTTCCATGGTTGGCTTTCTTTTCTTCCTGCCATAATTTTACATCTACTGTCATATTCTTTATCATCCAATAACTTGGTTATATTAACCACACATTGGGGGCAGGCAGAGAAACCAGAGCCAGTTCCACTTAACTCCTGTCATGGAATGAGCAAATGTCTGGACTATAGAATTATGTGTCACAGACCTAACACCCCAAACCATCTGCTCCATCAGCAGACACGTGGATGTTGAGGAAAGGAGTGCCCAACCTTCTACGTCATTAAAGAACTTTAGCAGCATGGGTACATCAAAGATTTCTTTAGCCCTTTGCCTCAAATGCCAGGCTGCTGGATAGCCAATGATATCTTTGATGTTATATGGCAAAGGGTCTGGGAATGAGATAATCTTGCCAAATGAAAAAGATGACAACATCTGGCATTTGTTTTCCTTTGAACTTAAAGAAAGGGAAAGTAAATTTCCCTCGTCAAAGTCTAAAATGCTACATTTCATTCATTCATTCAACAACATTTATTGAGTAATGTACTGTGCTAGTAAGACATATCCTAATTGCCAGTTTAAAATTTGGCAAGGGGATAAGAAATGTGTACAAATAACTATAATACATGTTATAACATTCGTACCATAAGAAAGGCATGAACAAAGTGATAGAGAAGTTCACTAGCATGCAAGATTGCATAGGATGAAATAAAAAGAGGATCCTTTTCCTTTCAGCTTAATAGGGAGTATCACTGAATGGGGACAAAAATCAAAATCCTAAATTCTTATGAAAGATTTTTTTCTTTCCCCATCTTAAAATTTTAAGGTTTTTGAGGTAGCCTAAAGGTGTTATTCTGATCACAGTACCCATTAATCATGTGACTACAAAGAAATAACAGCATCATAAACCTGTAACTAGAAGCCCAGCACCTCTGGGCTTACACAGACTGAGCAACATCTTGAAGAGAAGGACTCAAAGTCACTAACCAGAGTCTGGAAAATCTCAAAATATATTTGAATATAGACTGTCTTCTCTCTAAGTCCTAACTTATATGGATAAAAGAGACCTCTGATCCCATACAAGCAATCAAGGTAATAAGCACATATTTTGGGTAGAGCAAAGCCTTTATTCCACCCCAAGGATAATGCAGAAAATATGAAAAAAATCACAGAAACCATAAATAATTTTTTAAAATTATCTTCCCACCCTTCCTTAGGGTTTAAAAATCTTTCAGACTCATAGTACCATCCTGTGGCTTAGATTCTCCTCCGAGGGGAATATGAACTTGGGGTTGCTAGGCAGAAAATCCTGAAGCATTCTGGAAAGTCCCACTTTCAGTTCCAGGCTGCATCCCACCATCCAACTTTCTGATTCTACACTAGACAGCATGAATTTCCAATGGAAATAATCTGGGGTTTCTAGAGAGGCAACCTCCTTCCTCATCAGGTCTGTTTTATCTGAACAATTCACAGCCATAGCCTGTACTCTCCTACAAAATGAATGAAGATGGTTTATTTGCCTCCAGTGCTCATCTAGCTTTGGAGGACACATATGATCCTCTGTTGTTTCCAAAAGTCTGACGTTGCTTGAGACACCCAGCTACCCCTGCAGTTCTCCCCCAGCTTCAGATCATGTGCTTAATCCCCTTCTCTAGGCAGATAATACCTCCTAGGAAATCACCTTTTTTCTACTAGAAAGCCAAAGTCTTAAATCCTTAGCAGCTGTCCTTAGTCCCCTTAATGGCCCTGTTCACATCTTCCATTGTTAAATGCTCTAAATCCCAACAAAGGTTCACCATTCTGTAGTTTTTCAAATTCAATAGGACTCCTTGATTCAACCCCCTCCAAATTCAGAATTGAGGAACCCTCAAAACTGATCTAGCTCCTTTCTAATAAGTTTTACCTCGCACTTATTTTGTATATATTTATTGATGTGCAGATTTGTCTCCTTCATAGAACGTTTAAAGGAAGGCAATGGTTTGTTTTTGTCTTTGTATGCACAATGCTTTGTGCACGGTGGCTACCTTGTACATGACTGTTGCTGGCTGGTTGATACAATCCACCCCTCAGTCTCTCAACAAGACCAGACAAATTTATGCCTTCTTTTCTCCATATCCAGCCTGAGGACAACAATATTCACCTTCTTCTCATATGCCCAGGCATGACAAATCCTAGCATCATTTATCAAAGATAAAATGCTTACTTCTCTTCCCTGCTTTCAGGAGACATATGAATTGCATCCCTCAGCAAGTATTAATGAGAAAACAGGGGAACAACTTCCACTTTTGATACTCTGTTTTCTTTTGTGTTAGTAAGCAGCTAGGTGGCACCATAATGCTGGGACTGGAGTCAGGAACACTCATCTTTATAAGTTCAAATCTGGCCTCAGACACTTATTCCTGGGCAGGTCACTTAACCCTGTTTGTCTCAATTCCTCATCTGTAAAATGATCTGGAGAAAAAATGGCAAACCATTCCAGTATCTTTACCAAGAAAACTCCACACTGAGTCACAGAAAGTTGGATGTGACTGAAATGACTTGAACAATAACATGTAGATTAAAGTATCATCCACCTGGAGATGATAATTGAATCCATTGGTCTGATAAGATCACCAAGCAAGATAGTATGGAAGGAAAAGGGAAAAGAGCCCAGGAGAGAGACCTACTGGACACCCCCAGTTAGTGTGACCTAGAAGAATATCCAGCCATGGAGACTAAGCAGGAATGGTCAGATACGTGGGAGAAGAACCAGGAAAGAGTGGGGTCATGAAAGCCTAGAGGAGAAAGTATCAAGGAGAAGAGGATGCTGGGCAGGGTCAAAGGTTACAGAGAGCTCAAGGAGAGTGAGGACTGAGATACTTCCCCTCACACTGCTTTCTCTTGATCATTTTGAAGGCTCTTTTCACCGTTTAAAATAGAGTCCGTGTATATCAAAATTCTTACACTTTATTTAGAGAGGGAAAAAAACTGTCTTTGGACTAACATAATCCTCTATCATTGACTCACACTTCCTGATGATCTAATTTTGCTTAAGAAACTATAAATCTACGCCATGTACTAGAGAATGGTTGATGAGCTTTAAATGCCTAAGAGGTTTCACCATCAATTCCAGAAGAGATTATGAATTATTTTTAAATGGAGAGGCTAATAATGAGTCTGCAATATTTCCCAAATGTCTCATTTTCCCCCTCTGTGCTCCATTTGCTAATCCTTTTTTAGAGAATCATCAGCAATATAGTCAACACATATGAGATTATGGATTAATCAGTTCTCATGAACTCATTCAGATCAGATCTGCTTCTTGAGGTACAAACCAAGATTCCAAATTTGTGTTTTGGATTAGAATAACTTTGAAATTTCTCATCTCTATGGCAAATTGTTGGTCAAAATTAGTGCCAATGATAAAGCCAAGGAAAGAAAGGGAAAATAAAGTGGGGTAGAGAAAAGGAAAAAAGAAGAGGGATGAGATAAAAAGTAAGGAGTTAGAAAAATAGGTCAGGACAAATTTTATTAGGCTTTGAAGTTTTCCTAGACTAGTAATGCCTCTTACAAAGGCATCTGAGGGAGTGAATCCAGAGCCTAGTTTATTTCCTTGGGTGATAGCCATAATAAATATTGATAACAATTAAAATGAAAGGCAAGTATGGTATGAAGAGCTCCCTGCCTTGGATTCTATTCTCAAATCTGCCATCTAATCTTCATTGGCCTCAGTACTCTTACATAGAAAATGGAAAGGACGGAACTAGTTTAGCAGTTCTTGAACTTTTGGTCTATACTCTTTTTAAAAAATGTATCCTTCCAGTTACATGTAAAAATATTTTTAACATTCTTCTTTTTTTTAGTTTTGAGTTTCTTCCTCCCTTCCCTCCTCCTTCCCTGAGACAGAAAACAATTTGGTATAGGTTATATATGTGCAGTCATGCAAAATATACTTCCACATTAGACATGTTTTATAGACCAAAAAACCTCCACAAAAACAAAGTAAAAAATAGTATACTTCCATATGCATTCACATTCCATCAGATCTTTCTCTGGAGGTGGAGAACATTTTTTTGCAAGTCCTACGTAATTATCTTGGATCTTTGTATTGCTGAGAATAGCTAAGTTATTCACAGTTGACCATCACAAAATATTGTTCTTACTGTGTAGTGTTCTCCTGGTTCTGTTAATTTCACATTGCATTAGTTCATTCAAGCCTTTGCAAGTTTTTTTCGGAAAGCATTCTGCTCATCATTTCCTGTACTGCAATAGTATTCCATCATACTCATCTACCACTTGTTAAACAATCCCCTGGTCAATGGTCAATATTGTCTCAGCATCCAATTCTTTGCCACAACAAAAAAAGATGCTATAAATATTTTTATACCTATAGGTCCTTTCCCTTAAAAAAAATTAAATAAAGATTTAGTAGTGTTATTGCTGGGTCAAAGGACATGCCCAGTTAGACAGTCCTTTGGGCACCATTCTAAATTGCTCTCGAGAATAGTGTTTTAGCATCCCTATTTCCCCACATCCTCTCCAGCATTTATCTTTTTTCCTTTTTTTCCTTTTTTCTATCATGTTAAACAATCTAATAGGTTCTCTGCATTTGCATTTCTCCAAACTATAGTGATTTAGAGCATTTTTTCACATGACTATAAATAGCTTTGATTTCTTTATCTGAAAACTGCTTGTTCATATCCTTTGACCCTTATTATTCAATATTGTACTAGAAATACTAGCTATAGCAATAAGAGAAGGAGAAGAAATTGAAGGAATTAGAACAGACAATGAGAAAAAAACTCTTTATAGATGATATGTTGTATTCTTGGACAATTCTAGGGAATCAGCTAAAAATTAGTTGAAATAATTAACAACTTTAGCAAAGTTGCAGGGACATAAAATACATCCATGTAAATCATCAATATTTTTATATATTACCAACGAAGTCCAACAACAAGAGATAGAAAGAGAAATTCCATTTAAAAGCATTGTAAAAAAATATAAAATACTTGGAGTCTACCTACCAAGACAAACTTATGAACTATATGAACACAATTACAAAGCACTTTTCCACATCATTGGAAAAAATATTAATTGCTCATGGGTAGGCCAAGCCATCATAGTAAAAATTACAATTCTACTTAAATTAATTTACTTACTCAGTGCCACCCTAATCAAACTATCAAAAATATTTTATAGAATTAGAAAAAATAATAAAATTCATCTGGAAAAACAAAATGTCAGTAATACCAAGGGAATCAATGAAAAAAAATGTGAAGGAAGGTGATCTAGCTATGCCAGAGCTCAAACTGTATTACAAAGTATACTAATCTTCAGAACAATCTGGTTTGTTTTTATTATTCTTCAGTCATTTTTTCAGTTGTGTCTGACTCTTTGTGACTCCTTTTGGGTTTTTGTTGACGAAGATACTGGAGTGGTTTGCCATTTTCTTCTCCAATTTTGCATCATATTTTGACAGATGAGGAAATTGAGGCAAAGAGGGTTAAGTGAGTTGTTCAAGTCACACAGCTGGCAAGTGTCTGGGGTACAATTTGAATTCAGAAAGTTGAGTCTTCTTGACTCCAGGTGTGGCACTCCAGCTGCCCAAATAAGCTGGTACTGGCTAAAAAACAGAGTGGTGTAGAATAGATTGGGTACATAATATATAGTAAGTAATGAATGACCATATTAATCTAGTGCTTGATAAACCCAAAGATCCTAGCTTTTGGGACAAGGTTAACAAAAATTACTGGGAAAACCAGAAAGCAATTTGGCAGGAATTAGGTACAGACCAACTTCTTATACCATATACCAAGGTAAGGTCAAGATGGGTACATGATTTAGACATAAAGGGAGATATTATAAGCAAATTAGGCAAGCATGCAATACTTTACCTGTTAGATATATGGGTAAGGGAAGAATTTATGACCAAACAAGAGACAGAGAGCATTACAGGATGTTAAATGGATCATTTTGATTACATGAAATTAAAAAAGATCTTGCACAAATAAAACCAAATGCAACCAAGAGTAGAAGGAAAGCAAAAACTAGGGAAAAGTTTCTCTGATAAAGGCCTCATTTCTCAAATATATAGAGAGCTGAGTCAGATTTATAAGAATGAGTCATTCCCCAATTAATAATTGATCAAAATATATGAACAAGCCGTTTTCAAATGAATAAATCAAAACTATTTATATTCATATGAAAAATGCTCTAAATTACTGTTGAGCATCCTTGCTTCCCACCTACTCTTACTGGGAAGGCTTATCGCTTATACCTGTTACAGATAAGGCTTGTGGATGGGTTTAGATGAATCTTTTTATCATTTTTAAGAAAGGCTCCATTTATTCCTATATTTTTCTAGAGGTGTTTTCTAATAGGAACGAGTGTAGTATTTTGTCAAAAGACTTCTGCATCTATTGAGATAATAACAAGATTTTTTTGTTTTTGTTTTTGATATGGTCAGTTATGCCGATAGTTTTCCTAGCACTGAAGCAGCCCTGCATTCCTGGTATGAATTCCACCTGGTCATAATCAGTGATCTTTATGATACACTGCTATAATCTTCTTGCTAGCATTTTATTTACAAATTTTGCATCAGTATTCATTAGGGAAATTCGTCTACAATTTTCTTTCTTTGTTTTTGCTCTTTCTGGTTTAGGTGTCAGTACCATAGTTGTGTTGCTAAAGAAATTTGGGAGGACTCTTTTGTCTAGTTTCCCAAACAGTCTATGTAGTAATGGAATTAATTGTTCTTTAAATGTTTGGTAGAATTCACTTGTGAATCCATTTGATCCTGAGGATTTTTTCTTGGGGAGCTGACTGATAGCTTTTTCAATTTCTTTTTCTAAGATGCAGTTATTGAAGCATTCTATTTCCTCTTCTATTCATCTGGGCAATTTGTATTTTCATAAATATTCATCCATTTCACTTAGATTGTCAGATTTATTGGCATATAATTGGGCAAAATAGCTTTTAATAATTGCTTTAATTTCCTCTTCATTGGTGGTAAATTCATTCTTTTCATTTTTGATACTGCTATTTTGGTTTCATTCTTTTTAAAAAAATCAAATTAACCAAGGGTTTATCTATTTTACGCTTTTTTCATAAAACCAGTTCCTGGTTTCCAGTTATATTCTTAAAAATTATTGTTTGTCCTTTATTCTTGAAGAGGGCTATGACATCAGGAAGGTGATGCCATGACATGGAAGTGAACTGGCTTTAAGTGAGGGAGGGCTGTGCAAAGTCACCAGCTTCATTTTCTCCTCTGGACCATCTGGTTCCTGTGGCAAGATGTATAGATCAGGATGGCTGGAGATGAATAAAGATGCAGTGGGAAACCTTGACCTTTTTAAGTTAAGTTCTTAAAAATTATTGAGAAATTCAAAGAGCTTTTGTTTATGTGGATTTATCTATTATATTTACTGCATCAGAAATTAAAACATAAAAATTTTAAATATATATTAATTCATTTTAAAATATCAATAAAATGATTAAACTATCAGTAACAAACATATAGCTAATACATATTATTATTGTATGCAACAAATGAAAATACTTAATCAAGTAAAAAAATACATATTATCATAATTAATATATTTTTATGAGAAAAACTATTTTCCAAAGCAAAAAAAATAAGAAGAGTTGCATTCCTTGTTTTATATATTTTAATAAATTTCTTTAATGTGTAGTTTAATTGAAGAGAACTGGATTTTATTATGTTTTTGCATCGAATCTTTTTGCAATATTGTTTTAGTTGAAATATATGAAGAAAATCCAGCCTCATTAGTTGGAAAAGGAGTATTTTAAGAGGAAACTAATATCTTAGTAGTATCATAAAAATGGGTTTTAACCTTATGGACCCATTGAAAGGGTCTTAGGGACTCCTAGAGGTTTTTGGACCATACTCTAAGAACACCTCATGTTGAGGTGGAAGTGAGGAAACCCTTTAAGGATCTAGACAGAGCTCCAACTCTAACATCCTATGGTTCTTTGAACTGATAATCTGCTTATTCTTTTTCCACTTTATAAAGGTTGCCTTGGGCATCAGAAATTCCTCCTTCCCCTGTACCCCTTTTTTCCACCTTCCCGTATGTGGGCTGCTGGACATTGCTCCCTCAGGGTTTGGCATCTGCTATTAGGGATGGTGACTCATCATCTAATGGCCTTTTCCAAGGCTCCAATTGCTGCTGTATTAGTTGCTAGTACTGCATCTGCTTACTGCCATAGGTATGATGCCAGCAGACCCTTAGTAGCTGGCAATACCAATCAGAAGGAAGAAAATGTGAGAACTCTTCTGTTAGCAAAATAGATCTTTTCTCTACTATCAGAGAGAAGACTCTTATGCATCCTTGTATTTCTGATTTTAACCCAGATTCTCCCGCCTATATCATGAAACAGGCACTTGCTTGTCCCATGATATTAGACAAGTCAATTAACCTGAGACTTGGTTTCTGTACCTATAAAATGAAATTTGACTTAATTCAACAAACTTCATGAAAGGCACTATGTTAGCCACTTAGATATAAAGACAAAAATCAAAATAGCCCCTGTCTGCAGGGAGATTACTTGGTGGTGAGGTTGGGATGGGGGTAAAATATATACAAAAATAAGTAAATGTTAAGTATATAGAAAATAATACAAAACAATTTGGAGAAGGTGTACTAATAAGTAGGGGCATAAGGAAAGAGCTTGGGTAAGAGATGTACCTAAATGATGCTTTGAAGGAAGTTAGGAGTTCCAAGAGAGAGAAAGGAAGGAGTGCATTCCAACCATAGGTGACCACTCCTGCAAAGGATGAAGAGACCCAAAAAGCCTAAAGGAAGCTGATAACCCAAATAAATAAGGAGATAATAAGAGAATCCCTAATTTCCTTTGATGAATTCAGATCACCTGGTCCAGATGCACCATGCCTTTGGGTGTTAAAAGAACTGGCAGAGATAATGGATGAGCTGCTAGGGATGTTTGAAAGATCAAGTAAAATGAGAAGTAGCACAGACTGTAGAAGGGCAAAAGTTGTCCTAACGTAAAAGTTAGATAATGCAGTCTGCAAACTACAGAACAGTGAACTTACCTTCAATTTCTGAGAAAATTCTTGCACAGAGCCTTAAAGAGTTGGTTACTGACCATCTAGATAAGGAAGAACTAATAAACAATGAATCATAATAGCTTCATCAAAGGTGAGCTGAGCTTATTTCCTTTTTCTTGACAGGTTTGCTACACTAGAAGTTAAGGGGAATGATGTAGATATAATTTGCATAGATTTTAGCCGAGTATTTTATCAAGTATTTCACTCTTCTTGTAGAATAGGTAGAGAGAATGTGAACTTGATCATAATTCAATTAAATGGATGGAAATGGATAAATGATAGAATTCAAAGAATCATTTGGCAGAGTGGAGGAATTTGGGCTTGGTCCTGCACTGTTTAACATTTTTATCAAACACTTAGAGAAAGGCATAGATGGTAACCCACCAAGTTTGTAGGTGACACAATGCTGGAAAGGACAAAACATATTCAGTGTTAGAGTCTGGATCCCCAAAGGGCTTGGAAAGCTACAGTATTGGGCTAATCTAATAAGACAAAATTCAACAGGGATAACTAAAAAATCTTACACAGGTTAAAAAAATCAGCTTCAAATGAAAAAGATGGGAGAGGCATATTGAGACAGTACTTTGAAAATGATCTAATATTTTTGGTGAATTGTTGTATTTGCCCAGTTATTTCAGTCATATCTAACTCTTTGTGACTTCATTTGGGGTTTTTCTTGGCAGAGATACTGGAATGGTTTGGCATTTCCTTCTCCAGCTCATTTTTACAAGGGAAGAAACTAAGTTAAATAGGGTTAAGTGATTTGCCCATGATCACACATCTAGTGTCTGAGACCAGATTTGAACTCAGGAAAATGAGTCTTCCTCACTCCTAGGGCAGGCATTCTGTTCACTATGCTACCTATCTATTGTCATAATTGTTATAGCTGTCCAAAAGCAGAATAGCTTGCCCTGATTGATGGTGGATTCCCCCTCATTAGAGGGAACATGGCTACTTGTTTGATATGTTATAGTGTGAATTCCTTCCAGGGGTGGGTTGGACAAGAAAGTCAATGACACCCCTTCCAGCATTACATTGCAGTCATACTATGAGATATACAGAATGAGTGGGTAAGTTAGTTCAATTGGAATGGAGAGTACATGACAAGGAGCACTGTAAAAATAAGACTAGAAGCAGGGTAGATTGTTGAGGCTTTAAATGCAAGATCAATAACTTTGTATTTTATTCAAGGAGAACTGTGGAGTCATTGAAAATTTATGGGGAGGGCCCAGGGGTGAAATGGTTATCTCCATTTTAGGATTATCAATGCAGCGACCATGCAAAGGAAAGACTGGGGAGGGAATTGATTGGAGGTAGAGAAATCAATTAGGATGGTCTAGTAAGATAGTCCCGAGGAGACAGGAGAGTGGAGGCTATGTGAGTGGAAAAAAGACTGTGAGGCAGTTGGATGAACGAGACTTGTAAACTATGGATGTGATTGTTGTGTAGAGTGAAGAGGTAAGGGTTCTTTGAAGATGGAAAACCAGGTATTGCCATCAAGATAAATAGGGAAATTGAGAGGAGAGATTGGTCTGAAGGGAAAGGCTCTATTCTGGCATGTTATGTTGGAGATGTGTATGGGTTATTCAGAAGATAGTTCCTAATTCAGGATTTGAATTTAGGTTAGAGATTAGGGCTGGACAGAGATGCAAAGAGATGTTAATGAAACCCAGGAAAGTTGATGAGATCACCAAGGAGGAAAATACAGAGAAAGGAGAGAGGAGACCAGGGGACAACCTTGGGGGAAACTACATTTGACAGCTAATGATGGATCCAGGGAAAGACACTGAAAAGAAAGAGTGGTATGTACGAAGAAAATCAAGAAACAGTGGGCCATCACAGCTCCAAGGAAGGAGTGCCCAGAAGGAGTGGGTAACATCAGTGACTGTATCATGATTCAATGATGTTTGAGAAGAAGCCATTGTGGACAGAATTTTGGTAGGCTTAGAGAAGACCATTCAAGTGGCAGATGGGAAATCAGATTTCAAAGAAGTAAGACATGAGTGAGAGGAGAGCATAGGGGGTCAATGAGTGTAGACAACCCTTTTTTAAGGATCTGGCTCTGACAAGGGGAAGAGATACACTATGAAAGGTTAAGGGACAAGTGAAGGTTTCATGCGTGTGTTTGTCCTTCATTGCCAAAGAAGACCACGCCATCAGAGAAATGATGACATGACTTTCACTTGACTTTGTTTTGAGTGAGGGAGAGTGTGCAAGTCACCAGCCTCACTTCTCCTCCAGAGCCATCTGAATCCAGTGACCAGATATTCATCAGGATGAGTGGAGATGACCCAGGATAAGGCAATTGCAGTTCAGTGACTTGCCCAAGGTCACACAGCTAGTGAGTGTCAAGTGTCTGAGGTGAAATTTGAACTCAGGTCCTCCTGACTCCTGCACTGGTGCTCTACCCATTGCACCACCCAGCTGCCCCTGAAGGCTTCATAAGGATGTTAGGAATGGCCTTATTTATAAGCAGTAGGAAAAGGATCAGCTGATAAGGTAAAAACAGGGGTGATAATGCCTACCTGGAAGACCTGATAGATTTGGAGTTTAAATACTGAATTTTATCCCCAGAATGGCAAATGTGACAAATTGGAATTCACTTTTTTTTTTAGTTCAATATTTCCAATTTTCCATGGTTGGGAAGGCTTGATTCTGAGGCAGCCAGGGGCTGTAGTGCCTAGAGTGATGGACTTGGGAGTCAGGAAGAGTTCAAATCCTGCCTCATAGGCTTACTCATTGTGTAAACCTGAGAAAGTTACTTAACCTTTCCCAGCCTCAATTTTCCCAACTGTAAAATGGGAATGATAATAGCACCAATCTTAAAGAGTTGTTGTGAGAGTCAAGTAAGATAAAAATTCAAAGTGCTTTGCAAACCTTAAAGTGCCATATCAATGTTAGCCATTAAAATATTTTGTGAATTATCCAAAGTTTTTATACAACAGAAAGTATGATGTGTACTATTTCTCCTGCTGAAGTCTGGGTAAGACTACAGACAGACATGGTATGAGCTATTAGTAAATGAATTGGTTCTATGATGCTAACTAAAGCTTTGTGGAGCAGAGGAGAGATTTTAGTAGGAATATTCCAGCACAGAAAATGGAACAAATATGGGAAAAGAGTTACGGTGCCCCAGTGCCAATATCTGGCACATAATAGGCACTTAATAAATGGTTATTGATTGACTGATAGTATGAACAAATAGAAACCAGTGGCAGGGGACAGAAGCCTTGTAATTGAAAGAGCTCAGCAATGGATGAAGTGGAAGACAATATTGATAGACAGCTTATCATAGAGCTGAAGGGACCAGAGAGGAAGCAAGGTTAAAACTGGTGGGATAACTAAATAGGGCAGGAGGTACTAGTAGAAAATAGAGTCCTGGGTTTGGGGATTAAGAACTTCCAGTCAGGTAAAAATTAGGGTTATTAAGCTAGGGAAAGAGAACTACAATTTGTCACATTTGCCATTCTATGGGCACACTTGAGTTTTTACTCCCAAAGTGGGCAGTCAGACCCTGCCCTCCAGTTTCCCCTGAATCACCTTTAGTTGGAGAAATCCAGACACTGCCTCTACCTTCATTATCTCCCATAGCAACTACAGACTTTCTGTGGCAATGGACATTAGCATTGTAATGGTTATTACTTCCTCATTTAACAGATAACAGGATGCACTCAGAATAGAACAGAAAATATAACGAGGCTCTTTGAGAAATTGTACCTTGACTCGTGTTCTTTGCTTCTTGCTAAAGAACTCAGGATGATCCTTGGTCCACTCATAAGCTAACAGTTATGCCTGAGTTCTCCTATTACAAAATTTCCCAATGGGTTATTGTCATAGTTTATTTGTACAGAGTTCTGAGACTAATCAGGAAAAGGGGAAAGGGTCTCCTCTCTCTTAAAATTAGTTGTGCTTCCTACTGACTCCCTCTTTATATATATCTTCCTTTTAAAATTAATAGCTCATACAGTAAAGATGTGATCTATATCTCCTGTTAACCATACATTCATCAAAGATACCCTCAATGAGTGTGTGATTCTCATAAAATTTAATATAAATGGCATTTATAGTGTAGCAGTCAATTAAATTAATTGTTACCAGTTATTAATGCACTCAGTCTCCCATTTTGGGGGGAGTTTAATGTTCAGGTTTTCTTATGCCTTTCATATCTTTCCATTCTTCAGTTACTTGTAAAAACTAATTCCTCAATGTCTTCCCTCACAACTAATGTGTCTTTCTATGTACATTTGGTCAGATGCAGCTGCTTTTCATATCTTTGTCCTCTTTAGTGAATTTCTTCTGATTTTGTATTTGCAGATGACATCATGCTGGTTGCATCAATCACCAGAATACTACAAAGCCTCCTTAAGCACTAGAAGGATGAGGTACATCAATTGATGTAAGAATTTTTTTTTGTAATTTTTGAATAATTTTACTATAATTTGCTATAATTTATCTATACATATAAGCTTCAAATATAATTATAAGCAGATAGTATAATTTACTTTGAAATAAAAATGCTCATCCTACTATCTCCAGTATGCGCAAATCCACTGTTTCAGTTAGTACAGGTTGGTCCATCAAGGTATTCTTAAATTTCATTCCTTCCAGTGAAATACATAACCAGTCAAAGGAGGCTAATACCCAATCAAGCACAGAGAAAAAAGCAAGTAGATGAAGAATGTCTATTCTCCAGAGTCCAGGGGTAGGGAACCTGTGGTCTGAAGGCCACAAGTTGCCTTCTAGGTCCTTGAATGTGGCCCTTACACTAAGTCCAAGTTTTACAGATAGAATCCTAAAGATTTGTTCTGTGACATTTAGATTCAAAGGATCACACTTGAAGACCTAGAGGGTCACATGTGGCTTTGAGTCCACAAGTTCCCCACCCATAATCCAGACTATTATTTAGAGCTGGATAGGTGACCTGTAGAACTCATCCATTGGTATCAATATCTCATGGAGATACCATGGTATAAATGAATGTATTGGGCCCAAAATTAAGCTGAAGGAGAAAGACAGGCTAGTTCGCTTACAGGAAATTGCATGGTTCCTTTAATAATTCCAAATTCTCCCTAAAATGAAGATCTACCTTTTGAATACCAATATTCTAGAAGTGTTGTTATATGACCAAAAGTTATAGAACTTTTAGTCAGTGAAGGAAAATTCCATTTCCCTCAGAGGGCATTGGAGAGGTACATGATGACTTGTGCAGACTATTGTACATGACAAAGAAATGAAGAAGAAGAACTGGAGGAAAGGATATTTTCAAAGAAATCTAGGGAAAAAAAAGATCATATAGCAAGAATAAGGGATAACCACTGGATGACTCATGTGGTCCACTGAAACCATCATGATGTCAAGAAAAAATCAAGGAAGACCATTAGTACATGGGGCAAATGTGGACAAGAGTTTATAGGACAGGCAGCTGTAGATGAGTGGTGGTCAACAGTGTTGGAGGAAATATCCACATTGATGAGATGATTTGCAAATCATCTGAGTACTGGAAAATTTTTATTTATACCATTTAAAAAAATCAGAGTGGGTTGGAGACAAGGTAGTGGAGTGGAAAGACAGACCTGTAGAAGTTCCCTAACGTAACCCATAAAATACCTGTAAAAATGACTCTAAACAAATTCTAGAGCAGCAGAAGCCACAAAATGACAGAGTGAAGGAGATTTCCAGCCAGAACAGCCTGGAAAACAGACAGGAAAGGTCTATTGCACTGGGTGTGGAGTGGAGCGCAGCCCAGCACAGGCCATGCAACGTGGCAGGGATAGGACCTGAAACAGGCTTAAAGGAGTCACCAGCGGCAGCATTTTCCAGATTGCTCAACCCACAAATGCCACAGACAGCTTCAAAGGTCAGTGGGAGGGCTCCTTCACCCAAGAGAGGGCAGCATGGTCTGGTCCACCTGCAGCAGCCACTACAGCAACAGCATCCATTTTTGGAGGCCTCCACTTAGGGGAATTGAGCAGCTGATCTGAATCTCAGTCTTGAGCACTGCCCTGGAGTAAGGAGAAGTGCTGGTGTGGCAGAGCTGGAGGCAATTGTGAAGAGAATTCTACTCGCTGATTCCAGGCAGAAAAGTTTTTGATTGCTCCCAGACCAGTGCGCAGGCCTTGGTTGTGCCACATTGGAGGAACTGAGAACTTACAGGTCCCCAGAGTATACCCTCCTCTTGACAAAGGACTCAAAAGTCAAGTAACTGACTGGGAAAATTCCCACAAAAGGGAAAAAATAAAACTATAGAAGGCTACTTTCTTGGTGGACAGATATTTTCTTCCATCCTTTCAGATAAAGAAGAATGATGCATACCATCAGAAGAAGACTTAAAAAGTCAAGGCATCTATATCCAAAACCTCCTAAATAAATAGGCAATTGTTTCAGGCTATGGAAAACTCAAAAAGGATTTTGAAATCAATCAAGAGAGGTGGAGGAAAAATTGGGAAAAGAAATGAGAGTGATGCAAGAAAATCATGAAAAGTGAGTCCACATGTGCTAAAGGAGACCCAAAAAATGCTGAAGAAAATAACACCTTTAAAAATAGGTTAATTCAACTGGCAAAAGAGGTCAAAAAGTCAATGAGGAAAAGAATGCTTTAAAAAGCAGAATTAGCCAAATGGAAAGGGAAGTTCAACAGCTCACTGAAGAGAATAGTTCTCTAAAAATCAAATGGAGTAGATGGAAATTCATGACTTTAGAAAAAAACCAAGAAATTACAAAATAAAACCAAATGAATAAAAAAATAGAAGATAATGTGAAATATCTCATTGGAAAAACAACTGACCTGGAAAATAGATCCAGAAGAGACAATTTAAAAATTATGTTACTACATGAAAGCCATGATCAAAAAAAGAGCCTAGACATCATCTTTCATAAAATTACCAAGTAAAATTGCCCTGATATTCTAGAACCAGAGAGCAAAATAAATATTGAAAGAATCCACAGATCACCTCCTGAAAGAGATCTGAAAAGAGAAACTCCTAGAAACATTGTAGCCAAATTTCAGAGTTCCCAAGTCAAAGAGAAAATATTGCAAGCAGCTAGAAAGAAACAATTTGAGTATTGTGGCAATACAATCAGGATAACACAAGATCTAGTAGCTTCTACATTAAGGGATCAAGGGGCTTGTTATATGATATTCCAGCAGTCAAAGGAACCAGGATTAAAACCAAGAATCACCTACCCAGCAAAGCTGAGTATAATACTTCAGGGGAAAAACCTGTCTTTTCAATGAAATAGAGGACTTTCAAGCATTCTTGATGAAAAAGACCAGAGCTGAAAAGAAAATTTGACTTTCAAACACAAGAATCAAGAG
>CM053769.1:697869031-697934473 GCA_028658325.1 Potorous gilbertii | reverse complement strand
ACACACACACACACACACACACACACACACACACACAGAATACATGGTAAGTTGAATAAGAAGGGATGAAATCTAAAAGAATAAAATCAAGGGGTGAGAGAGGAATATATTAGGAGGAGAAAGGGAGAAATGAAATGGGGCAAACTATCACTCATAAAAGAGACAAGAAAAAGCTTTATCAATGGAGGAGAAAATGGAGGAGGTGAGAGGGAAAAAGTGAAGCTTATTCTTTTCACTTTTGGCTTAGGGAGGGAATAATATGCTCACTCAATTTGGTATGAAAATCTATCTTACACTACAGCAATAGGGAAGAAGGGGACAAGTGGGTTGAAGGGGATGATAGAAGGGAGGGCAAATGGGAGGAGTGAGTAATTAGAAGTAAACACTTTTGGGGAGGAATAAGGTCAAAAGAGAGAACAGAATAAATAAGGGGCAGGATAGGATGTAGGGAAATATAATTAGTCTTACACAACATGAATATTATGGAAGTCTTTTGCAAAACTACACTTTATAGCCTATGTTGAATTGCTTGCCTTCTCAGTAGGGATAGGTGGGGAGGGAGGAAGGGAGAGAGTTGAAATTCATATTAGGAATGAATGATGAGAATTGTTTTTGCATACAACTGGGAAATAAGAAATACAGGTAAAGAGGTACAGAAATCCATCTTGCCCTACAAGAAAAGAGAGAAGATGGGGATAAGGTAAGGGAGGGGTCTGATAGAAGGGAGGGCATATTGAGGGAAAGGGTAATCAGAGTGCAAAGCATTATGGGGTGGGGGAAAAGATGGTTGAAAATTTGGAACTCAAAATTTTGTGGAAATGATTGTATTTTTAAAAAAACAGATTCATTTCTCAATATATTCCCCCACTGGATCCTCCCTTGTGACAAAGAAAAATGGGAAGAAAATACGATCAATAAATCAATTATTTCTGACACTACATACAACTTTCTTTACTTTCCCATATCATTCATCCAATCAATTGCCAATTCTTGGATTTTTTTCTCCTCTCTACCCATCAGTACATACAAGTCTTTGTACATAGTAAGAGGTCCCTTTGACCCACTGTCACTAAGGCTGTGGTAACAAGAGTGGGTGGCAGTGAAGGGTTTTGTATAGCCTTGGATTTTGGAAACCATGGCAACTACAAGGACAGGAAACCCCAGTGGAAGATTTTCCCAATGAACTTGCAGGGTAGGACTCTATAATTTTTAGGGTTAGCAGGGGCTACCCATAAGAGAGCTTTCATGAAAGAAGTTTATTAAAACTTCATTTGCTTTGTGTTCTGGTATAAAAACAGAAAGGGTATGTTGGCAGGAGGCAACATGGTGAAGGGAAAAGAGAATCAGACTCTGAGTCCAAATGGTGGCTTTTTCACAATTATGGGTCTCTTTGCATCTGTCACTTCACCTCACTAGGCCTTACCCTTCTCACACATAAGATGAGGGGATATTCTAGATGGTTGTTGAGGTCTCTTCTAGCTCTAAATCCTATAATCTGTAAACTCCGGACTGGGCATAAAGAAGACGTGAGTTTGAATACCTGGGATGGTGGCACAATATGGAAAAAACAATCTCCCAAGAGTAAAAATGAGTATCGTGCAGAGGGTGAAGGAGAGATCCATGGTGTTTGCCACAGTTAGCTAGAGAGGAAACTGAAAGAATGGGAGTAAAAAACGACATCTGGAAATGTATGATAGGAAGAAAAGAGGAGCCATTAACATGGAAGGGGTGAAGGCTTACAGGTGGGCAGCCAAAACAGCTCTCATGAGTGACCTCATGATATTAGGAAAAAGTGAGGAAGGCCTCCAGCACATTGAGTGGACTTCCCAGGGCAAACTAATGGGAGCGTTTGGACAAGAGTGACACAACATGGGCAGGCATGGCTGGGGGAGAGAACTCCCAAACAGATGAAATCACTTTACAATCGGAGCATCTGAGAGTTGTGAGCACAAATATTAGACAGTGTATGGCAAGCAAGATTAATAACTACTGACAAAGTTCTCCTATTGGTCTAGGTCAGCTACCATTATTGAGGGCCAAGCAGTCAATATTTGTCCAAGGCAGAATTTGAGCTTGGTCTTCCCGATTCCGAGGTCAGTGTTTGACCCAGCCCTCTGAATCGTTATTTTTAAAAAATTGTTTTTAAAAAAATATCTCATGGGGGAAAGCTAGATGGCTGTATGGATAGAGTTCTGGCTCTGGAGTCAGGAGGACCTGAGTTCAAATGCAGCCTCAGATATTTACTAGCTGTGTGACCCTGGGCAAGTCATTTAACCAGGTTTGCCTCAAAAAAAAAAAAGACCTAACAAAGCTTCAATTGAGCCATGATAGGCCAATGGCTTTCCGCAGTTTTGATTGTTTGTTCAAATGACACATTTTCCCACAATTCCAAAGGGTTCATGATGAAGTATGCTATTAATCTTTAGATAGAGAAATGATGGACTCAAGAGTGCAGATCCAACCCTATTTTCTCTTTCCTTCTTTCTCACAAGGCCAATGTGGGAATTTGTTTTGCATGACTCTACACTTTTCTTTTTTTTTTGCCTTCTCAACTGGAAGAAGAAAATTTGGAACTGAAAATAAAATTTTATTTTAAAAAACTGTTTTACAGTTGTTGGTATCATTCTGATGCATGGACTGTGAGCCCCTTGAGAGCAGGGACTGTCTTTTGCTTTATTTTTCCTTCAAATATTTAGCACTTAGCATAGTTGTTTCAGTCATGGCCAATTCCCTGTGACCACATTTGGGGTTTTCCTAGCAACGATATGCAGCGGTTTACCATTTCCTTCTCCAGCTCATTTTACAGATGAGGAAACTGAGACTAACACGGTTAGATGACTTGCCCAGGGTCACCTAGTCAGTAAGTGTCTGAGGCCACTTTTGAACTCAGGACGATGAGTATTCCTGCCTCCAGGACCAGCACTCTACCCATTTTGTCACCTAGTTGCCAAGAACTGGCAGATAGTATGTACTGGCACGCAGTAGGCATTTAATATAAGCTTAGTGACTGCCTGAAATACTATTTTACCCATTGTTCCTATTTCCATCCTTTCATTCCAGAGTAAAGTCTAATCTTTCTTCCACATAACATCCCTTAAATTGTTTCATGACAGTTATTATGGGTCATGTCCTCTCCCCCCTCCTCCCCACATATACACAGTCTTCTGCAAGCTAAATGAAGGCAGTCCCTTCACCTGATCCTCAAATAGCATGAGCTCAAGGCCCTCCACCATTCTGGTGGCATTCTTCTGAACAGTCTCTCACTGGCAAATGTTTAATAACTGGCTCTCAAGGATGGGGAGAGATGCGTGTACTATATACTTTTAAGTGTAACATTTTCTCCAACACTTTTTAAAATCAGGACAATCAAAAAAAAGTAATAATTCAAGCCCTGATTTGTAGCCTTTGCCAACGTCCAAGGTGGAAATGTTCACACTGGAAATTTAGCAATCAGAATGAAGCAGACCAGTGGCCTCCAGCACACTCCAGCTTGTCAATATCCTTCCTCAACTGTAGCATCCAAAACAAAGGACAGTATCTTATTTCTTATTTATTATCAGTCCAAGGTTGAGGGTAATGGTAGATCTATAATCTTATTCACTCACATATGTCTCTACTGATAAAGCAATGGAGAAAAGCTTCTAGTTTGATAGTTCAGTGACAGAATTTTCTCCTGCCAGGTTTCTCCTGGTCAGGTTTTGGCACCCAGCTAATGGCATTGCAATTGAAAGGCCATGTAAATTGTGGTGGTGCAACAAACTAGGACGGGAGACTTGGGCTCCAGTTTGAGCTATGCTGTGAACTACCTACATGACCCTTGGATCATCACAATTAACTTCTCTGGGTTCTAGGATTCCTCTGTATAAAAAAATGAGGAAATTAAACTTGATGATTGGGAAGGTCCTACTGGTATGTTAGTAAATGCTTACCAACTGGCTCTCTGGATTAAGGATGTATACCAAACATGCTTTTAAGTTTAATTTTCATTATAGCTAGAAGAACATTGTACACAGTAACAACAATATTTCACCCCCATGATCAACTGTGAATGACCTAGCTCTTCTTAGTACCACAATCCAAGACAATTCCAAAGGTCTCAAGATGAAAAATGCAATCCACATGCAGAGAAAGAATGTAGACTGAAGCCTACTTTTAAAACTGTATTTTTCTTTTTCTTTAGTCTGGAGGTTTTTTTTGCAACATAGCTAATATGGAAATACGTTTTTCATGACTACACATGTATATTTTACATCAAGTTGCTTCCTTCTCAAAGAGGCTGGAAGGAGGGAGAGAATTTGGAATGCAAAATTTTAAAAATTGAGTGTTAAAAATTGTTTTTATGTGTAATTGGAAAAGATGAAATATTTCTAAAACTTAATCTGTATTATTAACATTTTCCCCATCACTTTAAGTCTAGAAAATCTACAGAAAAATACATCAAGTCTTGATATGTCAACTTGTGAAATGAAAATGCCCTCTCTGGAAATTACAATTGGCTCTTGCAAGCTGGTTGGAGCAGGCTCCAGCATACTCCTGGCTTGGAGCTCTGATACTCTACGAATTTATAAAAGCATATTAATGTATCACTTTATAACAACTAGTTAGTTATACAGTAACACAGTGTGACTAGGAGGACTCTGGTTAGTATTAATTAGGTTGCTTTGAAGATATAAGATGCCAGTCTCCCACAGTGACACCTTATCTTAGTCTGATCACATCTTTCTGGGAAGGGAGTGAGGTTTGATTTAACTCCCTTTTTTGGAAATTAAGAATAATTGAGTATTGATATAATAGAACTCAACCATATCCTTAGACTTAACCTTAAAAAAAGGACACGTGGCAAGGAGTAGAGTTGAGAGGAGATGAAAAATCAGGGAAGCAAAATTGAAAGAGATTTTTGTGCAGATTAGCAGACTTGGGTTCTTAGGGGAGGGGGTGAATCTGCTTATTCATACAGGCCTCGCCCAGAGAAATCATAAATCCCAGAGACAGATGAGCAAGAGGCAGGGGATAGGAGAAGCTCTACTCCCCAAAGATGTAAACTGTAGCAAGGTAGGCTCCCAGTGGTGAAGACAGGGTCTTGGAGGAGTAAATCAGCAATGGACATCAGGGAGGTGATGCTGGACTGGCAAGCAAGTTGGATTTAAGTGAGGGAAGGCTGTGCAAAGTCACCAGCCTCACTTTCTCCTCCAAAGCCATCTGGGTCCAGTAGAAGATATAGATCAGGATAATTGGAGATGGCCCTGGATACACTGATTCTTCAAGAATGAAGGACAAGCAATAACCTCTAAATAGTAATGGCTGCTCCACTGGGGACCCAACAGGCCAGTTCCAGGTGAGCACCCTTCCTTCCTCCCTACCTCTCTCCTTCTTTCTTTCTTCCTTTCTTTCTTTTCTTTCCTTTTTCCTTTCTTCCTTCCTTCCTTCCCCTCTGTTCACATAGGGAATCATACCCATACCTACAGGTGTTCTGCCCAAAGGAATATAAATTTTGATCACTGAAACTTCACAAGGTGTCTTGGAGTTTATGGCCTAGATTTCTTTCTTAAGGACCACACCTTAAACCCAAATCACTCTGACTTTCACTGTTTGTCCAACAATAGATCCCAGCCCAAGCCTCACCTGGTCATTATTTGGGACCTGGTGGCTCAAAGTGATTGTAAATAGCAATTGTTTCTGTTTTGGCCAGAAACTCTTAGGGTCTTCCCCTCCCAGATTGATTTTTGTTTTTCTGACTAGGTAAAAGAGGCCATTCTTCGCCTCATTTGTACCCTAGCCTTAATCATTAATGAGTGCCGCCTCTGTCAAGCTGAGGCCTGGGAAAGATGTTAACTTAAAAATGCCAAGGCCTCCCTCTGCATCTGGGGCTATCTCCAATCCACTTGCATGTCATGACATCACCTTCCTGACATCATGGTCCTCTTCTAGAACACAGGACAATTAACAAAGAACAATCAGTGGAGGTGTTCTTGAACGCAACCTCCCAGAGAGAAGAAGATATAGCCCACTATCTGGAGGTCCAGTAAGGGGGGGAAGGACTAAGAGTTCGGAGGAGCAAACCTGGATCTTATCCTCAACTATTACTAGTAATTATGCAGACTGTGCAGGTTTTATGGAAAGGCTGACTATCTTGCAATGCCAAGTGTACTTTCTTTTCTGGGGAGCCTCCACCATGGGATGGCGCTACAAGCCAGAGGAGTTTATAGGTCCCTGAGGAAGATGGAATTCACTAGAGAATGGTTATTTTTACCGTTACGAGTTTCTGTTAGGAATATGTGCCTCTTGGATTTTTCTGTGGAGTAAACTAAAAGCTGTCCTATACTTGATATATATGTGTTAGCCAAAGTCCTCGCATGGAGTTAGAAGGGTAGAAAAGAGATCTTTTCTAACTTCTCTGTAGAAAAGCACACATAAGCCAAATTCTGAGGCTACCAGAAGAAACTCTGCAAGTGATCCAAAGACTGGCTTAGTTAAAGTCACTAGTGAAGCCCAGGGCTATAATTTGGGGGCTACAAGTTACAAGAAAAGCAATTGATATGACTGTAGTAGCAATATTTATTCAAGTTTAATTCCAAAATTTGTAAATGTTAAAGAAAAATTAATATTATCCTTCTTACAACACTAACAATCAACAAAGGAATCTAAAACTCTGAATTAGACATGTTTGTCTGTCTCACCAAAATTGAATGCCTTTTAGATGGTGACCCTGCTGCGTTGAAACATAACTTCTCTGTATATTTTTATTGTACATCTACACACATCAGAACTCCACATAATCACTATTATTCAGCAAAATCTCACATAAAAACAATAATTACCGGTGCAGGAAAACAATTTAAAGAAGCAATCAAAATAATTTCTCATACCTAGTGCATGCTTAATTGTTTTGTTTTCAAGCTTATAGTCTGTCAGTCAAGCACTGTGCTGAGGATAGAAAACATAAGGATTAACAGAAGCATGCTTTGTCTATTATAGACACTAAGTTTGTTTTTTTTTCCAATTTTGGGGAATATTGATACTAAGACGAACTAGTGTTTGCTGAAAATGAGAATTTAAGACTAAAATATTTAGTTCTACCTACCATTTCCTATTGTTATATTGCAATGACATGTAAAATTATCCACTAAAAACATTTTTTAAATTGTAGGTTTATCCCTCTTGGTAAAACAATTTGGGTTTTTTTTGTTTAACTATAGATATCTTTTGCTAAGTTCTCAAGTGGAATTCTTCAAATAAGTTGACTTAGCTTCCTCATACTTCCATGATTCTTGTTTTTACACAACACTTGAGGAACCAAAATGTACAATTCCAGAGCTTTATAATACATAAAGGCTAAGATAAATTGCAATGAAAACTTATTAGAGTTCTCCCCAACTTACTCAGATCAGATTTCTAGATAGCTTAGTCAGCTATTGAACAGTTTACAAGTCCAGGAGTGTACACACATACACACGCACACACACACACACACACACACACACACACACACAGTCTAAGAAGCACTGAAAATAAGTGCTAAACATCACAGGCATTTTGCCCCACAACAGAAATACAGAACTACCCCACATCCTCATACAAACAACTATTTGTTTAAAAAAAAAGTCAGTCAGTTAGATGCAACAAGAAACCACTGAAGAGCTACTAAAAGTAATATTTGATGTAAGAAAAGGAAACAAGAATAAAAATAAAAGAGAAGAGTTGTAAAAACATAGTAGTCCAGGGTTGTTGAATGTATGTTCAAGAAGTCTTTCTTTTCATACCTCAGTAGACCTTGAATTCAGACACGTTAGTGTAACAATAGAATACAGTAATTGGCGTTCACAACAGTGACTCTGACTTAACAAGAAAAGGTTACATTTTAACTCTGTTTAAGAAGGAAAAGGACCATGTATTACATTTTACAAAGCCTTCCATCAAAAATAATTACAATTTTTAAAGGCTTTGGAGTTTACAAGTATAAGGTTTAATTATGTGAGAAATTCACTTAGGTGGTAAGAGATAAATGTTACATGTGAAGAATTTTCAACAGTTTTCATACATTCATTTCTTTAGGGTTTCAATTGATCTAGGTGGTCATCAATGTAAGTAATTCCTCCAGCGGTACAGATTTCAACTCATTCAGACCTTCTTATCCTTTGAATTTTTTGTTCATATCTTCCCATAAATCTTTCACAGATAATCCTCTCAGCTGGGTAGATTACTATATTAGCTTATATTATCTACATTTTTCCATCAATTGTGTGATGGTGAATATGCAAATTGATGTAGAAAATCATTTGAGGAAGTCTTCCCATTTATTTCTCATATTTTCATCAAGGACACCCATTATGCCTATGCAGATCATTTTTATAAAGACTGTATAGAAAAAAATTTAAAGGCATATAGGCTAATAGTTATCGATGTTATTTCTATCACCTTTTTTCATACCATTGCGCTATTGTGAACCTTTTCCCCATCGTTCAGTATCTTCTTCTTTCTGGTGCTGCTGTGCAGTCACTTTTCAGTTGTGTCTGACGCTGTGACTTCATGTGGGGCTCTCTTGGCAAAGATATTGGAGTGGTTGCCATTTCCTTCTCCAGCTCATTGTACAGAGGAGGAAACTGAGGCAAACAGAGTTAAATGATTTGTCTAGGATCACACAGCTAGCGTTTGAGGCCAGATTGGAAAGCTGGATCTTCCTGACTCCAGACCTGGTGCTCTATCTTCTGTGGCACCCAGCTACTCTTCCTCTCTCTTAGATCATGAAAAATCAGTCCCTCAGCGCTTTCAAAATCATGTCACCTCCAGCATAGATTTCTTTGATGTGTTCTTAGTCTGGTCTGGATAAATTGTTTGCCTTCATCTCCTTAGGTGTCATTTTTCGCTTCCTCCTTCTCAGAATGAGGGCGCTGATACAGCTCGCTGGGCACTAATACGTTAGGATTGTTGTTTCACTGTCATCAATAATGAAAATATTTTGTAATAGAAATGTTGAGATATCTGTTCCATTCTTAATCTGCTTATTATTCTCCTAGTTTGCTCTTTGATGCTCTTAGGAGTTAAACATTTAATTAGTTATTTGAATAAAAATAAATCTCAGAAATGTGAATTACA
Organism: Potorous gilbertii; assembly: GCA_028658325.1. Classification (NCBI taxonomy): domain Eukaryota; kingdom Metazoa; phylum Chordata; class Mammalia; order Diprotodontia; family Potoroidae; genus Potorous; species Potorous gilbertii. Next base: position 697,925,380 of record CM053769.1, on the reverse strand, counting down.
TGAAATTGGGAAGGATAGCTAATACACTGGATGAAAAAAATTGGAATACAAAGAGCCTGGACCAGGGGTGGGGAACCTGTGGCTTCAAGGTCACATGGGGCCCTCTAGGTCCTCAAGGGAATCCAAATTTGTATTCAATCAAAGGGCTGCACTTGAGAACCTAGAGGGCCACATGCAGCCTTGAGGCCACAGATTCCACATCCCTGCCCTAGACATATTGGGTCACTAGGTCAAATTAATAAGATTATTAGCAGAATTTAATCTTCTTGATGACAGGGACCGTTATTCCTTTTATCTTTATATCCCTTGCACATAGTAGGCACTTAATGAATACATATTGATTTGAATTGGGATGAAATGAATCAATTGGCTCTGATAGTGACTTTTCTGTGAACTTGTTTTCCCCTCTACTGTCCTTCACTGTTTGTGAGACAATACTGATTATCTTCTATGCTCTTCCTATGCAAAATTTTGCAAATGAGTTTATAGTCTTACATCAGTTACCCTTGGCTACCACGCCTTTCCACATAGAAAGGAGAACAAATGTTTTCTGGGGTTATTTCCAGTACAAGCAAGAATTTCTGTAGGGAGCTGTACGAAGGCATGCAAATAGAAACTATAAACAATGAGCACAGAAAAGGGTCAATTTTAGAAAAGTACTCACTTTGGCAATGCCTATTTCTGGATAACAAGTGAGAATTTTTACATGAAGTTCTTTCTACAAGTTTATCTCACACACACACACACGCACATATTTGGATACTTGTATATAAATATAACTCTTATTTCATGAAGATTTTATGAAAAGGGAAATACATATATGGTCATTTGAAGTGACATAGATTCTTCCGATAGTTATCTTTTAAAATGAATTTTAAAAAAATATCTGTCTTTTACCTTCCCACTGCACTGGTGAGGTAAGATCATGCAGTCGCAGGGCTATTGGTGGCAGAAGTTTGACTTCCTTGTTGCCTGCTACATTTCAGATGGTACCCTGCTCTGTGGTCCTCTGAGTGCATCACCTCATCAATAAAGCATACATTTCTTTACAGAAGGAATTTATCGTGCATTTTGTTTGCCTCCCTTGTCACTTCTCACATTGTTGAGCATGTAGAAGGCAACGAAAGTATCTGGTGCGTTAAATTGAATAAAATGTGCTTTATTATATAAGGGTGACACTGAGCTGATCATTGGAGCTAATCAATAGGGCCAGTTAATTAGCTGAGTTGATGAGAATATAACTAATCCATATAGCACTTACGACATGCCAGGCACGGTGCCAGCTATATTACAATTCCTATCTCATTGGATCCTCACAACACTGGGAGGCAAGTGCTGTTATTGTTTCCATTTTTCAGATGAGGAAACTTAGGCAAACAGATGTTAAGTGACTTGATCAGGCTCACACAGCTAGTGAGGGTCTGAGGCTAGAGTTGGACCCAGGTGAGCAAGGTGGTACAGGGGCAGCTAGGTGGCACAGTGGATATAATGCCAGGCCTGGAGTCATGAAGACTCATCTTCACGAGTTCAAATCTGGCCTCAGTCACCTACTAGCTGTGTGACCCTGAGCAAGACACTTAACCCTATTTGCCTCAGTTTCTTGATCTGTAAAATGAGCTGGAGAAGGAAATGGCAAACAACTCCAAGATCTTTGCCAAGAAAACCTCAAATGGTCACAAAGGGTCAGATATAACTGACAAGCGACAACTTCCTCACTCCAGGCCCAGCATTCTATATGCTGCACTGCAGCTAGTTCTATATTTAAATAAAGTACATATGGTGTGTGTGTGTGTGTGTGTGTGTGTGCGTGTGTGTGTGTGTGTGCGTGTGTGTGTGTGGTGCTCAATAGTGTGATTTGAAGAGGTCATACCTTCTTCAAAACAACTTTACCACAAGACGATAATTTTCCTTACTGTCTCCTCCCCTCTGGCCTGAAACATGTCACTGGCATTCTAAGTAGCAAAGATAGAAGCATTGGAAGGGTTCTGAGGAATTTCCTCTAGACACTTCCTCTAAGTAACAGAAATGGGTACAGGAGGTGGCCACTCATAGCACAGAATTTTAAACCTCTTATCTGGGTCTGTGATACCTACTTACTCTCTGGGTTGGTTCATTCACTCCATTTGCCCTCACAGTGGCAGGTATAGGCTCCTACTCAACAGTAAATTAAAAGAAATAATAGAACAGATACTCATATACTAAAGTAAATGCATAAATAATAAATACCCAACTATCCAGACAAAATCTAGGCTACACTCTCCGACAAATGCACTCTAGATCTGTAAGAACAGTAGGCATACACTTACAGAAACCTGCCAAGCAACTTAAGGGTGAGGAAAATTCACTTTGCTAAAACTGCAAACCTTGATGTACTCTTTCCCTCTCAGGAATTATCCCCAAACATTCCTTTACGAATGTAGTTTATATGTTGGATAGATGTTTTTACTGCGAGACTGAGTTGGCCCACACTGTGCTTGACTACCACTTACGTGAGCATTACATCTCAGCCAACTAATGGAAGGACTGGCTCCTCTTCATCTGCTTAGCTAGTTTTCCTCGTCAGTAGAAACCATCATGCCTATTACTTACAGGTGATGAAGTTCTGAAATCTGTCCCGTCTCTTTCTTCCTTATTGTTCTGACGCAGGATTATTTTTGCACATGAACCCAACCTAACTTTTGATTAGTAATCCCACTCTCACCTTTGTTTACATTTCTACCAAAGTCACGCCACTCTTCTGATATTCTTATTTTTCCAGTTGACAACAGTTTGTCACATTCAAAACTAGCAACTTAGTCTTAGAACTCACAGTCAAACTCAACCCTCAGTAACTTTCTCTCAACCATTTCTCTGAGTTGGCGTCAACTCATAAAAAAGAAACCCAAACAAAGGATTTGTAATTTCTGCTTTGATAAATGTGACATATTATCACCTTGGAAGTCACAGAGTGTGGCCTTGAGAAAATGGGATATAGGACAAGTAAGCAATAAAGGCCCACTCCCATACCTGCCCGCAAGCTCAACAACTAACCAAACTCCAGGTCCATGTCACTCACCCTCACCTTACCCATAGTGCTTTCTTTCCTCATGAAGAGACGGCTCAAAATGTTGCCAATAAGATAGACCATTTGCTAGGATTTATCATAATAGTTCCCCAAATACTGTGCTCATTCTATAAGGGTTGGCACCTCCAGAAGCCTCAAGATTGTACAACCTCTCCATCCAGTTTTACAGGCAATAGATGAGAGCCTCTGCCTTAGGCTTCTACAATGCAAGAATCATTCAATCAGTCTGAAATTAGAATTGGCTCCAAAACCTGTCTCATCTGGATGCACTCTCAAATTGCTCAAGATCTGCACCTGAACACATACCTCTCCTCCTACTCAGTTGTACTAACACCGTTTCCATGTAATCATTCAAACCAGACATTAATCTATGTTCTTTATACACTCAAATTCCACTCTACATTTTGTCAAGAGCACCCAGGGCTGCTTTTCTAACATGTACTTCACCCATTACCAGGAACAGGAGAAAACCTCCTGATCTTCCTTTAAAGGGTGTGGAGTACAATCATGGGAATCTATGAGCCTTCATTGATTCCGGTGCCCAGCTGTTACTTTTTTAGTCTATCAGAAAATTTCACCTGCATAGTGAATATAAAGCTATAAGTCCTATGTAGGGAGAAGGGGTCTGAGAAATTGAATCCAGGGAGGACAGAATTAAGTTGAGTGGGACATGGAGATGGGTAGATGCTAAAGATTCTTTCAACATATATCTGAAGAGTGAGTCTTCTGATAATCTGAACTGAATTCCCACCTCAAAAGCCTGCAGTAAAGTTCCTGAAACAGTTCTCAAAAAGCACGGCACTAAATCCTTATACTTTAGGTCCCTCTTTATTCAGAGCTTTACCAACTCTTATTCTACACAAAATGTTTAACAAGCTCCGTTGTCTGATTTTCCAGAATGTTAGAGAGGCCAATTAGTAGAGGAGGTACTATCTGAGGTAGGCACAAGTGACAGATGACAGTATGATACGGAGGAAATCAACACAGCCTGAAAAAAACAAAACAGAAAAAGAACTAAATTACCCCACAGTACTTTAATAGAGGCAAACTGGTTTATAGGAAAGAACATTTGATTGGGAGGAAGGAGATTATAGAGTTCTAAGGTCTGCTGAGTAAAAGACTCATTTGTCCAGCCTTGGGCAAATCAATTCACTTCTATAGTCCTCAGTTTCCTTATCCATAAAATAAGAGGGCTAGACAAGATAACCTCCCAGGTGTGCTTCAGTTCCAAAATTGTGAGTCAATGAATCTTCCCAACAATAACCTAAGTCATAAAAAGGCTAAGTTATCTTCAAAATCTTCTACTTAAGAAAGCAGTGTCCACTATCTTTTAGAAAAAAGTCCATTAAAATAAAAGATCCTGTTGCTTAAAGTAGTAAGCTTCATTTATCCAGAAAATTCACTTCAGCCATCTCATTCTCCAGACAAAGCATATTTTCAAAATGTGAATGATCACTTGGCATCCGCCAGAAGGAATTCTGCTGATACAAAATGTAGATCATTCATGAAGAGAACTTTGGGGGTTTACTTAAAATATAGGATAAGTGAAGAAATTATCTGGTTAATTCCCAAGACTTTTCAAAGGCAATTTTAAATGATTATTTTGTTCTAACTCTTACTTATAGCCATTGTCTCTTTTCAATTTCACAGTAATGCGGTGTTACTATGTTCCACATGCTCCAGGTATTTTACCATTTTACAGAAAAAAGAACAGTATGAATGACTTTCCCAGGGCCACACAACTGGAGAGTATCAGAAATGAGTTCCAAGTTTTGCACTCTATCCATTAGGTCACTCTGAATTCCAGATTCTTAAATAATTTATGCAATTCATCCTCCATAGCCTCCTCCATATTTTTTACTTATCCAGCACTGGCATATTGAAACCATGAACTATACATATGGGCAACAGTATCAATATGTAGTTCAATTAGTTTTGACTCATCTCATAAGGGATGCTCACTTTTCATCCAAATTGTATTCTTGGAAACCATGTGATAAAGTTGCTCACCATAACATGGATATTTCTCTCATAATTTAATGGTTAATTTTAGAATACTTAGAAATTCCCTGCAGAAGCTACGTTATAATTGGAGGTTGTATTCGTGACCAAGGATTAGGCATCAAAATACATTACAGATTTAGATTCATGGAATCATAGAACTTGAAAACTGGATGGGAGCTGAGTCAGAAAACTCAAGAAACCATAATAAAACCAGGATATGATGGGAAGAGTATTGGCTCTAGAGTCCAGAGTTTGAAAGCTGCCTCTGTGTGATCTTGGGCTAGTCAACAATCCACCGTGGGTTTGGGTTTCTTCATCTGTCAAATGAGGGGTCGGACTAGTTGTCTCCTGAGGTCCTTTCCTGCTCTAGATCTAAGATATCAGCTCTAAATCAACGTGAACCATCTACACACACTGATTAGACCAGGGGTCCCAATGTACTCATGCTTCTCTCTGTATTGCCAGCACTTAGAGCAGTGCCTGAAACATGGCAAAGTACTTAACGCCTTGACACAAAGCATCATATATTTACTTCATGACTTCCAAGATCTCTAATTTTGATGGTGTGGGGCACTACCCCACTGATGCTGATTTTAGCCCTTCTAGGAGTTAGCAGAAGGTCTCTGAGAGATACGTAATTGAGTGGGGTTAACTGAGGTTAACCTGGTGATGAGCTCGATAAACACAGACAGGCAGTAGCCTGTCATGGCCCATCATTGGACACATGCTTGAAGCCTTTCCATCTTATCAGGACTTGCCAGATCTTGTGCTTTACTGGCACAGCCTTGGAGAACCCACAGTTACTGCCACATAGAAGTGAATTATCAGAGTAAGACTTAAGTGAAGGAAAGCAATATATAGCACATTAAAAAAAAAGCAACTCCCCAAAGTCATCTGAATTGTAAGTTTCACCTAAGACATATCCTGTGATTACATTATCTCAGTTAACAACAAACATTAAGTAACACTGATTGTGATTGCCTTTTGGGAGTTTTGATGGACTTTCCTGGGAATAACTGAGATGACCCAGTCTCTTAACTAAATTTGAATCTTACCATTACTTGTTCTTCATTCTCAAAGAGGACCATGACATCAGGGAGGTGATACCATGAAGATAAGTGAGTTGGATTTAAGTGAGGCAGCGTTGTGCAAAGTCACCAGCCTTACTTTCCTTTCTGGAGCCATCTGTGCCCAAGTGGCACAATAAAGGTCAGGACAACTGGAGATGGCCCAGGATGGAGATATTTGTATCTAAACAAAGGATGAGGAACCTGTAACCTCGAGGCCACATGTGGCCCTCTAGATCCTCAAGTGTAGCCCTTTGACTGAATCCAAACTTCACAGAACAAATCCCCTTAACAAAAGGATTGTTCTGTAAAACATGGACTCAGTCAAAAGGCTGTACCCATGGACCTAGAAGGCTATATGTGGCTTCAAGGCCGCAGGTTCCCCCGCCCTGTAGACTTTTTCATGCCATCTCCTCTTCACGCTCTCTAACCTCCAGCTCCATGTCTTCTCTTTCTTTCACTTAATTTCTTTATACTAGACATTCTAAAGCATTCTATTAGTTTCAGAGCTGAGCTTTGTTTCTGGGCCCACCCCTCTCTTCTGCCCTTGCTTCTGGATCATTTCTGATTCACATTACACTGTTCTGTTCCAAATCTATGCCCCTCGTTCAAAATCTCATGTTTCCTCCTTAGGCCTCCAGCTCCTGCCTCAGGAAACCAACCCTGCTTCTCCCCTCCCCTGTATCCATGTAACCATCCTACCCCCACTGATATATTCTGACTGGCTTTTTCCACTCCCACTGCCATCAGATGTCCCCACCCATTAACATTGTTGTTAGTTACACAGTAATTGTCCTGTCATCCCTCCCCCCCGGTCCACCTGTGATTACCACCATACCAATGAGCAATCAGGTGTGGGTAGCAACAGAGCTGCAGCATCCTCAGAAAGAGGCACAGCATGCCATAAGGGACAGTTTGGGAATCCCAGAGCAGCGGGCAAGGGTCACTCCAAGGATGGAGATGTTCAAATACACAGGCTAGGGTGAGCCAACAATAGGAACTTGTCTGTCTGTCTATCTATCTATAGCTGGTTTGTACAACATTTCTGTGTTGTCTCCCCAGTTAGAGTGTGAGATCCTTGATAGCAGGGACTGTCTTTTGCCTTTCTTTGTAGAACTTAGCATATGCCTGACATTTAAATGTTCTTAACAAATGCCTAGTGACTGACTTCTGTGACAGGCTGCAGACCTATTTTGATGGGGGGGGGAAAGGGAAAGTGCAAAGAATTCCTGGTAGGATGCTAAGAGCTCTGTGACAGTAACCTGAGGTCCTCTATCCAAGACAATCTTTGACTCCAGTCTTTTAGAGAATAGATGGGAAGTTATCACAACAAAGATGACTTAAGACTGTTGGAAAGCCATTATTATTGGAATTAAACTCATTTTGGTCACAATGTTATTCATTATGAGAAAACACAAGATAATGGCTAGCATTTCTATATCACTTTAAGATTTGCAAAGTACTTTGCAAATATCTCATTTTGCCCTCACAATACCACTGGGTAATAGATGTTCTTATTTTTCAGATAAGGAAACTGAGGTTGAAAGAGGTTAAGCGATTTTCCCAGGGTCACATAGTTGTCTGAAGATGGATTAGAATTCCTGTCTTCCTGACCTCAAGTCCAGGCCTCTATCCCCTGTGCTACATCCCTCAAAACTTTTATTATAGTACAGTAACAGATTTTTAGTCCCATCATGAATTTTGAAAAGAATTGCCTTAAATCACTAAAATTTTTGCTTCAAAGTTTTCATAAAATCATTGAAGGGAGAAACTATACATTTACTTTTCAAACTGACCTAGAAATCAGCACAGTTTCGGTACACAGTGACTCAAATCGATGAACTGATATTCTCTCTTTCTGCCCTGTCAGAAATGATCCTCATTTCCTTTGACCTCTAACAGCATTTTGTAGCTCTCTTGAGCTATTATTACATTTCATTCTAGGTTATTACCATAGAGTTAAGTCATCTTACAAGATAGGATCCCTTACAAATATAACCAGTGATCTTTTCTCATTTTTCTTTATTCCTGACCTCTCCATAGCATTTGGTCTTCATGTTTCCTCCTTCCCCTGGATTCTCTCATTTCCACGAATTCTTGGGATGCTCTGCCTCATATTTATTCCTAATAAATAATGTTCTACCTCTCATGCCTGTACCTTTCACGCAGACCCTCTGCCTTGTGTCAGATGTATCCCTTCCTCACTTCCACCTCTCAGAATCAATATCCTTCTAAGATTATTTGAAGTGCCCACTTTCTACATAAGATTTTTCTAGATACACCCAGTTGTCACTTTCCAATTTTACTTTGCCTATCTTTCTGTATTTTTTGGGTACATGTTATTTTGCCTCAATAGATGACATATTCCTCAAGAATCAGGACTATTTGGTTTTTCTTTGTATAATCTTCACCTAATTTGGTGCCTATAACACATAAGTATTTAATAAATGCTTATTGAATGAATGGAGGAATAAATCAAATCTTTTCTTTTCGAAAAGCAGGTTATTAGAAGTGTGGCTAATATTTTCCCCAGTCTTTGAATTTCATGGGTAGCAAAAAGAAAGCTTCTAGGGCAGCTGAGTGGTGCAGTGGATAGTGTACCAGGTCTGGAGTCAGGAAGACTCATCTTCCTGAGTTCAAACCTGGCCTCAGACAACTTACTACCTATGTGACCTTGGGCAAGTCACTTAACCCTGTTTGCCTCAGTTTCATCATCTGTAAAACAAGCTGGAAAAGGAAATGGAGAACCACTCCAATATCTTTGCCAAAAAAATTCCCAGATTGGGTCATGAAGAGTCAGAAATGACTGAACCATAAGAAAAAAGTTACTGCCTGGATTGTGATCACAACATCCCTGTGTAAACCCCACAATCTGAACGGTCTTACACTTTCCTTGCAATCAGCTCAGGAGATACCATGGGTTCAGGTGGCACAACTGCCTTACTTCTGTAAACTTTCCATTTCTTTCCTACAGAGGGGTCATACTTGAGGCCATACTGCAGTCTCTGGTCCCAAGGGAATTCTCTTTCCATGACCCACATTATCAAATACTGTCCTCTCTTCAACGGCTTTAATTTTCTATGGTTTGAACTAGTCTTTGGGTTTTCATACAGCCCATAGCTTTAACTGAGGAAAGAAACCCCAACTGATCAACTGGGATAGCCCCAGTAAGAGAAAGACAGAGTAAAGACAAATATGGAGGGATAGGAAGGAGGCTACAATAGGGACCAAATCTCAAATGCATAAATGACTTGAGCACAGTGGCTTAATTATCTGTAACTAAGGACTCTAAGTGAAAGCCTCCCCTAACTTCAAGCAATGAGAAGCTATCAGTTTTCTTCATCTAGTAAATAAGGCAAACCTTAAGTTAATTCTGAATGTAAGTACTGATTGTTCTATAAGGAAACATCTACAAGGAATCTATTCATTAGGGTTTGGTTTTTTCACCCCCAAAAAATTGTATGATAGGAATCTAGAATTAACAAAATTTGTCTCTATTTTCAAATCAAGCCTGTGGATAGATTTTATTATTTGGGCACTTCAGACTGCCCTCATCTGAACTCCTCTGACAGCTTTTGTAAACAAATTCCCTGTAATTATTTTACATAATATAACTCAGGGAAAGCTATAATGTTGACTTAACTACTATAAATTGTCTGGGGATGACTCATGACAACATGATGACTGATGGATCTTGTTTAAAACAGTCAGGTTGATTAAGATCAAAAACAGGTAGCAATATTAAACCTATCCCATGTAATGAAGCAATGAATATGAACATAGAAGTCAAATTCTACTCTGCACCTGAATATATCAAGAAGTGGTCTATCTTAGTCATTCCCTATCTGCATCCAGAAGGGAAAGGAACGAACCAGGGCAATTAATTCTCAGGTATGTGTACATAGGCTAGAGGGGACACAGAGAAAGAATGAAGAAGTGAGTTCATAGGTAATCCAGATCTCTTAATTTAACCTTTTCCTACAATGTTAAACAAAGTTACTAATGAACAACAAAGTGGGTGGATTTGACTTTTTACCTTTTCTCCCTTTCGTTAGGACCCTTCTGATTGATGTACAAAGAAAAATTCATATACACACATATACATATATATACACATATGTGTGAATATGTGTTTCTATGTAGTATACATGAGTATATGTAGGTATACATGTATATGTATATATATGTATATACACTACATAAATAAGAGCTAACATTTGTATAGGGGCAACTAGGTGGTGCAATGGATAGAGCACTGGGTTTGGAATCAGAAGATCTGAGTTCAAATCTGGCCTCAGCTACTTGCTAGGTGTATGACCTTGGGTAGGTCACAACTCCTATTTGCCTCTGTTCCTCCTCTGTAAGATGGGGACACATTGGAAAAGGAAATGGCAAACCTCTTTGGTACATTTGTCAAGAAAACCATGGGGTTATGAAGAATCAGACACAACTGAATGACTTAACAACAGCAATATCTGTATAGAGTTTGGGGATTTGCAAAGAGTTTATAAATATCTCCTTGTTATCATCACAACAACCTTGGGAAGTAAGAGCTATTATTCTTATTTTGCAGATGAAGAAACTGAGGCAAACAGGAGTAAAGGTGATGGGGTGCTTGGGTGCATGTGCTTGGACCCCAATTTTAAAATCACATTTCTCTTTAAAAATCACATTTCTCCCTAGTCTCAAAACACTATCCCAGGTACTTTCTTCCCAGCTTAAGGACGCAGCCTGCCCCAGCAACAATTGTTATATTATCTCCCTTCTTGAGACATAAGCCAGCTGCACTTACAGAACTTATTAGTCTGAACCAGCTGCATACTGACTAATCTGACTGTGCACTGGGTCATAATAACATTTACTACTCACTGATCCATCATGCGTATCCCAGATTTAGACATATGTATACTCCTTTTATCTTGTCCAACAAGACATTGATGAGAGCAGCCTGGTATTCCTGAGTCAGCCCTGACCATTAGTTGACTTAGTGACATTTCTGGCCTAAAACCACACCTCCATGTAGCCCCTCCTTGGGTTATTTCTTGATGAACTCTGGGTAAAATACCTGTGCAGTAGATACCAAAAGTGCATGTTCCTTTAAGAACTAACCACTTCTGGTGGCCAAGAACTGGCCATCAATTGGGGAATGACTGAACAAGTCATGGTATATGAATGTAATGGAATACTATTGTGCTGTAAGAAATGATGAATAGGAAGACTTCAGAGAGGCCTGGAAGGACTTGTAAGAACTGATGCTGAGTGAAAAGAGCAGAATCAGGAGAACTTTGTACACAGCAACAACCACAGTGTATGAGGAATTTTTCTGATAGGCTTAGTCTTTCATAGCAATGCAAAGACCTAGAAAATTCCTAATAGACTCAAGGAAAAATGCCTTCCACATCCAGAGAAAGAACTATGGAATTGGATCACCCAATGAAGCAGATTATTTTCTCTTGTATTACGTTTTGTTTTGTTTTCATGGTTTCTCCCATTCATTTTTAATTCTTCTATGCAACATGACTAAGGTGAAAACATATTTAATAAGAATATGTAGAATCTATATAAGATTGCACACTGTCTCGGGGAGGGATGGGGGAAGGAAGGGGTAAGGTAGGGGAAGGAGGGGGAAAAATCTAAGATACATGGAAGTGATTGTAGAAAACTGAAAACAAGTTAATTATTTTTAAAAAACAGAACTAACCACTCCCTAATCCCACACTGAATCACCTAATTAGCACATTTGGCACATATTATACTATAGAATATCCTATATAAACTTTCCCTGTACCCCTCTAAGGTTGCAGGCTCCCTAAGAACTCTTGCCTGCTAAAAAGCATAAGAAATCTTTATCTTGACCTCAACAATGCTTGAGTCCGTGAATTCTTCTTCAGACAGCCCATGCAGGGAGCTCCAGGCTTGGAGTTCCTGTACACCCCCCCACTTCCAGCCCTCATCAAAGGGACTTGCCCAGAGTCAGACAGCTGGTATCCAAGGCTAAATCCTAACTGAAGATTTGCGTTCTATTCACTGTGCCACCGAGCTGCCAGAAAGAGACAACAACCAGTCCAAAGATACTTACTGAGTGTCCACAGCATAGTCAGCTATGTGTTAAGTGAGAGGAAAGGAGGAGAAATAGATTAAAATGCCCAATTCCACCAAAGCCAATATTGACTCAAAATCTAGACAACTGTGAATTTTGCTCTATATTTTTTGTTATCATTTTAAAAGAATTGAAAATCACATGCTTTTTATCAAGTCACCTTTCCAAGAAGAACCTAAAGGAATAAATTAAAAACAAGAACAATATTTATAAAGGTTTTGATAGAGCCTTCGAATGAAATGTTAGAAATAACCTCTATTTTCACCAGCTTTGAAAACTTCCAAGTCAGTGCTATGTAATTATCGGCTTCTGTGGACTTTGTTACTGAAATAAACAGAATCTTCATAGTTTTTCAACTTTCCTTGGTAATAGTGTTCTTTGGATTTACAGTGTTGCATAACTCAATAGCCAACAAATCATTCTTTAGTAGTACATGAATTTATTTTTTTGCTCCTTATTAATTTTTGGTTAATGAATGGAAAATGTAACAGTATAATTTGTGATATCCTATGAAAACAACATGAAGGGAAAGTTAATGAAAGATCTGGTTCCATGTCTGATGGATGATTTTTAAAATAGCCTTGAATATGAATTTTCAAAAACTCAAATCAATAGCTTATAACTCTTCCTACTCATAAAGTCTAGCATCTTGAGTGAATGAACAAGGATTAATAAACCCAATTCTTTGACCCATGGATCATAAAACAGGGGTATATAAACAGAGTTGTACAGGAATGGCTGAGAGAGTCCACCCTCACCACAGTCACATGCACTTACTATACAGTGAGACTACATGTGAGGGCAAACATAGTCACAAGCTATTTGTAGACACGGTCCCTGGAAAGCCTGCCAGTGTTAATAATACCCCATTATATTTTGGCTCACACAGTTCTGGCCCAAAATAAGCTGAACATTTAGGAAGGACACAGAAGGAGGGTTTCTAGGTTTGCTGTTTCAGAGAGAATATTTTTTTTAATATTCTAGAGAATGGATGGAAAAATCAAGGAAAATTATTAAAAAGAATGAGTATCTGAATTCTTCAGCTGAGAATCACTTGAACTATCCCAGGGTAGTGTGTGGCTTGGGGAGAAGAGAAGCCTACTAAGTGCCTACTATGTGCCAAACACTATGCTAAGCACTCTATAAATATTATCTCATTTGAGACTCAAACAACCCTGTGATATAGGTAGCATTGTTACCCTCATTTAGCCCAATCCCCAGACTCACAGTTGACTCACATTAAATGCAGAGAGGAATGCTTCTGTTAAGAACTTTTCTTGTTCTAACTAGGGTCTCCAAGCAAAAGCGGGAGGACTGTGAGGAGTACTACTGTGATAAACAGGCAAAGGAGGATAGATATTGGAGGAACCAAAGAGTGGATATCAAGCCCATCCCATTAAATTTAATAACATGCATTTAATATTCCCTAAGCATGTACTTCAAATAACACAAGCCTTCTAATGTGAATGCTCCATTACTAATTAGATCACCCAATATAGACCCAACATGAATAAAAAATTAGGATAAGCATAGAGGGAATTTGGGGCTGGTAGGTGGCGCCATAGTGCATAGAACAAGCTGTGTGACTCTGGGTAAGTCACTTAACTCTATTTGCCTCTGTTTCTTCATCTGTAAAAAGAGCTGGAAAAAAATGGCAAAGCACTCCAGGATCTTTGGCAAGAAAACCCCCAATGGGATCATGAAGAGTCTGATATGATTGGAAAATGACTGAACAACTGCTGGAAGAGGGAACCGATTTTCACCTCTTGGTAGTTTCCTCTGTCATCAGTCTATTCTCTGTACACTCTCTCCCTTGACAAACCTCATCCACCTCCGGAATTTCGTCATCTCTGTACAGATGACTCTCAAATCTTCCTTCATTCTGGACCACTAACCCAAGCCTCGGTCTTACATTTCCACCTGACTATCCTTCCAGCATACCAACTAAACACATCCTAAATGGCACTTCTATTTCTTCTAAAGTTCATTCCTGTGGACCTTCCTGTTTCCTTCAATAGCACTAGACTGTACCCAGGCATCTATGCTCAAGAACTTATCTTAATCTTTGGTGTTCCCCTTTCCTTACATTCCAATCATTTGCCCAGTTCTGTAGATTTTACCTCCACAATATCACTTACGTCTGACCTCTACTATATGTCAGATCTTATTCTAATTGTCAAATTCATCAGAATTCACAGTCATCCTCTCTACATATTTTCATATGGGAAAGGTTATATATCATTTTTGCACAGGTTTATTTTTTTTTCTATTGAGCGATACTGCTCTACCAGCTCACCTTAATATCATGAATTATTTTGTTGTTTAGTCATTTTTTCAACTGTGTGCCACTCTTTGTGGCCTCTTTTGGGGTTTTCTTGGCAAAGATACTGGAGCGCTTTGCCATTTTCTTCTCCAGTTCATTTTATAGATGAGGAAACAGAAGACAACAGGGTTAAGTGACTTGCCCAAGGTCACACAGCTAGGAAGTGTCTGAGGCCAGATTTGAACTCAGGATGAGGAGTTTTCCAAATTCCAGGCTTGGCACTCCATTTACCATGCCACCTACCTGCCCCCAATCCTGGCCTTGTCAGTTATTTCTTGCATGACTTAAATCCATTTCATCTCTTTTGGACTCCCATCCTACTGCATGATCTTTAAGGTCCCTTCTGGCTCTAAAACTATGATTTTATGATGTATAATTGTCACCAAATTCAGCCAGGAGAATTTGCCTGAAAGAATGAGATCATTGTCTGTGTAAGACTTAGTGCGGGGAAAGAAGAGATTAACTTTTCCCCCAACATGGTAAATAAATCACTGCTAATATCAATACCCACCAGCTAAAATGAAAATTTCATCTCTGAAATATTGTTCAGGCAATCTCTGTCTGGTAAGAGGGAGTAAGAAGGAAGGACCTGTCTAAAATTACAGGGAAATTTGAAATTGTTTCTATCAGAGCCATTTAAAAATACAGTCACTTGAGGAATATTTCTCTTCAAGCCAAGGTTAACTATGAAGCTGGACATGTCATGCTGCTCTTGGTGTGATTTCTCCAACTTTATAAAAGCAAATTACACAAGCCAATAATTGTATTTTCAAACCATATAATTTCTGCACGATCTAAAACTGTTAAAACCCCAGATTTCTTGTTTAGAGACATGTGTAGGGTGATGATTTTTGTAATTTTCTCTTAAAAGAGAAAAAGCAAACTTAGCTCAGTTGAAAAACTGCTTCTAAGAATTCACTGCACACCAGTAATAAAGTCTCCAACACAAATCTCTGACCATTGAAGTTTTATTTACTTAAATATGTTCCAATATGACACAGCAGGTCATTAGAATATATTATTGAACTAGCTGCCAGAGCAGCAAATAAAAATCCACATCCGTATTTCTCATATCCACTGAGATAAAAACACTCATCATTCTCCACAAAAAAGCCCCCAGCCTTCAGTGACCTCTTAGAATCCACATTCCCTTTTCCCCTTTGTCACCACATGGCTTAGAAATGGTCCTTGGCATGCACGATTAATTAGATTGCTTTTTCCTTCCTCGTTTCTGTTTATTTCAAGGCTTCTAATTGCTCACGACGCTGTCCACCATCAGTGAGCCTTATTCTCCATAGGACCCAGTCTGGTAAACGGACGATGTTTCTGTTCAGTGGTGTCTGACTCTTTGTGACCCCTGGACCAGATCATACCAGGCCCTTCTATCTTCCACTACCTCTCAAAGTCTGTCCAAGTTCACGTTTGTTGTTCCCATGATGTTATCTATCCGTCTATCTCATCCTCTGCTGTCGCCTTTTCTGTCTTCAATCTTTCCTAACACCAGGAGTTTTTCAAATGAATCCCATCATCTCATTATGTGACCAAATTATTTAAGTTTCAGCTTCAGTATTTGACCTTCTAGTGAATGATCTGGATTAATTTCTTTAAGTTTGACTGATTTGATCTCCTTGCTGTCCAAAGTGCTTTCAGAAGTCTTCTTCTGGAAGTATTGATTCTACAGCCCGCAGCTTTCCTCATAGTCCAGCTCCCACAGCCATACACTGCTGCTGGAGAAACTATAGCTTTAAGCGATCACTTAATTAAATTCATCTATTCCAATCCATTTAAGTTCACCAACACCACAGATGTCAATATTTAATTTTTCCATCTCCTGTTTTACCACATCCAGTCTGCTTTGGTTCGTAGATTCCAAGTTCCTATCAACGTTGATCTTTGATCACCAGACACTTCCATAGCTGAATGTTCATTCAGTTTTGGCCTGGAAGCTTCACTCTTTCTAAAGCTAATTGCAGTTATCTCTCACTCTTCTCCAGTTATGTGTTGGACCCCTCCCAACTAGAAGGGTCTACCTTCTAATGTCATATCTCTTAGCTTTTTAATACTGTCCATGGGGTTTTCCTGGCAAAGATATGGGAATGTTTCCCATTTCCTTCTCCTTCCCATTCCCAGAACTCTCTACTATGACCAGTCTATCTTAGGCAGCCTTGTATGGCAGAATTGATAGTTTTATCGACCTACAAAAGCCCCCCCATCCACCACCACCACCATGACAAGGCAGTGATCCAGGAGGGAAGTATTCTTGATAGTCACAGGGAAGAGATTTTAACATATTAAGTTCTATGCCAAGAACATCAATACTGGATGTGACCACCTGCATCAAGTGAAGTGGAGAACTGCGTAAGTAGGCCTCCAAATTCACTCAGTTGAGTCTCCCCATCAGGGTAATGGGGGACTCATCCCCAAATACAGACTTTATTAATAGATTTTAACTTCTGAAAGAGACCATGTGATAGAGACTATACAGCAATTTATCACTTTGGTATCAAATCCCTCATCTAAAAGGAAAGGAAACGGGTGCTGAAATTTGGCTGACCTTTTTTCAAGGTCACAGAGGGGCAGAACTAGGGTTTGAGCCTTGTCTATTCCCACCCCTCCCACCATCTTTTGACTCCCAAGTCAGTACTCCTTTCACTTGCACAAGATGTTCTAAAATTTCTTTGAGTCACACTATAAATACAAAACTAGCTCCACATCATCAAATCTCTCTAAGATGCAGAAAGAACAGAAAAAAATGATGAAAGGAAGAAAGAATTTTTTGACTCTTGAGTCTTTGGAGAGCATGGGATTTCTCACTTTACTAGCCTGGGTTCAGTCTCATTAACTTTTTAACTTCTCTTTTTCTCAGAGAAAAGCTGTCTATCTCACACAGCTTGGTTTAAGTTGGAAATTAGAGAGATGGCTGCTATGCCATGAGTTCACTGGCTCTGTAACTGTCCTAATGCAATTCAGTCTTAGCAAATCTCAGCCCACTTAATAAATGTTTGGCACAATGCATAGAACCCTGGGCCTGGAGTCAGGAAGACTTGAGTTCAAATCCAGCCTCAGACACTTTCTAGCTATGCGATCCTGGGTAAGACTCTATTTGATTCATTTTCTTCATCTGTAGTAACAGCACCTACCTACCAAGGTGGTTGTTGGCATCAAAGGAAGTAATCATTGTAAAGTGCCCAGCCTAGCACCTGGTACACAGTAAGCACTATATAAATGTGACTATTATGAGTCATCTAGTCAACAAATATTTACTAGGCACCAGACACTGGTGATACAAAAAATAAAGCATTGTATAGTGTTTATTCTCAAGTGATTTACTTTATTATCCTCCTTTAACAGATGAAGAAACTGAGGCAGAGGTTAAGTAATATCTTTAGGTTGCAAAGCTAGTACGAATCTGAGGCTGGATTTGAACTCAGGTCTTCCTGACTCTAGGTCCAGTGATCTACTCACTGCAACAACAAAGGGTTGGAAGTAAATTACTTTGTAAATTTTTATATATGTGAAAGATTTCATAAGTGTGAGCTTTACTACTAAATACACAGTAGAATGTGAAAAAAAGAGAGATCTAGTCAAATTTCTTCAGAGAAATTGGAGGATTGGATATTCACCTGGGTAGGTGGAGATCAGGGAAGGACAAGATATCTGATATGGATCTTGCAAGAACCAAAGAAATTGAGTCAGGACATATCCATCCTCTCAAAAGAAGAGACATTCCTCTTACCTAAAGTATTTGACACTAAGATACAGTTACTTTCTTTACTTAACTTGGGCATCTGCAAAAGTCTTCTATAATTTGCATCTCATTTTTTTCAAGGAGATATGGCCCTTTTTCTTATTACATTGAAAAATACACAGAAAAGTTTACAACCAATTTTTCAAATATATGTAATTTCTTCCTCTTCCCACTGAAATGAGGGGAAGTGCTGACCACTCTCTGTGTGTATATTATTAGTTCTTCCATGTCTAGTCAGAATTAGAACCTCTGTAATTCAGAAAATTTTAAAATAATTATTTCCAGAAAGAAATGTGTTCAGAAAAACCTTGGGGAAAGTTTGTATGGACTGATACAGAGTAAAGAGAGTACAACCAGGGGAAGAATTAACACTGTAGTATCAACACTGTAAAAATGAAGAGCTTTGAAAGACTTCAGAACTCGGCTTACACAATGATCAGCCGTAAGTTTAGAAGACCAATGATGAAACATGCTAACCACTCCTAATAAAGAAATGAAGGACACATATGAAGAATGAGGCACATACCTTGGGGACACAGTCAATAGGGGAATTTCTTTTGCTTGCCTATTAATATTTTTACAAAGGTTTTGTTTGTTTTTCTTTTTAGTAGGGGAAGTTGGAAGTTAGAAAAAAATAGATTGAGGGGCATGAGACTACAAGTGGAACCTTCTCTGATTTACTCAAGATTAGTTAATAAGGGTGACAGAGAGGGCCTTATTTATGTTAGGTGCTATGTCCATCTAAACCTTAGCCAATAATTAACTTCCATACTAGGAAGTAACTATTTACTTAAAGAGGTCATGGTATGCTTGCCCCAAATTTCTTCACATACTACACGGAATCAGTGAAACAATCATGTCTGTGAAAAAAGGGTAATTTTATCTATTTCCTTATAAACCCTCTAAAGTGTTGCAAGGTTGCAATTAAAATATCATAATTTGTGACATTTACTCTTGTTATAAATCCAAAACTCCATACTTATCCACAAATCTTCTTTATTTCCAAAAAATCGTATAAAATCTTTTTAAAGTAAATGGTTCAATTCTTTTGGAAAAAGCCAACTTAAGAGCCAATTTTTAAGAAGGACTGTAAAATGATACTTTTTCGTATTATACTTTTTTGTGGTTGGTGAATCTTTTCCTTTTTCATTAGAATGATCAGGTTTAAGAGATGTCTTTCCTTGGGAAGTCAAACTTTTCTCTCCAAAATGGTTTTCTCAATACATAAAATTTAACTTGGATTTATCACCATGCCATCAAATGATTCAATTTCATGTTTAAAGTGTGAAATAAACTTTTCTTTTAAACCTAAATCCTCTTTTTTTGCCCTTTTAGGAAGCAAAAATAAAACACAGTAAAGCCCTGAACAACCAAGATGCTCAAAGAATTGGAACATGCTAGTTAAAGTAATTTCTGATTGTTTGAGGATGAATCAGAGGATCCTCGTCACTGCAAGCCTTGCTGCCAAGATGCTTTCTACAATGTATTAGCATCCCGAACTGCCTTAGTAAGCATAGCATTGCTGCTCAGTCATGTCTCACTTTCTGTGACCCAGTGACCATACTGTCCATGAGGTTTTCTTGGCAAGGATACTGGACCGGTTTGCCATTTTCTTTTTCAATATGTTAACTCAAACGGGGGTTAAATGACTTGTCCAGGGTTGCATAGCTAGTAAGTGTCTAAGGCCCATGTGAAATCAGATATTCCTGACCCCAGGCCAGGTGTTCTATCTGCTGGGCTAGGTAGCTGCCTCCTTAGTATAATGAAGATAATTTCATTTTTTATTGATGTCTAAGGGCCTTATTGTAGGGTCATCATTTAGAACATCAGTGGTCACTGTATGATATCATTAGATGTGACATAGAAGGTACCGGAAACCAGTATAAAATCTATACTTGAGTCCCAGACATCCCAAAGGAGTTGGACTTTGAAACAAAACCTATATATAGACTTTTTCATTTGTTTTCATGCTTTTGATCTACCTTCCTGTCTTCTCCTTCACAAGTCAAGTGCAATAAAAAAAAATTTTCAGTACATTAAGGGTTCTAGTTAACTGGTCTCCAGGTCACATTGAAAAAGGTTAAGAGAGAGGGGAAAAAAGCCCTATTTCTTTCTCAGGTCCAATTAGGGAAGCATAAATAGAATTGACTCTAATTGTGTCATGAAAGGACAAATGACTGAAGGAGCCAGTTCCCACAAAAACTGCATGTAGTCCAACATCCAAAAATTTGGCCCAAGGATCCGCTGGAGCAGCTTCAGGAACCAAAGCTCTGCCTCTGTCTTTGTGGAGATGGACAAAATGGAGATCTTACAGTTTCTTTCTATTTATTATTTCTAGATGATTTTCAGTCAACTAAGAAAACAATGCAGTCATTTTACCTACTTGTCAATGCCATTTCTTCTAAAGACCTCAACTCATTCTTAAGCACTGCAAAATACCGACGTGCCACAGCATTCACCTAATGATTGTGTAAATATATGATAGAAACAAAAGGAATTTATATCTGACTCACTTTCAATTCTTCCTAGAAATGGAGAGAAGATATTGACATAATGGACAGCTGAAATGCAGAGATATCAGTTAAAACTTTGGTTTAGCAAAACAAACAAAATCCAAATTCAACTAAGTCTGTCCTTCATCAAGTTTTTTATCAGGGATTCTAACAAATACCAGCAACAGTGGAAATAGCATTTGGCTCTGGAATTTGGAGTCTGAGGGCCTAGGTTCAAAGTCCACTTCTGCTGTGTGACCTTAGGCAAGGTACTGAACTTCCCAGTGTCTCAGTTTGCTCATCTGTCAAATAAGGAGGTTGGAGTACACGGCCTCTGGGGTTCCTTCTGATACTGTCTAAGATCCTATGATCCCAATTTTCTTCATCTATATGGTACAATGGTAAGCACAGCCAATGTAGAGTTGGAGGAATTTGGTGAAATCCCAGCTTTCCAGTCCCTGCGTGATGGTGGGTGAGACATTTAAACTCTATGGGGCTCAGTTCCCTCATCTGAAAAGCAAGGCTAGACTAGAAGATCTCTAAGGTTCTTTCCAGTTCTAAATCCAGAGCAAAGTGCCTTCCTATGCTCATACTTTTATGAGTAACTCTAGTTACTCTGATTAAAATTAGGCAGCCAAAAGGAGAAATAAAAGACCCCAGAATAACCAAACTAGATCATCAACTCTTGAAAATCTTTAAAATTAATTACATTTACAAATAAAAGGTCCATCTAGAGAGGACTAAATAGGACTGATCACCACTGTAACTCTCTCCACTTAAAGAAAGAACCACAAGGGCAATTATTGTACTATTGTGTTTTACAAACTCCCTGAAAGGAAAGTGATGCTCATTACATGTCAGAATGGATTCATCAAAACTAAGTCCCATCAAGTCACCCCAAAATAAGCTCATTTCTTTTGTCAGGAGGGTCATTTGGCTGGTAGGTCAGGGGAATGCCATAGAAGTAGCATGGAAGGTGCCTGGTACCATTTCTTATTCTATGATTATGGAATACATGTAGAGAGGAGGGACTGGAAAATATCATAGAAAATTAGTTGAACATCAGAATGCAAAGAGAAGTGATTAAGAGATCGGTGTCAAACTGGAAGAAAGTTTCTAGCAAAATGTTATAAACCTCTGTCCTAAACAGGGATGAATAAGAAAGCATAAATGATATACTTAGCAAATATGCCATGGACATGAACTTGGAAGTGATGGCTCACACACTGGGGTAATAGAATTCTGATCCAAAAGGATCCCAACAGAAATGCAAATTATAACAATGATATAATTATTAACCTTATAATTTTATAAGGTTTATCTTATAAAATTGGCAAAGACAATAAAAAACAAAATCAGTGTTGACAAGGCTAGATGTACAGAGCTGTAAATTGTTTCAAACTGTTCTGGGAAACCACTTGGAATGATGTGTGAAAAGTAACTAACCTGTTTAAATTAACCTTTAACCTAGCAATCCCACTCCTAGGCATAAATGCCAAACAGGTAAAAGACAGAAAGGAAGTGTTTAGTGAGTGTACATCAGTTAAGGAATGGTAAAACAAATTCCAGTGTATAACTATAAGGAAATATGGTATACTAAGACATGACAAATTTGAACCAACATAGGAAGATTTATACAAACATATTCAGAGCTACCGATGTGATGACACACTTGTGAATTCTGACACTAGGAAGGATGGCTGGTGGATGGCTAGAATGTGGGAATTGTAACATGCAGTAGAGTTAAAGCTGATTGGCTGTCTGCACAAAGTACAGCACTAATATGGTCAGCTTCAGAGAGCAGGAGGCCACCAGAGAGCTGCAGGAGGAGCAAAGTGACCCAGGTCAGAAATGGAGGTAAGCATCCTGCTGATCAGTGCCAAGGTCAGGCCTGTGAGTTGCTGCCACCCTTCCAGCCTGGCAAGATAGGGAGTCCTGGCCTCAAAATAAACAGATAAACATGACTATATTAAGAATGCAGTCAGAATCAGGGAATAATAGATACCATGATTAAACTGAGGTAAAAAGCCAAATTTTTGGTTCTAGAGAAAAGACCATGAAATATACCTCCTTCCTCTTGGCACAGAGGGAGAGAATGAAAGGGCTGGGCTGCTGCATTCATTATCAGACATCGTCATTGTACAGGTTGCTTTAGCTTAACTCTTTTTCTTTGTTACAAGGGAAAGTTCAGAGCTGATGGGAAACACAGAAAATGACAGTGATGTTTAGAAAAAGTGATCAGGAAATTGTTTCCTGAGATTTCAAAGGGTTAGAATTATAGGTCTCATGCGTACACAATAAAGAAACAATAGAAATAAATGGAAAGTCCTACAATTAGGTTCAAAAAAGTCAGCTATAAAAATATAGAACAAACATGACATTACTATGTCCCATATACATTCATGTGAAAAAAGACCTGGAGGTTTAACAAGGCTAGAAATAAATTCAATATGAATCAGTAGAATGATACGGCAGATAAGAAAGCTAATGTCATTGATTGGTTGGTTGGTTGGTCGTTGGCCTTCATTCTCAAAGAAGACCAAGATGACATCACTATTTTGGGGTCAAGGTACAGTGTGTCCACCTGTGGCTGATCAGACTGATGTGAGCTCAGAAGGCTCTTCTCCAGGTCAGGCACAAAAAGTCCATATGAACATTGGGAGGGGCGATGGCTCTCAATTTGTACATCTCATGTTTCTTTTGAGCTACTGCAATTCTGCAATGTGATCTGATACTGAATTAGCAGACGTGTAGTGACCAAAATCAGGGAAATGACAGGGTTCTACCCCATTTGGAGTGTTGTTTTCCATTCTCAGGGCTAAGTTTAAGAAAGGGCATTTACAAACCCTAGTGCACTGATGTTTGGTATAGAATTATGGCAAAGATCTTAACAGGAATTCCGCAAGTTGAGGAGTTATGGATGAGGCACAAATTTTACTACCATCAATTCACACAACAGAGAGAGAGTGACCACATTAATAAGATCCCAAATTCTCTGAATTACTAATGTTTTCTCAAGCTAAAGCAGGTCTAAAGGAGAGCAACCAAGATGGTAAGAGGACTCCAGACCAGCCATTCTCAAAGTTTGTGGACCCCTTTACACTGTTTGAAATTGAAGACTGCACCCTCTCCCCCAAGCTTCTGTGTATTACGGCTTTATCTATCAATATTTATAATATTAGAAATGAAAACATCTTGGCATTATTATGCAAAAGTTTTGACCTCAGGACCCACTAAAGGAGTTTCAGGGACCCCTCAGGACCCACTAAAGGAGTTTCAGGGACCCCTCAGGACCCACTTAAAGGAGTTTCAGGGACCCCTCAGGTCCCCAGACCACACCTGGCAAAACACTGTTCTAGACTGATGTACCATATCAGTTGTATATTTAGCATGAAGAGATAACTAATGTTGGCAGTTGGAGAGAGGAGGGATGATAACTGACATTCAACAGCTGAAGGGCCATCGTCTAGAAAAGAGTAGAGATTTGCTCTGCTGGGTTTCAGAGGCAGAATTAAGATCAACATTACAGAAAAAAACATGTCTGCAGACTCTAAATAAAAAGTTCCTAACAATTAGTACTATCTAAAAGTAGAGTGAGGTATTTTAAGAAATAGTAAAGCAGTATTCAAAGAAGACTACAGGAACACTTGCTGGCGATGATGTCCAGGATGTTTCAGGATGTTTTTGTTCAGAAAGGCGCTGGACTGGAGGACCTCTGAGGTGCTGCAATTCCAAATGCTAAAGCAATGGAAAACTCCAAGGAAGCATCTGATTTTCTAAGAGGGAGAGGTAGAAATTGGGTCTGTCATTGCACAATTGGCTTTTGACTACATGATCACAACAAAAGTAGCAGAGAAAGGAGGAGGAGAATAAAGCCTTTAACGAGTGGGATATGAAAAGAAAGACAATACCTTTTAAAACAATTATTTCAAATGCCTTTCTTTGGTTAGAATTTCTAAATTTGAAATCACTTATCAGACATTTTTGAGTTCTCTATACATTACCTTCTTTTGAGACAGCACCTGATTTCGGTTCTTTGTTTTGCATTTTAAGTGCACCTCATGACTCTTTTTCAAGGTTAAGAGGTTCATGTTTTCCAGTCTGTTTCAATTTCTAAAGGGTTAACCTTTAAAGTTCGTACATGGAGCAGCATTATATGTAAGCTGGTTGCTAAGCAACAAGGTTGTTTTATAACCATAATCCACAGAACCATGGAGTGGATGAGGAACATTTTAGAAAGACGGACGTTTTATAATTTTCCTGATTTTCTTGATTAATTATATAATTACAGAAATCATTCAATTTATCTTATTCTACGTAATGCTCCTTTTAGAGTCCTCTTTTTTCAGAAGCATTTTAGATATATTAATGAAGGGGAATTGAAAATGAATTCTATGCTGTTTATAAACTTTCAAATGCATAAAAGCTTTCCTTTTAAATAAAATTGTATTTTTTCTTCTGAGTTTAATGAACAGCTCCTCATTCCACATATAGGAAAATAAAATGTTATGTGTTAACAATAACAGCTAGCATTAATATTGTTACGGTTACATATAATCCTTTTTTCTCCTCTACTTGTATGTGGAAATTTATCAACACAATTCACTTTTTTAAAGTTTTATAATACTTTCAAAACATATCTTCATTATAGCCAGATCTATAATAATATGGGATCTATTCCCTTAGTATTTTCACTTCTTTTGAATGTAATAGGAGTACAGAATGATTATATCACACTTTTTTTATAAATGTTAAAAAAAACTATTGCCTATCAGTAACAAGAGATTTCAGCAAAATTAAGTAAAATATATACATCAAAAGTAAAACATCCGGATTGTGTGGAATCAGTACCAAAACCCCCCTTGACAAATCAACAACCTTCCTCTAATCTTTCAGATTGTATCTACACTACCAGTTCAAATGAGGTATGTAAACGTGGAAGAGAATTGACTTCCTTATGAATTGCTAGCTATAAATATTGATGCATACATCAATCCAGATCTTGGCTTGAGAACTGAATTTTCAAATGAATTAAACTTTAGGTAGGGAAATCATATTCTTCTTTACTTCCTCCCATCCCCAACTTGAAAGGTTTCAGCAAGAGGCAAAATGAAAATATTAATATTAAAGAGTCTCTTGCCATTCATTAGGAAACCTACTGATCCTCTGAGTGAGGTGATCTAGAATCTAAAGGATATAAAGGTAAGAACAGCAATGAAAAATGGACACACAGGTCACAATCTCCACCCTTCCAAGTAAGCAACTTTTCTTTGCAAGTGAATAAATTGATACCTCAATGCCTCTTGATGGAGAATGGGAGAAGGGTTGGATCAATCATTTCAGTGATCTAAAGAAATCTAAGAGAAGGAGACTCCCTTTACCAAAGAAGGTCTGTACCTTCTCTGCAACTTAGAATCTTGGAGAATTTCCTAGAGCACTGAGAAATCACACAACTTGCCCAGGTTCATAGAGAAAGTGTATTTTGGAGCCAGCACTTGAACCCAGATCTTTTAGGCTCTGAGACCAGATCTTTATCTATTATACCACACTGCTGCACTGGAGAATGGCAAGTCACAGTGAAAACTGACTGTCAAGGGAAGACTGGAATGCAATCTTTTCTTATCATGAGGACAGATGAACCCTATCATTTGGAATTTACTATCCAAGAACTGATACGCTATACGAGGAAGTGGAAATGGTGCTTCAATAGATGAAATTTGAAAAAAATTGCTTAATCTGACCAAATACACACACACATACACACACACACACACACACACATACACACACACACACCAGCAGAAAACATTTGGGCTGGAGGCTACACAATTTTAAAGCCACATAGTGGTTCTTTTTTTTCCCCAGATATCTCAAATTGGGGAAGATTCACAAAGAAAACAAGAAATCACACATTGTGTTAATTTGTACCTAAAAGAAGCTATCAGGATGACATAAGTAATTATTGATCCATGGACTTATTACATAAGTGTGCTAAAATCTTTGTGATAATTGTCTATGTGTGCACTAAGAGTATCCTTGATGGAAACTCTAGAGAAGATACACTTTCACAAGTGATTTCTTAGAGCAGACTACATCTATATAGTCATACCACTAATTGAGAAGTACAGAAAATACGAGATCCCATTGTTTCTGCTTGGTTTTTTATTATGAAAAAGACACAAAATTTCCACATGCGAGAGCAAAATTTACCCTTACCAGCCCTACTGTGGCACCTATGTAAATGTTAAAATCAAACCAGTTCCCTTGAAAAATGCAAGCCCATATATGAATGTAATGGAATACTATTGTTTATAAGAAAGGATGAGCAGGATGATTTCAGAGAAACCTGGAAAGTCTTGCATAAACTGATGCAACGTGAAGTGAGCAGAACCAGGAGAACATTGTATACAGTCATACTATACAATGATCAACTCTGAATCGCTTAGTTATTCTCAGCAAAATAACGATCTAAGACAATTACAAAGGACTCATCATGAAAAATGATATCTGCATCCAGAGAAAGAGATGATGGATTCTGAACGCAGATCAAAGCACGCTATTTTCACTTTCTTTATTTTTTTGTCTTTTTTTTTGTTTTGGTCTGTTGCTTCTTTCACAACATGACTAATATAGAAATGTGTTTTACATGATTGCACATATATAATCTATATGAAATTGCTTATCATAGTAGGGAAAGAGAAAATTTGTAACTCATTTTTAAAAGAATGTTAAAATTTGTCCTTACAGGTAATTGGAAAAATAAAATACTATTTTTTTTTTAAAAAATAGAACCACGGAGATAACACTGTTCAATGATAATCTGAATAACAATATTAAGCACTTCACAAAAATGAGAAATGCTTGCCAAAGATATTACTGTGGTTATGGTTAATTTCCTAAATAAAGCCCAAATATTAGGGGTTCTGAAAATCCTCACATTGCAGATGACATTATGCTGATTGCACTGAGTCTCAGAATACTATATGTTCTTCTCAACAACACAGTCATACAGAAGAAATGCACCAAGCAAAACCAAATGGAGAAAGCATGCATTATTGCCCAAATGGTGACATGCAGTTAGAAGGACAACTCCTGAACTTAGTCCAGCAATTTCTACATCTTGGACAGATGTTATTTATAGGAAATGAGCTAAACTCAGAAGTGAATTGAAGGAGGGAAGCAAGTTAGACTTAATTCTTTTGGAAATGCTTAGCATATAGTAGGCATTTAATAAATGTTTCTTGATGACTAACTGTTCCAGCGATACCTATATGGCTATGAATCATACAATATTATGTAATCAAAATAATCTGAGCCAAAGTAAAAAGATCCATGGTGGGCAAAACTAACCTTTAGGTTATGACTTACATAGGGAAAGGGGCATAAAAGATATGATTCTACTACCTGTATAACCAGAAAAGGAGGTGCCTCCAGTCAGAGTGAGAATAAGTGGCCTCTGTTGCAATTCAAATGTTCAGAATGCCTTCAGTCCTTTGGATAGATCTGCCCTAGTGAAGAGGTAGAGGGTGGGAAGTGGGACGTGGGTGGGTCATAGATTAGAATAGCACAAGATGAGAAGATATTGAAGGGATGGGATGAGTTGTGTTCTGCAACAATGAAGAAAATAATCCGACCAGGGACAGTCCTGAAGTACTGAGATTTTAAAAGTTTTTCTAATAAATCTGAGGTCTGTTATTCATTTGAGACAGACAATTTAGGGTCTGGAGCAAGGGTTCTTAATCTTTTCTATGTCAGGAACCCATCTGTCAATCTGGTGAAGCCTGGGAACCCTGTCTCAGAATCATGTTTTTAAATATGTAAAATAAAATTTATAGGATGCCAAAGAAGTCAATTATGTTGAAATATTGTTATAACAATTTAAAAAAAAAAGCTCACAGATCTCAGGTAAAGAATCCTTCATCTAAATAGTTTTTTAATAGACTCTTATTGATGTTTTTTGTTTTTACATTGCCTAGATGTCTTCATTCCCCCCTCCCAGAAAGCTATTTCTTATAAACAAAATATTTTGAGGGAAAAAAATCATCCAAATCAATTAGCACATTACCAAGAAAAAAATGGCATGCTATTCAATGTTCCATATCCATGTGCCATGATCTCGACCAAGGAGGATGGGATGGTATCACTCTCATATCTCTTCTTTAGGACTAAGCTTTGTCTTTATAATTTTATAATATTCAGTTTTGATTGTTTTGTGGTGGCTGTTCTTCCCATTTACATTATAAGTAGTCACTGGGTATATTGTTTTTAAAGGTGAAAAGTAGATCTCTGGGCCTTAAACTTCACCTCTCAAAGTTAGCAACTTTTCTTTTTAAACACCCAAATTAACACCCAAATTCTGATTTCCAAAGAGGAAGGCCCCAGTGACAAATAAGTGTAAAGTGGAAATACTTGACTTTTCGACCCATTGCAGGAGTCTTCAGTTTTCAAGTACTTCCCAAGAGAATAACAATCCGTTTTTGTTCTTTTACACTCACACCCACTCACATCAGAAACATATTTCTATGAAACAGGTTTACAAAAATTCCTAAGACGTTTGTTTTCTTCGTCATGGTTTTTAGGTTGCAGTGTAAATCTTGAACAACAGATATACTTTGGAAATCATAGATTCTTAGTGTTTTTGTGGATGTGACCCGAGGTAGTGATACCTCTATAAAGAGTTACACGAGACTTAAATAAAGATGATGATTATCTTTTAAAAAGTAGGTATACTGGACTTCAGTGGAGTTTTTTTCCATCTGTGGCTCCTGCTTCTTCTGTATTTATTAAAGAAATTGGTTCTACCACACAGATTCACACTGAAATCGTTTGTCACACTTTTTACTTTAAAAGTAGAATGTTTTCTCTTACAAGAAAGAAATAATAATAAAATATTCAGACAACTGAACGTCAGTCCCTGTCCTGAAAGGAAGTGCTGAAATGGAGAAAGCACTCACCAAATGTTTTCACCATGGTAACGGGAATTAATGGAAAATGTTGACTAGAAACGCCCCACTCTTCTGTCAAATAATGTATTTCCTTCCATTCAAAAAGCATTTCACTGTTCAAAGTCTACCTTTGCCCAGGGAGAGATGAAATACCATCTGCTCTGAAGCATGACTATTGGCCTCCATTTGTGAAGGACTTCCTTCATAAAAAGGAAAACAATGAATATAAATACATATCAAATTAAGTAAATGGCAGGAAGAGACACCACAACTCATTGCTTGCCTCAAACCAGGAGGAAATCATAACAAGTAAATTGGTAACTTTTTTAAAGTTAAGTGGTTAGTATAGAATTACAGAAAGAACCTTCAAGAACTTTTAGTCATTGAACATTTAGTCATGAAATTATAGACAAAGTGGAAGGGATCATAAAGACCGTTGAGTCACCATAAAGGCCATTAAGTCAAACCTCATTTCACAGATGAGGAAACCCAGGCACAAAGTGCTTAAGGGACTTGTCCAGTTCCCACAGTTAGTAGGTATGTGATTGATATAGGATTTAAATCCAAGTCTTCCTGATACCAATTCCAGTGCCCTATCAAGAAGCTGCCCAGTAACTTGGCCCAAGTCACAGTCAGGTGGAATCTAGGTGAAACTAGAATCTAGGTCTCTACATATTCCAATCCAGTATTCTTTTCAGTCTACCCTATTGACTTACCATTCAGTTAAATTAAATTCAAGATAGTATAATAAGTACTTATTAAGTAAGTAATATGCTCAGAGTCTAAGGTAGGCATGAGGAGAGATAGGTACAATATGAGCCCTACTCTAATGAGTTTGCTGCCTAGCAAGGGAGCTATCACATGCACACATCAATTCTTTGAAAGAACAGGACAGATGTTCCCTCCGTTATCCAATAGGGGCAACACAATGCTAAGTGTCGTTGCCTATTTATATTTGTTTCATGAATTGTTAGGAGCAAATAATCTATTACCTAATGAGCATCCTTCTGTGGTAGTGAATCTTCACAAGTAGGGATACTGGTCCTTTAAGTGACTTCTATGTGCCAGACACTGTACTAAGTACAGGGAACACAGAAAGAGGCAAAAGATAATCCCTGCTCTCAAGAAGCTTACAATTTAATGAGTTTATAATACAATAGTTCTTGAACAAAAAGCATGCAATCCATACACAGCCTATGTGTACCTGGGCTCCAAAGTAGATGAAGTGCTAGATTTGGAGGAAGGAAGATCAAATCCAGCCTCAGATACTTACTAGCTATGTGACACCACACAAGTCATGCTCTCAGCTTCAACTTTTTCTTCTGGAAAATAGGGATAATAGTAGTGCCTTCTTCACAGGGGTTGTTTTGAGGATCAAATATATATATATGTATATATATGTATTCCTGCTATTATTATTGCACACCAAACATTTCCAGTTTAATAGCATCTCCCTGAGTTAGGGCCTTTCCAAGAATAAAATCAAGAAATCAGTATCACTTCCACACCAAGAAAAGTCTTGGAGGAGGACATCAGTAGTGGATCCCATTCACAAATGAATATAACGCAAAACAGATTGTACTGAATGCATAAGAGAAATATAAAGTTCTATGAGAGGTCAAAAAAGGCTAATATCATTTCTGCCTCATGAAGATTATAATCAAGCTGAGTCTTAAAAGATAGATAGGAATTCAACAAAGCAAAATGGGAGTTGAGGGAGTGACAGCTATAGAAGAGGCAGAGAGTCAGAAGAGCAAGTGGGTAATCCAGTCCAGTTATGGAGAAAGGAGTGATGTCTGGTAACAACAGAAAAATGTGGTGATGCCAAAATGTGAACAGCCTTGAAAGCCAGTCTAAGGACTTCAAATGTTATTGAACAGATAATCCCTGAAGAAATTGAGCAGGGGGAACATTATCAGTTTTTATGCATAAAGAAAAATAATCCAGCAATGATAGAAAGTGTGAATTGGGCTTGGGGGGCGGAGGGAAGCCTAAATGAGGAAAGATTGCATTAAGAGATGACTGCAGTCATTTGGGTGGATGATGTCAGTGGGAACAGGGAGGAGAACACAGATGGCAGAAATCTCGGAAACGTAGAAGTGACAGGACACGGTAACTGAGTAGACATGGTAGTTGAAGAAGAAAAAGTCAGAGACAAAACTAAGGCTCCCCGTATGGGTGACTGGATAAATGACAGTGATATTGTCAGAAACAGAGCTGTCCAAAGAGAAATGGGGTGGGAGGGGGGAGGGAGAGTTAGTCTGATTTGGAAGCAGAGACACAACCCACAATATGGGTCAGGTGCCTGCTGAGAAAAGTCTGGATTAGGGATATTGTTTTGGGAATCATCTACATAGAGGTAATATTTGAAACCTTGGAAGTAGATGAGAAAAACAATACAGATGTATTCTACTAAAATATACATATAGTAAGTATTGTGACAGGTTGGCTAATGTCCATTATAAAATAAAAATAAATAATGTCCATTATATAGGAACTATTTGAGATGTAAATATGCCTTCAGTTAAGTAACTTTATTTTTCATGACAATCATGAAAAAGTATACTCACTTAAAGAAGGGACTTTTGCATTTTGGTTTATGTAGAATTTTAACAGTAGCTTATCCACTGTGTTAAATATATACAGATACACACCATACACACACACACACACACACACACACACACACACACCAGGAAGCATGTAGACATCACATAGTTGTTGAATATTACATACACTAAATAAAAATCCTGGCTAATGTCCAGACCTGTATAGCAATATAATATTGTCCATCTACTCTAGATATTAAGCTAAGGATGGACTAAGACACATCATAGCTGAACTACAGCAGGATACCTGCCTGTACAATCAATGATAATATAGCTCAGCCACATAATTAAATTAAACTGATTTTTATTATTAATAAATCACATTTATATAGCACTTGATAGTTTACAAAGCACTTAACATACATAGTCTCACTTATTTCTTACAACAATGTCCTAAGATAGACAGTGGAAATAATATTATTTATTATTAACATTATTCCCCATTTTCCGGAAGCTTACAGAGATTAAGTGATTTCCTCACACTCATAAGCTAGTGTGTGTCAGAGGCTACCTATGAAACGTGATCTCCCTGAACTCCGGGTCCTGTACTCTTTCTGCCATCGGACCTTTTCTTGGAAATGTAAGTGTGATTGCTAAAAGCCACACAAAAAGAGCCACAGGCTTAGTCTTGCCACCAGTGAGAAGCACCACTTTCAGTATTCGTGAACTCTGAAGTTCCCTGATCTATCGCCATTCTGTCTTTCCCTTTGTCCTTGCAACTCCAAGCCTTTCTCATCATCCCATGTCATTCCTCCAGTCTGTCACCCCCTCACTTCTTTCCCAGGCCATTCCCCTTACACCAGCTACACTCTCCCTCCTTTGCCCATCCTGACCCTTGGGTGTCAATATTATCCTTTCCTCTTAATTCTCTGGTTCCCTTATCCTACTACCAACCTTGTTCTTACCCTCAGCATCCACTGGTTTAGTTCTTCTCCTGCACCACTA
Source organism: Potorous gilbertii (assembly GCA_028658325.1). Taxonomy (NCBI): domain Eukaryota; kingdom Metazoa; phylum Chordata; class Mammalia; order Diprotodontia; family Potoroidae; genus Potorous; species Potorous gilbertii. The sequence goes on along the minus strand of CM053769.1, from coordinate 697,892,083 downwards.
CAGAACTGCAGAAAATCACAAAAACCAAGTTGACTAATCCACTTTACTATATATAATCTCAACAGAGATAATAACCTCACTGAAGCAATGCTATCCTTTTACACCTTCTAATCAATTCCCATCCCACTTAATTACACCCCTTTTCCAGACTTTTCAACCCTCTTCAGATCTCCCATAGCTCCCCTCTTCCCATCCTCTCATCTGAGAACCTTGTCCATCTCATAGAGAAAACTGAGGTCCTCTCCAAGAGCCCCTTCTTTCCCCACCCCATCCCCATCTTACATTATTCAGGTGCCTTCCACCTCCATCTCCTCTTTCAGTCCTCTCTCACAAGAGGAGGGGGCTCTTCTCATTGCCAAGGCAAACCCCTTTACATGCACAAGCGATCCTACTTCATCCCATCTTCTGCAACAAACTGTCCTATCATTCCTATTTTCTCACTCATCTTCAATCTCTTTGTCTACTGGATGCTTCCCTATTGCCTAGAAATATGCCCATGTCTTCCCATTCTCTAGAATCAGCTACTTGGGCCATCCATCCCCCTTAACTAAAATGCCCTGTCTCTCCTCCCTTCTCTGACTAAATTCAGTGAGGCAGGCTACAAAAAGTATGCCCACTTTCTTTCCTCTCATTCCCTTCCTAACTCTCTACAGTCTGGCTTCTATCCTAATCATTCAAATGAAACTGCTCTCTCCAAAGTTAATGATCTCTTCATTGCTGAATCTAAGGACTTTTTCTCTTTTTTGGAGAAACAATGGGGGTTAAGTGTCAAGTCGGGGTCATACAGCTAAGTAAGTGTGAAGTGTCCGAGTCCAGATCTGAACTCAAGTCCTCCCGACTCCAGGGTTGGTGCTCTATCCATGGCTAGGTGCCCCATGACTTTTTCTTCGTCCTCAACCTTCTTGACCTTCCCGCAGCCTTTGACGCTGTCAATCACTTCCTCCTTAAATATATTCTTCTATATTTTTGTGACATGGCTCTCTCCTGGTTCTCCTCTTACCTATCTGACCACTCCTCAGGCTCCTTTGCTGGATTTTCATCCACATTGTTACCAGTAACCATGAGTATCCCCCACTGCTCTGTCCTTAACCGTCCTCTCATCTCTCTCTAGACTATCTTGTTTGCTTATCTCATCCACTCTTGGATTAAACTATTATCTCTATGCAGTTGATTCTCAGATTTCTTTATTCAGTCTTAACCTCTCTCTAGACCTCCAATCTCACATCTCCAACTGCCTAGTAGACATATCCCAGTGGATGCTCTATATGCATCTTAATTAGAACATGCCCCCAACTGTCTGTCTATCTTTCTCCTCAAACTTGCTCTTCCTAATTTTCAGGGTCCTTTGGAGGAAAGCACTATCTTTCCAGCCACCTTGGCTCACAATGATGTGTGTTACCTTCAGTTACCTTAGGGATAATCTCAGTCTAGGATTTCTTAATCTTTTTACCTTATGGCCCCATTGATACATCTGGTGAAGCCTATGGCACCCTTCTCAGAATGATGTTTTTAAACGCAAGTTTTACAAAAGCTACAAATTATATTGAAATAACAATCAAAAGATTTAATAACAAATTTGCGATGGAGCAATACGTGCTCATTAACATGTTAAGCAAGTTAGATTACTTTAAAAAGACCTGATATGAAATCTATTGAGTGGTCTTGGACAAGACAACATGTATGTCATTTTTTGACATCCAACTGATGTTTAACTATAATGTGATATGAAAATACATATGATTTTTATTTGTGACAAAATCACAGGTACTGTTAATACTATGGTTTATTGTCTATATTCATAATTGAAGGAAATGATAATTTTCAGTTAGAGGTTAATGAAAATAAAGATGTCATTTTATCCTCATCCAATATCATGGACTCCTTGAAATGTCTGCATAAATCCCTTGGAAGTCCTTGGATACAGGCTAGGAACATAAAATCTAGTCAAAACCGCTTCATCTTACAGATGAAGAGCTGCGTCCGTAGAGGTCATAAGTAACAGAGCTGGGATTTAAATTTAGATCTTTTAATTGCATTCACTCTAAAATTCTTCCTCTGCAATGCAGTATGGGTGGGATAGTCTCACCACAGGGCACTGAAAAATGCAATTGCCAATTTTTTACATTTTCTTTTGGACTCAAGGAGAAGTGTTCTTTCAGGGAGAACCAGGCTTATTAAATGAATAACTGAGGATGCATTAAGTGCTTACTACATTGTGCTAAATACTAGGAATACAAATAATAAAGTGAAACAGTGCCTACTCTCATTCTAATCAGAGAACACAACACATACAAGGAAGATCTGATGGAGAATGAATGGCAAAGCCCAGCGATCTTTAGGGTCTGCTGCAAAGTCACACAGATAGCAATGCCTAAGGGTTGGGGGTATCATGGTGTACAGATGGTAAGGCCCTGAAGACCTTAGGAAGAATGGCAGGCAAATGGTAAGGACCAAAGATTCACCATTTATTGGAAGGATCATAGTTGATGATTCCCTGTTCATTCTATCAAGCAGCTAGTGTATAGAATGCTGGGCCTGCAGTCAGAAGACCTGAATTCAAATCCAGCCTCAGATACTTATAGTGTGTCCCTGAGCAAGTCACTTCACCTCTATTTGCCTCAACTTCCTTAACTGCAACAAACATTCACAGGGCTGTGAGTCTCAAAAGAGACATTTGTAAAACAGTACAGTTATTGGCACATAGTAAGTAGTGCTATATAAATGGTTTTTTTTTCCATCCCCTAGTAACCCTATCTTTCTAGTAAAGAAAAGAGAAGCTCAACACATCACCCTTGGAAAGGGGAAAACAATTCTCTCCTGAAAGGAATTAAATATTTGAGGAAAGGAGTATGCCACCATCTGATCCAATAATACTAGTGCCCCCAAGAGATCAAAGAATGATGAAAAGGATGTAAATTTACAAAAAAATATATTTATTGCAGCTCTTTTTGTAGTGTCAAAGAACTGGAAACTAAAGAATGACTGGTCAAATTATGGTGTATGAATGTACTTGGATACTGCATGCTACAAGAAATGATAAAAGGGATGGTTTCAGAGAAACCTGAGAAGCTTTTATGAACTGATGCAAAATGCAGTCAGCAGAACCAGAAGAACAATCTGTATGGTAATACAACATGGTAAAGACAAAAACATTTGAAAAACTTTCAAAGTGATAGTTGTGATCAACTCAATGTCAAGCCAGGATTCCAGAGGACCTTGGATGATATATTCTACCCACCTTGTGACAGAGAGGTGATGGACCCAAGGTCCAGAATGTGACATATATTTTTGGACATGAGCAATGTGGGAACTTTTTTTTTGCTTAACTACATTGATTTACAACAAGTTTTTTTGTCCTTGCAGAGATAGAGACAAGCAGACAGAGACAGGGAGAAGGGAGAGGGAGGGAGGAGATTAAGTGTGTAAAAAAGGGGAGGAGAGAGCATTTTTGTTCAGTTAAAAAATAAAACCAATTTTAAAAAAATTTTAAAAGAAGGAGATATGCCAAGAACTTTGAGAAGGCTTCCTCTGGCATAGCAATATAGAAATTCTTCTACCCAGAAGTCTTAGCTCTTTGGAAGGATGTACCTGGCTGATGGTTGACACATGTTCCTCTGCATTTTTTCCAACAACATAGCCAAAGAACTTGGCTCAGAGCAATAGAGTTCACCCTTTCACCTTGGCACTACCACAAAGCTATGCAATTAGCTCTTGTGCTCTAAGGGGTGAACTGAGCCAAAAGTTTATTTTAAAAGATCAGGTAAATAGATCTAAAATACCAAATATGTACCTAGCTTGATAAGGAAGAAACAATCTCTGCAGATTCAAACACTATGCAAGAGACAGCACGGGGGAATGTGGAAAGAACACTTTATTTGGAGTCAGAATTCCTCCAACAAGCCTTTCTTACGCACTTGCTATGTTCCAGATGTTGTACTAAGTAGGGACACAAAGAAAGACCTGAATTTGAATTCGAGCACTGCTATTTAGTACTTCAGTGACCCTGAACATATTGATTCATCTCTCTTCACCTTGGTTTCCTCATCTATAAAATAAGTGGGTTGAATTAGATGCTCTCTTAGGTCCCTTCCAGCTCTGATGTTTGTCCTGTGATTCATCAAAAATGCTTTTTTTCTCCCTTTAGACGTTTGCTTTCATTGAGTTGTTTGTGGTAATTTTTCTTCTTAAAATGGAAACAACTGCGAAAACAGTAATGTCGTCATTCTGCAACAAAGGTCTTGGCTTAAATACTCAAGAGTGGAGAAAAACCACATTAAATGAATATGTTCATAATGAGCTTTCAATCACAGGCCTCAGCACTTGGGTGAAGCTGGGATCTCACCCATGTCGAACCTCCCTCCCATCCAGACCTCTTCCTGTGAGACCTTGATGTAGGTCTTTTACTCACACAACAATGATTATAGCTAGCATTTTATACAGAGTTTTAAGTTTCTCAGAGTACTTTGCAAATATTATCTTCATAAAAATCCTGAGAGGTAGATGCTATTAGTGTCTGCATTTTCCAGATGAGGAAATTGAGGCAAATAGAAATTAAATGACTTGCCCAGGTTTACACAGCTAGTAAGTGTTCAAACTCAGGTCTTCTTGAATCCATATCCATCATGCCACCCAGCTGCCTCTGCAGTAACATGAGAGGGCCTTCCTCTCTAGATCACTTACCATTACATGGGTATCAAAGCAATGCAGGGTCCTCACTAACACAGCCACCCCTCCACCTCAGGTTTTTGTCACCTCTTGCTTGGTCTATTACAACTGATCTATTTCATTTACATGTAGTTACATTATATATAATTATATATTACATATAACTATTATGTATTGTACATAATTATTACACATATATGATGTATACTATATTGTATATAATTGTCATGATCCATTAATTTAATTATAATTAGTCTATTTAATTGGTTTCCCTGTCTGAAGTCTCTTTTCTCTCCATTCCGTCCTTTTTCACCGTTATTAAAAGGTAATTTCTAAAACTAGGTCTAAAGTACTTTTTACTCTCCTCAAAAGCTCCCATAGCATGATATGGCTCCAACTTATCTTTCTAATGAAAAGAAATCGGCTCTTTTTGATTGCTTTGATTTATTTTTAGTTTGATTATTGAATAAGGCTCTCTTCTTTAGGAATAACTTGCCCTAAACTAAGCCAGACTAACATAGATAGTCTTGAGGTTACCCATGGATTGAATGAATAGATTATTGAGAAGACTTTATCATTTAGCAGCAGATAATTTAGAAGATTAAAATAATCATAAGATTATAAAGTTTTTCAAAAGGCTAAATTTCCCTTACTAGCAGAAAGGGTGCTGACCAGAGGCTGACTGCCCCTTTCTGACAGCTGTAGAAAGGTTAGACTCCTTTTCTGTAGTGCTAGAGACTAAGGTGAGTAATGGACTCTTCTGAGGAATATGGAGGGAAGCGCTAACCACTGACCACCAGTTCCTCTTTCCAGTACAATTGCTGGTTCCAAAAGGTACCACCTGGAGGAAAAAACATCCGGCACAGGACTAAGAAAGTCTGGGAGAAGCTAACTAGTATTTGACCTGCCATGTCCAATTGAACTATGCTCAAAACAAGTTTCTGTCATCTTTTTATTCCTTTTTTGTTATAAAAATCATCTCTGTAAGTCACTCCTTGTCTCTGACCTTTGAGGAGTCAGGTGACCTGTTTTGATATTCAAACGCTAGTTTTGTAAATTAAATCATAGATGGCTCGGTAACTCTGTCCTCAATTTCCTTTTTATTTCGATGATCGATTTGAACACCAAATATGCTACCCATGACTCAACATCTCTATAGTGGTCTTTTGGCCATACTCAAGCATTCCATATTCATCTCCATGCCTTTGTCCATGCCTGGAATATGCTCCCTCTTCACCTCTGTCTCCTAGGATGCTTAACTTTCTTCAAACATCAGCCCACGTGCACCTTCTTACAAATGGCTTCCCCCTCCCCCAGCTGCTAATGCCATCCCCATCCCTAATTCACCTGTTATTTACTTGGCAAGTATTTTGTTCTTACTCAGACGCACATTTATTGTTTCCTCTGATCAAATATGAGCTTCTCGAAAACAGATTGCTTCCTGTTTATTTTTGTATCTCCCACAACAGTGCCTCGTACATAGTAGATGCTGAATAAATACTTCTTGATTAATCATTAAGTAATTCTATATGTTTGGCCCACCTCCTTTTCCATTTGTTTCTCTCTCTGATAATATTTTTTACCCTGATTCTCTTTTTGCAACTCATCGTGGTTAATTTGCTGTAATCTGTTTATGCTCACTTCACTTCTCCACATCTTTTTGTGGTACCTGCAATTTTGACTTTTTGGATATTATGGTGTTCTATGGTTTACAATCCTAGTAGCACTGAAAGAGCCTTGCTATTAGAAAGAAAAGTTTTTGTTTCAGAGGAACTTGAGGCAATTCAAAGAACTATTCAAGTTCCCAAATACAATATAGTCTGTTCTCTATCTCCCATTTAATCCAGACCCATGCTCATTATCCATCTATAGTATCTGTACAACACAGAAGCAGCCAAGGTCCAGTTCAAGTTGTATTGTTTTATTTGGGTTTTTGTTTTTTGCTTTTTAAGAAATATTTCTTTGTAGCTTAATGTTTTTTAAAGAATCAAACCAGAATGTAAACACTTCAGCCATATATCTTAGATCACATTCTGCAAAATTCTACTCTTTTAAGTTCTCATCAGATAGAAGGGAAATGCTTTTAAAGTGACAACTTCAAGAAAACAGGAAAACACAACTTTGATAATGAATTTTCCCTAATTCTTCTAATTCTGCTTAGTGATTGCTACAAATATGGTATGTTACATCCCACACATTTCTGAGGCAAATTCATCCCCTAACCAAATGTTTTGAAGTAAATTAAGGACAAAGAAGAAACCTTAGTTATAAAAATGTCCTGACTTCTCAGAAGTCAATTTCAAAGTTTAAGCATTTTGTTTTAAAACTCTTACCAGGCAGTGGAAAGAGTCCTTAACAAATAATGGTTGAATTGTCTAAGTTCTGTCCTTGGTTGAAATAGAGATGTGCCAAAGTTAACAACCCATTGTCCCTCTCTACAAAATGTGAGCGATGATACTTACCAGTTACATTTACAAGACTTAGTAGATTATATTTGCATAACTGTGAATTCTTAACCATATTGCTAAGAACACAGACTAGATAGACTATAACACAGCACTCCATGGTTGATTTATGAATTTCCATAGAGGCTGTTTGTAAGAAAATGAATACTAGGCACAACAAGGCACAACACTAGGCACAACACAGACACAGACACACACACACACACACAGGCATACACTATCCTTTGGATAAGAAATAAAGTTCTTGATATCTCAGTAGTGAGTAGACACTGAATTGTTTTCCAATAGTAACAATGGATTATGCCAGAGGCAGAGGACCTTCATTTAAAACCAAAGGTCACTCCTTTTTTATGTTTCATTACCAGGCTTTACCTTAAGCTTGACTGCTACTCAATCAGATCCAATAAATATTAATTAAGCACCAGTTATGTGGGCACTGTGCTGAGTACTGGGGGTACAATTGATAAAAAGCCAGTTCCTGCCCTCAAGGAGCTTATGATCTAATACCTACTACAGGATGCCATCCAAGAATCTACTTCACTCCAGCCAGATCTTAGAGTAAAAGAAAAATGCCACTACTAGCATTCTGTTATAGAATCAAGCACTGGTAAAGTGCTGATCAAGGAGAATGGGGTCCATGGGGGAGTCCTGGGCCTCACACCCTGCAGCAGCATGCTGACTCCTCAGGTGCACCATATTTCATCAACAGCAAGTAACTTAATAGATAGAAGCACAGCAGAACCCTTTCCCCCTCCTCTACCTCTACTCCAGTCAGCTGAGATCCCAGCTGAGGGGCCAAACAGGCGTCACTGTGGGAATCTCTTCTCCTTGACCTTCCTACTAATAATCTCCCCCTTTAGAAAATCTTTCCTCTTTGCTGAACACTGATTTCCCCACTCGATTCCCCACTCTCTACCTCTACAGAAGGAAGTTCAGAGAACCCACTCTACTTGACCCCTTTCCAACTATCTTCTCCCCTCCCATCACCCCGTTGCCAGGGAAGTACAGCCACTCACATTGCTTGGATGAGCAGGGAGGTCACTACTATCATCCAATAAGACAGAGGATCACAAATGGTGCTTCATCATCTTCCCTGCCACTGCGCTCGCAGCATGGCCCTCTCACCTGCCCATGCACCCTCAGGACCCAGGGCCTTGCCATCCACTCTGCAGCTAAACTTTGCTATATCCATTGTTTCTCCCAATTAGAATGTGAGCTTCTTGAAAACAGGTTCTACCACACTTTAATTTTGTAACCTCAACACATCTTGAGTTCCTCATAAACACAGAATAAATGTTTTAATTCTCTCATTCATGCATTTACATAAGCTAGGGAATATGATCATAGTCTATAAATGAGTTTAATTTACTTTCATTTTGAACCCCATATCTTATCTGTGTAGGTACCGTCCCCTCCAGCTCTCAGCTGCCCTACTCATATTTATTGTGCATAAAATATTTCATCTTAATGAGGGTTTTGGAGGGAGTTTTTTGGGGGGAGAGGAAAGAAAGAGGAAGGTACACAAAGACAGTGTTTTGTACCAACATTCCTGCGTTGTTCCTCTCTCTCAAGAACTGCTAGTCATGAGAGAGGATGATAGCACATGGAAATGAAGGCATCTCAACTTCCTTCTAACTGAAGTGTTTCTGGGCTTGTAGCAAGTAACATTCAATGGCTTGAGTTTCACCTTTTGCTCATCCTCTGCTGGAGATTCTAAGAAACATGAAAACTGCCCAGCAGAGACAGGCAGCTCGGGAAAGAAATGGTGAGAGTTTATGCTTTCCTGTCCTATACTCTTAATTTACTGTGGTACAAGCTTAAATAGAGCAGAGATGCTATAGCTTAACTGCTGAAGTCTACTAGCTGATTCCCCTCACAAGCTAATTCTAGGTTTAGGCAGTTATTTAATCAAGTTGAAGACATGGTAACAATTATAACGGAGTTTCTTGGGTGGAGGGAGAACAGAGAGTGCATATCTTGTTTTTTGGCTAGATCTATGATTTCATCAGGGTGGGGAAATCCTGGTGTAGAAACTTCTACCACCAGTACACACGAGCAATTTCTCTGTGACTCAGATTCTTAAGAGTTACCAAAGACATAGAGACATTTAAGGGAATTGCCCATAGTCAACAGGCTAGTATACATCAGGGGCAGGACTTAATCCAGGTCTTCCTAATTCCAACATCCCATATCCAACACATCACATTGCCTCTCATTCATAGCATTAACAACAAAACTCCTTTTAATTTTTTTTATTTTAAACTTCAATACAAAATGAGAAAAGAAAAAACCTATTGCCATGTACATAGAATACCATAAGAGAGGACTCAATATAAAACAATAAATTTCTATTTCAAGAAAACCAACATAATAAACACTACACATTGTTTTCAAAGCTTCCCAGCTTTTCTTTGTTTCCTTATTTTTTTAAATTCTCTGCTGTGTTCTTTTTACTTTATTTTTCCCCTCCTCCCCACTCTAAAGGTTACAATTAAGTATTTGTATATACACACATTTATATAGCTATCTATAAACTTATACCGTTATACACAAAGATAATCACACACATATATGTAACACCACCTATATGTATTATATATGTATATATGTATTATATACGTATATATATAATTATATATACGTATATAATACATATATATGTAACACCATGCTGCGCTTATTTCTTTCTATTATCTATTTCTTTGAAGGTGAATAGCATCTTCTTTCAGAAGTCCAACTCTTTTCATGCTTTTCTAAATCAGCCAACTCATCATTTCCTACACAACTTAATCACATCCTATCAGAGAGGAATTGTCCATGAAAATATTACCCCAATTTTCTGCATTCCTTCTATTCTTGGCTACATAGATTTTATTTATGCAAAAAATGTTCATTTAAAATAACTGAAATTATCCTTTTTACATTTCAATATACTCTCACTTTATAATATAGTATACATCTTTTTTTTCCAGGCTTCTTTGAAGTTTCTGACCTTTTACCCCTCTGAATGAACTTTTTTCTCTGTAAAAAAATTTTTAGTAATTTAATTGGGATGACATTGAAAATGGCACAATAAGTAGAATTGCTATGTAAAAATTACATTGGTTTTATCTACTCAAGAACAATAAAAATTAGTTCAATTTAGATCTGAATTTATTTTTAGAAAAAATGTATTTTATGTTTTTATATTTTATGTTTATGTTCATATAGTTCCTGTGTCTGTTCTGGCAGCTATATGCTCAGATATTTTATACTGGTTAGGTATTTTAAATGGTCTAAAACAATACTGAATAATATAGTTTCTCTTTTTCACTTTTGATTAAATCTGTTTTAACTTTAACTTTGAGACCATGATTACTGTCCCTGCTATTTTTTTAAATACTAAATTCTACTTCTGCCTTTTATTTTATTTGTGTGTATCTCTTGTTTTTATAATGTTTCCTGAAAGCAAAATATTGTCGAATTCAAATTTTTAACCTGACTGCTCATTTCTGTTTTATGGGTAAATTCATTTCACTCACATTGTAAGCTACAATAAGTTGTGTATTTTCTTTCTGCCTATTTTTCCTCATGATCTTTCTCACTCTGTTTACCCTATCCCTCCTCACCACTCTGCTTTACTTCTACCTGCTACCTTGCCTTCCTATTCCTTACCCATCCCCTCTAAGAATCCCTCCCTTATCCTCTCCTCACCCCCTATCCCCTTGCCCTCTTATTTTCTGAATTTAGAACTCTTATACCCTTCTAGATACATGTTGTTCTCTTTTTAACCCATTCCTGATGAGAGTAAGGTTCCAGTGCTGCCTGCTCTCCCTCCACTAGCTTCTTCTGTATCAATTTTTCCTTTTGTGCCTCATTTGTATGAGATAATTACTCCTTTTTATCTCATCCTACACAGCTTTATTTTTTTAGAAACCACCCCATCATATTTAGTTCAGCCTATGCTTTTCTTTCAAACTACCCAAATAATAATAAGTCATAAGAGTACTGCTAATATTTTCACATATGCAAAGTAAACAATTTAACCTTATTGAGTCCCTTATAATTAATCTTTAATGTTTACCTTATATTTCTCCAGTATGTAATAAATCAAATTTTTCCTTAAGTTTCCTTAAGTCACAAAAACCCAAAAGTCTTTGATTTTGTTGTGTTTATTTTTTTTTCCATTCAAGATTATACTTAACTTTGCTGAGTAAGTGACCCGTGGTAGGAACAACATCTCTTTTGCTCCATGGAGTATTCTAAGACCTATGGTCCTTTAACATAGCAGCTGTTAGGTTTTGTGTAATCTCTATTGCAGCTCCATGATATTTAAATTGGTTTTTTTCTTGTTTCTTCCAATATTTTCTCCTTAACCTGGAAGCTTTGAAACTTGACTATGATATTCCTGTAAGTTTTTCTCCTGGGATCCCTTTCAGGTGGTGATTGATGGATGTTTTTTTCTGTTCCTGCTTTGCCTTCTTGCTCTAGAACTTCTGGGCAATTTTACTCCATAATTTCTTGTATCAAGATTTTTTTTATCATAATTTTTAGTTAGTCTGACTATTCCTCAATCTGGTCTCCAGACTGGTTAGTTTTTTTTGATGAGATGTTTCACTTTCTCTTCTATTTTTTTTATTCTTTTGATTTTTCTGTTATGACTTCTTGGTGTCTTAGCCTGTAATTAAATTCCCCTTGTCCAATGCTTGTTTTCAAGGAAGGATTTTCTTCCTTAAGTTTTTGATTCTCTCTTTCTCTACTTTCTGTTCATAATCTTTGTGATTTTCTTGGATTGTTCTTATTTGTTTTCTAATTTTTTCTCAGTCTCTCTTATTTGATTTTTAAAGTCCTTTTTAAGTTCTTCCATGAATTTTTTTGTGCTTAGGACCATTTGATGTTTCTCATTGAAAAGGGAGTTGCTTTTATAGCTCCATTATCTTCCTCTGAATATGAACCCAGATCTCCATTGCCATGACTATCCATAGTTGACTTCTTTTTCCTTTGTTTACTCATCCATATGTTGTGTTGTTTTATTTTGTTTTTAGCAGCTGTTAGCATAATCAAACTGTAGTCCTAAGGTTTGGGGAATGATGCCCCAAGCATGACATCTGTCTCATAGTCCAACCACAGCTAGGGCCCCAGTCACACTGTCCTGCAAAGTATCTTGCTCCTTTTGGACCCTCAGGTGACTGCAAACTACAGCTGCCTTCTCTGGCCCAGAACTCCAACCAAGGACTCTGCTCTCCTGCAAATGTTCACAGCCATCAGGGTCCCTGCCCCTTGTTAGGTACTAGCTCCTTCTCCCGGCAGCCACAGCCTGGAATGCATCTGATCAGCACTGCTGTGCTTAGCATCCCTCAACCATCGAAGGTATTTCAAACTTCACCTATTCAGGCAGCAGATTCCGACACCCCTCCCCACTCCCGACCCCCCCCCACACACATGGTCTCAGTGAGATTAAAGTTCCTAAAGCAGAGGCTGTCTCTCAGCCCAGCTGCCCCCAAGATTTGCTGTTTGTTGATTCTACAGAATTGGCCTGAAGGTGTTTGCACTTCACTCAGGCCAAACTTTCCCACTGGAGATTCCGTCTTCTCAAATTGCAGCTCTAAGGCAATGTTCTGCCTTTTATTGTGAAGGAAATTTATAGAGCTAAAAGTTTTATAGAGCTGAAAGTTTTCTGATCTACTCAGCCATCTCCCTGGAATACTCTCTTTTAAAAAATATTTGTTTTAAGATTTATAAAATGCTTTCCTCACAATACCCTATGAGATAGGTAACACAAGTGATATTATTCCCATTTTCCAGGTAAGGAAATTCAGATATCATAAATGACTTATCAACAGTCACATAGTTAGTGAATTACTTGAGGAGAATTCTATCTAGATCTCCTGCACCTCCTTTGGTCTTTCACTAGAATAGAATTTTCTACCTGGAAGGGATCTTGGAGAACATTTAAATCTAGCCCTCTTGATTTGAAGATGAGTGACCTAAATGTTTTTTATTGTTGCATCCTAAATCAAATTGTCATTATAAAAATTAAGATAACCATCAAAAATCTTCAAGACTTCACAAATATATATGTTCATGAAATCTCTCTATGTGTGCATGCATGTGTAAATATCATGGCCACTATAATAAATAATTTTAACTAAAATATTTTCTGATCACTCACCAATGTATACAACCATATAAAATATGCATTACATACATAGAAATGCATATTACAATTACCAAGCATTACATGCTTTGTTCTTCAACAAAATTTCATTAAGTCATCAAAAATATATTGAACTTTTGGGGCATCTAGGTAGCAAAGTAAATAGAACACTGGCCCTGGAGTCAGGAGGACCTGAATTCAAATGTGCCCTCAGACACTAGATGTGTGACCCTGAGTAAGTCAATTAACCCTAATTGCCTCCCAAAAAATATATATAAAACTTTTCAAATTATTTTTAGTTTAAATATACATGTATTCATATGTTCTTACCATGAATGAGAAGGAGAAACTGTATGACTTAAAGGATAAAGGGTTGAGAAGACCTGAGTTCAAGTTTCACCTTCTTTCTATACATACTGTCTGTGTGACCCTGGGCAGGTCAATAAACCTTTGTGCCCTAGGCAATTTTTTAAGAATATAAATTGAAGTGAAGATGCCAACCTTTTTTATATTGGTACGGGAAATTTCTTTAATGCAGAGTTCCCAATACCAGGGAAATCATAGATACAGTCCCTATCTCTGGAATAATATTTGAAAATGTTTCCAGTTTCAGAGACTTGTTAGTACAACACCCCCTCCGGCTGAGACCAGTGAAAGATTCCTGGATGGACAACCTTATGACCTGCTTGTTGTGCACATGGAGGGAGCTGTTTCTCCTGCTAAGGGATCCCTCCAACCCAGTGTGCAGTGACCCTTCCAGAGAGAGGGAGGTCCAGAGGGAAAGTCAAGGTAGGCAAGCAAGATCATTTAAATGGTGGGATGGAGATCTCCCTTGACCTGAAGGAACATGAAGAAGTTGGTTTCTGACATGTTCCATCATTCCTAGACCCTGTAAGCCTAAAGACTGCTAAGAGTGGACAATACCCTGGGATGAGAATGTTCTCTCCTTGAAGTCATCTCGTTCTCAGGTCCAGAGGGCTCATTTACTCTTGTGTCCTCATTCATCTGTTCTAACTTGTAAAACTTCTCTGATTTCTTTTCATTGATGATTTTGGGAGAGAGATATGCCAGTTAGTCATGATGGTCTTTTGTCCAACTAGCATTTAGTGGAAGGGAACTGACCTAGAGAAAACAAGGGAAGTGTTACTGTGTGGGTACAAAATCTAGGCATAAAGGCTGTTACTATCAACAAACTAGGGGAACAAGGAATAGTTTATTTGTCAGATTTATGGAGAACAGAGGAATTCATGACCAAACAAGAGATAGAGAACATGATGAAATGCAAAAAGGACAGCTGATTACATCAAATTGAAAAGTTTTTGCACAAAGCCAATGCAACCAAGATTAGGAAGGAAGCAGAAAACTGGGAAAGAATTTTTTCAACTAGTACCTGTGATAAGGGCCTCATTTCTAAACTATATAGAGAACTGAGGCAAATATACAACAATACAAGTCATTGCCTAATGGATAAATGGTCAAAGGATATGAACAGACAGTTTTCAGAGGATGAAATTAAAGCTATCTATAGTCATATGAAAAAGTGCTCTAAATCACCATTGATTAGAGAGATGCAAATCAGAACAACTCTGAGATACCACATCACTCCTATCAGATTGGCTAACATGACTAAACATGAAGATGATAAACGTTAATGAAGATGTGTGAGTTGGAACATTAATTCATTGTTGATGGAGCTGTGAGCTGATCCAGTCATTCTGGAGAGCAATTTGGAACTATGCCCAAAGGACTATAAAAATGTGCATACCCTTTGACCCAGCAATATCCCTCCTAGGGCTGTATCCCAAAAAGATCATAAAAATGGAAAAAAGATCCCACATGTACAAAAAAATTTATAGCAGCTCTCTTTGTGGTGGCCCAAAACTGGAAATTGAGGGGAATGCACATCAACTGGGGAATGGCTGAACAAACAGTGGAATATGAATATGATGGAATACTATTGTGCTATAAGAAATGACAAACAGGAAGACTTCAGAAAAAACCTGGCAAGTCTTATATGAACTGAAGCTGAGTGAAATGAGCAGAATCAGAAAAACATTATACACAGTAACAGCCACAGTGGGAAAGAACTGTTTCTGATACTTAGCCCTTCACTGCAATGCAAGGACCTAAAACATTCCCAACGGACTCATGATACAAAATGCATCCACATCCAGAGAAAGAACTGTGGAGTCAGAACGCAGAATGAAGCAGACTGTTTTCTCCTCTGTTACGTTTTGTTTGTCTCATGGTTTCTTCCATTTGTTTTAATTATTTTGTGTAACATGACTAATGTGAAAATGTGTTGAATAGGAATGGTTGTATAGAACTCATATAAGACTGCATGCCTTGAGGAGGGAGGTGACAGGGAGGGGGAGAAAATTTGGAATTTATGGAAGCAATTGTTGAAAACTGAAAACAAATAAATTAATAAATTTTTTTGGGAAAAAAGAGTGACCAGACAGGGGCAGCTAAGTGGTACAATGGATAGAGCATTGGCCCTGAAGTCAGAAGGAACTGAGTTCAAATTCAGTCTTAGATACTTACTAGCTGTGTGACCCGAGGCAAGTCACTTACCCTGATTGCCTCCAAAAAAGAGTGAACAGGAAAAATACCTTTTATTCTGAATTATTGTACCCCTAGACCAGTGGTGTCACCGATTCATGTCACAGATCCCTGACTCAGAAAACCACAAATTAACATTATCTATGTTATACTGTGTTTTTATTTATTTTGTTAAACATTTCCCAATTACATTTTAATCTGGTTCCTGCTGGCTCTGGGAGTTCTAGGTTTAGTTTGACCCCTGTGTTCTAGACTACATGTATTTGAATGGTTCATAAATAGTATTCTAACCTGATAATCCTCTTGAAGATCTAGGAGTGAAAAAAGAAAAGCTTGGCAGGCCTAGATCCTACCTGCATTTCCCTCACTAGGCTAGTGGTGACTAAATGACCCTCCTCTTGCTCTCCACAGAGGCAGAAATTGTACTTTCTGTTGGGAAAGAGACAGATAAGATCCAAGTTCAAAAAGCTATCCATGTCACATGTAGGTCAGCTGTGCATGTACAGTTACCAACAGTGTAATTCTACACTAAATAAGAGGGATCAGGGAAAGTGCCTTGAGAGAAGCGAGGTGGCACAGTGGATAGAGAGCCAGACCTGGAAGCAGGAAGATCTGAGTTCAAATATCTCTTCACTAACTGTGTGATCTTGGGCAAGTCACATGTTTGCCTCAGTTTCCCCATCTGTAAAATGAGCTGGAGAAGGTCATGGCAAATCACTCCAGTATCTTTGCCAAGAAAACCCAGATGGATTCATGAAGAGTCAAACACAACTGATATGGCTGAAGATAAAAAAAAAAAAACCACGCTAGTTTTTATGCTGCCCCCACAAAGCTTTCAGTGACCCAGAGGTCTCTCCTATAGCAAAACGGAGTAACAAAAATGCCAAAGAATCACATAGACTTCAGACCATTTTTTCCAGATTGGGCCTGTCTCTGGTCATCTAAAAGACAATGATAATATAAACAGAATCTTATCAGTTCTGTGGGAACATTGTGAGAAATGAGTTCAAAGAAAAACTTTTTTTCAATGATTTTATTAGTAGAAAATTTTATGACCATAATCCATCTCTGGAGGAATAACATTCCAAGGATGCAATGCTTCACAAGGGATGTTACCTTCATATACACTCTGCATACTGGTATGACATTTTTATAATTTGTGATTATTTTAATTACTTATCCACCATGTGAAATAACTAAGGAAAATGAAGTCCTATTCCTTTAGGAGTTTAGGTTCAATAACGGAGCAAAGAAGAGACACCCGGGGGTCATTCAACAGTTAATGAAAAGACATTTACTTAGCCATCACAGAAGAATCAAGAGCGGTAGGCAGTGAAGAACCTTGAACTGACTGAACTGAGCAAAGTTCTCTTGCTTGACCTGCTCACTCTGGATGTAGAAGGCAAGCATTATGGCATGCCTGATATTCTCCCTGGTTGCTTGGACTCAAATGCTGAGGGAACATGGTCACCAATCTAAGCGTTTAGCTTCCTGAGTCAATCAAGACACAAATCTAGTATCGATATTTTTTTAATGAAAAAGTAGTCTAAATTGCCTGGAAGGAAGTATTAGATCTTACTATACCATCCAGAAATATTAACTTAACTTGGTTTTCTTACCGTGAAATTTTTGTCTGATGACCACTTGGTCTTACTAAAAGAACTGAATCTTAACAGTATTGATGTTTTCCATATAAATAAAACCCGAAATCTGCCAAGGGAAGAGATAGGGTGGCTATGGGCAACTCCAGTTTAGAACAGAAACTCATTCATCAAGTTTTGTGAAGGAGGATAATGGAGGTCTATGAGCAACATTGCCATAAAACAGTGAAATGTAGTGAAAGGCAAAATACGTTTTCAAAAAATTTGGTAAGATGCCCAATTAAATAAGATTAGTTCAAGATCATTTAACAATGACCCTGAAAGGAAGCCAATAAACACAAAAAATGTAAAAGATTTGTCAACATTTCCATGACAAACTCTTCCCTTCAACAAACTTTTCGAAAAATTTAAATGGTATTTTATTTTTTCCCCAATTACATATCAAGAAAAATTTTATCATTCATTTTTACAAGATTTTGAGTTCCAATTTTTCTTGTTCCTTCCCTTTTCTCCCCTCTTCTGAAAATGATAGGCAGTTTGATATAGTTTATACATGTGCTATCATGTAAAAATATTTCCATATTACTCACAGCTATAGAAAAAGAAGTAGATCAAAAGGAAATAAAACCATGAGAAAGAATAAAGTAAGGGAAAAAATACCCATCTATCTGCATTCTGAGTCTAACGGTTCTTTATCTGGATGTAGACAGCATTTTCCTTCACGAGTTCTTTGTACATGTCTTGGATCATGATGTTGCTGAGAAAAGTGGAGTCATTCATGGCTGATCATCACACGATGACGATGTTGCTGAAACTGTGTATGATGTTCTCCTGCTTCTGCTCATTTCACTTTGCATCAATTTGTACAAGTCTTTCCAGGTTTCTCTGAAATCTGCCCATTCATCATTTCTTATTGCACAATAGTATTCCATTACATTCATATACCACACCTTTGTCAGTCATTCTTCAGTTGATGGGCATCCCTTCAATTTCCAATATTTTTTTGCACATGTAGGTCCTTTTCCCTTTTTAATGATCTCTTCCAACAAACTTTTTAAAAGACAATGATAATATAAACAGAATCTTATCAGTTCTGTGGGAACATTGTGAGAAATGAGTTCAAAGAAAAACTTTTTTTCAATGATTTTATTAGCAGAAAATTTTATGACTGTAATCCATCTCTGGAGGAATACCATTTCAAGGATGCAATGCTTCACAAGGGATGTTACCTTCATATACACTCTGCTTACTGGTATGACATTTTTATAATTTGTGATTATTTTAATTACTTATCCACCATGTGAAATAACTAAGGAAAATGAAGTCCTATTCCTTTAGAATTTACAGTTCAGAGGATAAACATAGATCTTTTTTTTATTTTGGTCACTGCTCCCTTTCTGTTTTACCTCTTACTTCAAGGAAAAAGGCTTTTATGTTTTTATGTGCGTCATATACTCGTATCATTTTTAAAAATAGAAAAATCATAGCCTGAAGACTAGATATGGCCTTCAACTATTTTTCCCAACTAGCAGTGAAACATGTATGTCAATAATTTGTAATCCCCATTAATATAGATCTGGATATGGATTCTTCCCATATCTATGAACAAATCTTTATTGTTGCCTTGGTTGTTTCACGTAAAGCAGCTTATGTGAAGGACATAAAATTTCACTCAGACTGAAGCTGCTTAATTATTATTAAAAAGGCAAGATTATTTTCAGTCACTAACTTCACTGCAAATTCAGACTATTTGTTGACCATGATTTAATGGAATGAATGTTTTGTACCTTGTGTGGAAAAAAAAATACAACCAATCCATGTTTGCATTTCATGCAGTATGAATACAAAATGTTATATTTAAAATGAGTTTTACTGATTTTTTTAAAAAGGAAAACCTATAACCAAGAGAATTGGTAGATTAGATGATAGAATATATGACCTAAGAATTTTAGAGTTGCAAGGGACTTCAAAGGTTATCCAGAATAACTCCTACCTGGACAGTAATTCCTTCTATAAGACCCACAATAAATCAATATCCACAGTTGAAGACCCCTAGTTTCCCAGTAACTTTTGGGCTGCATGATCAGAAAGTTTTTGTTTCTATTACACCAAAATCTTCTCTCAAATTTCTACTCAGTGTTTCTAACTCTTCTTTGTAAACTCAATTAGAAAATTTGAATCTTTTTCATATACTAGCCTTAAAACTACTTGAAGACAAACATCATAAGCCTTCAGTCTTCTCTTCCCTAAAAGAATATCTCTAGTTCCTTCAACGGGCAGTCTACAGTCCTCTCCCCATCCTGGTCTACCTCATCTGAATGTACATCCTAAAATGGTGCTCCAAGAAATGGATAGAATGAAATGATGACAGCATCAAGTAGTCTCTCTCTCTCTCTCTCTCTCTCTCTCTCTCTCTCTCTCTCTCTCGACATTATGCCTCCTCTTAATCTAGGCTAAAATGGTTTTAGGGGTGGTGAGGGAAGGGGTAGGCTAACACTTTACATTATCGACCCATTTTGAGTTTGCAATCTACTAAAAACTCAGTGGTGCCTTCTCCTCAGAATATAATAGATAAAGAACAAAGTGACTTGGATCCCTGGATCTCATATTTGCTTTACTTCAGTTGTTTTTCCATAGTGTTTGATTCCATGACACCATTTGGGATTTTCTTGGCAAAGATACTGACGTGGTATTCTTCAGCTCATTTGAC
Organism: Potorous gilbertii; assembly: GCA_028658325.1. NCBI lineage: Eukaryota > Metazoa > Chordata > Mammalia > Diprotodontia > Potoroidae > Potorous > Potorous gilbertii. The sequence continues at coordinate 697,871,944 of CM053769.1, read as the reverse complement.
AGATGAGGAAACTGAAGCAAATAGGGTTAAATGACTTGTCCAGGGTCACAAGGTTAGTAAGTGTCTGAGGCCAGATTTGAACTCAGAAAGATGAGTCTTCCAGACTCCAGGTTTAACATTCTATCCACTGTATCACTTAGCTGCCCTCAATCATCTTTTTTCACCCTGGATGGGCCAAGTTGTATATGCATCTTGTTTCTTTTGATAGTTCAGGTGTCAGTCTAAAGTCAAGGTCACTAACTCTCATTTATTTAATAGCAGGCTGTTAACTCCGTATTACTCCAATATATAACTCTCTTCTACCAAGGAAAGAGCTTTTCCATGACTAGATAGCTCAGTCACTTGTAAATATAAAACCTGAACATCTAAGTAAAACCAAACAGTGCCACAAGTGTTCTTGTGATGAACTGCAAATTATGGTTCATTCTGCCCCACACTTTCTACCTTGAGGATAAATCAAAGACTTGCTTCTACACAAAGTAGCCCAAAGTACAAGATATTTATCTCCATTTAATTACAATGAATTGTCTTGAGATGACAAATGAAGCAATTTATCAAAGACTGGGAGAAAAGTGATGGCCAGATAGTTTAAGTTCTTAGAGAACTGATTAGATTTAAATAATTTTCTTCTTTACCCTACCCCATATGCAAGGACAGGAGGCCACATGAAAGGCGTATAATGTATCACTGTAACAAGGGCAGGGAGAAGGGGCAACATATGGGCAAAGCTGGGCTGCTCCCTATGAACAATGTGATGAAAAGACCCATAAATGGCAGGTAGTCTGGGTAAGAAGTGGGGAGAGGGAATCTGTCACAAGGTAGTCATACAATGCCACTAACTCATGTCTTGATGGCTATTGGTAAGCATAACTTTCATCTTATTATCGGAATCCAGGATTGCCTGAGTCAAAGTAGGCCAAGCTATATGACAAGAGCAAGTCAGTAAGAACTCAGTGGCCTGCGTCTCAGCATTGTGAGGTCAGCTTGGCCCCCTTTCTACCAGGATCTGTCTGAGAGTCCCTCTGGCCGACTTACTGTTAGCGGTGGTCCCACACTTACCTCATATTTCTACCTGTGGCCTCTTGCCTCAAACAAAATATCTCTCTTAGGGCCTTTCCATGTTGAACTAATCTCCCTAGCCACACTGGTATCCCATTTTATACCTGCCTATTCATTTATCTATTCACCCAGTACAGATTTTAAATGACTATAATTATCCCTTCCATACTGCAATTTTCCCCTCATGGTTTCACTATATTGCAGACTGGTAAAAGAAATTAAAAGGAAGGAGCAGCTAGATGGCTCAGTGAGTAGAGCACCAGCCTTGGAATCAGGAGGGCCTGAGCTCACATTTGACCCCCAGAAACTTACTAGCTGTGTGGCAGTTGGGCAAGTCACTTAACTCTGATTGCCTCACCTTCCCCCTCCAAAAAAAGAGAGGACAATGGGAATTGGGGGAAAGTTTTGTGGAAAATACAGATGATGCATGAATATCAGCAGACAATGCAGAACGTATGATCAAATACTTAACCCAAATTTTACAATAAATACTGTAAATACCTCATAAAAGAAAAAGAAAAAATTCAGACTTCTTCTCTAATACGAAGGGAGGGCCAAAAAATCTTATGTAGATTTTTCAGATCGCAGGGGTACCAAGCTCCTTGACCCCTACAATGTGGAAGGGATAACTGTCCTAAGTGCCCATCAGAGTGCCAGAACTGAGAGGGATGCACAAGAAACATAGGTCACCATCTTTGTCATCTAGGAGCTTCAGTGGATAAAACACGCATAGTTAAATCATAATACAAGGCAGCATATGATTAAATGTTCTGAAGGATGGTACATTCAGATAAGTCTACTTGGACTGGATCAGACTGGAAAGATCTTTGCACTAACAAGGGAATTAAGTAGCACTTTGACCAACAAGTAAAATTTAAAGAGGCGGAGAGGAAAGAGAAAAAGGGCCCTCCAGACATGAGCACCATACACTTAGAAAGTTCCAAGAACTGAGAGTGAGCATGGTGTTTAAGGAATAGTCAGGGATAGAGAAAAGGACTTGTATGAGATGTATATCCGCAGAGAGTGAGATCAGATTGAAGAGATTTTGTAACAGGCTGAGGAGTTTGGACAAGGTCTTATCCTCAGTGGAAAATCACTAAAGTATTTGAGATGGGAAATAATATGATGCCATGGGACTTTAGAGTAATTTTGAAGGTAGTTAGTATAGCCTGATGGGGGCTGGGGGGGAGGGAGGCAAATATAAGAGAACTCTAATATTAGCTAGAATTTTTACAGTGCATTAAGGCTTACAAAGTGCTTCCCGTATGTGAACCCATTTGTTCCTCAAAACAATCCTATGTGGTAGGTGCTATTGTAAGTCCCATCTTACATTTGAAAAAAACTTACAGTTTAAGCAACTTCCTGATGCTCATGAAACTAGTAATCTCCTGAGATAGGCTTTGAACTCTGCTCTTCCTGACTCCAGATCCACTGCTTCTTACCAACCTACCCGGGGTTCCTAAGATATTGTCCTCTTGCCTAGACAGACAAAATCTCTGCCACCCCTCATTTAATATGCACATCAGGCGAGTTTTCATATTAGCTTCATTATTTATTCATTACGTGACCGTAGACAATTCCCTGAAGTTCCACAAGCCGCTATTTTCTCATCTATAAAATGAGGATTACAGGATGTAATTATTATAGGATATCTTCTTTACAGGGTTGTCTTGAGGATCAAAGGAAATGCCATGGAGCCAAGATGGCAGAGTAGAAAGATTCACATGTGCTAGTTCTGAACCCACAGCCCATGAATCACCTGTAAAAAGGAGCTCCCAACAAATTCTGGAGTGGTGGAAGCCACACAACAATAGAGTGGAGGAGATTTCTGTTCCAGAGAGCCCTGAAAAACCA
>CM053769.1:697838582-697868531 GCA_028658325.1 Potorous gilbertii | reverse complement strand
AACAATTGTTATCCCAAGAATCTTAGTACTTCTTGAAACTAAAATCATTCATTCATTCAACAAGACATTTGCCAAGCACCTTCCATTTGTAGCAATCCTGTGCTGGTTGTTGTTAGAGGAGGAAACTTAGATAAAATATATTCCTTGCCCTCATGGAGCTCATAGTCAAGTAGAGGAAGAACATAAAAGCCTAGCTGACTGTAATATTGCACAGTGCTGCCTGGGTAACACATCAGAAAGCTGAAAAAGAAAGCACTGCATAAAGTCTAAGGAGGAACATGGTTCTAGTTAGAAAGAATCAAAGAAACTGTCATGAAAATTGTAGTGTTTGAGTTGGGCTCAAAATATGGAGACATGGCCTGAACCCAAAGGGGAGTGTGATCAAGCAATAAAAGGATAGGAAGAGAGGTTGAATCCCATCCTAGCCAAGAGGGGAGCATAGTCTACTTTAAAACCATCCTTACCCTTCTTCCAACACTCCTCCGCTCTACTCCTTCCCTCATTCTACAAGCTCTCAACCTCACTGCTTCTGATCTTCTTGTGTTCTCCTTAGGGCAGTCATATCCTAAAAACCTACGAGGCAACCTAGAACAGTAGCTGCATGGATGCCATTGGGAAAATAACTGCCCTTCTGCCAAGCATATCCTCCCTTAGCTCTCCAGATCACCTTGTGATTTCTGTAGGCCCCTCTATGGTAAGACCTCTAACCCGAGCCCTAACTCTCTTTGTTTAGGGTGAAACAGAATGAGTTGTGAAGAATGAATAGACATGGATCTCATTACATTATCATCCCCCTTCTCATTCCTATCCTACCAATCTTCCAAACTTTCCTATTACTGTTGTGCATCCACTATCCTTTCAGTTACTCAGTGCTAAGGGGGAATTTGACACTAGAGCCCTTTTAGTTCAGGTCTAATGTTGAAATGAAATAAGATACCTAAAGATCATTGAACAGTCACAGAAAGGAGATTTATTTAGCCCAAACACAGCAAAGAAATACAGTAGCACTTTGATAAAGTAGGTCTGGCCCACCTGTCTTCATATGGAAATTTGTCACATGTGGTGACTCTCATGGTCTTTGGGCATCCACCAAATCTAAAGGGCACTGACTTCATGTGAGTAAAACATTTTATATCTTTGGATGATCATTCATCAACCCAAGCCAGAGGCCATCAGGAAGATGCCTTAAAACCCAAGGGAAAATGTAGCCTAACCCACATATGGATGGAAGTGATGGGGAAAGGAGAATCCTGGTAAGATATTGGTCCTATCACACCTAGGTTCACCACCTCAGTGTCATCCTGGACTCATCGTTTTCCATCCCCTTGCATATCCAATCAGTTGCCAAAACTTATCATTTCTACTGTCACAACATTTCTTGTACCTGTCCCCTTCTATCTACTTTACTCCCTTCTACCCACATAGTTCAGATCTCTATCAATTCTCACCTGGACTAGAACAAGAGCCTCCTAATTAGCCTCCCTGCCTCAGGTCTCTCCCTACTCCACTCCATGTTCCACCAGCTGCCAAAGTGATTTTCCTAAAGCAGAGATCTAGTCATGTGACTTCCCAACTCAATAATGTAAATGACTCCACACAGACTCTGAAGGTCAAATACTATTCCATCTTTATCTCATTCATTTACATTTTGTGTTTTTGTAGTGTTTCAGTTGGGTTCAAATAGTGGAGACCAAAGGGAGTGTGATCAAGCAATACAAGGATAGAAAGACAGTACAATTTTGACAATAATACAACTTTACATTATTTTGTATTAAAATAAGTTTTCATATAATCATTTTCATAATTTTCATATGATCTCATAAGAATATTTTCATAATAAGTTTCATAATGTACATAATTAATAGAACAGTTGTACCTTTATATAAACTATAAGTTAATATATATATTGGAAGTTCATGCTCCGATAAATAAAAAAAAAATTATTACTAGGATACACAATCAAAAAGTTCTAGAGACCATTGTTTTATACAGCGGATAAACCATCAGCAGGTGAATTCTCTTATCAGCTTACTTTTTCCAAAAAAATAAACCAAACTGTTAATCTTGTCAGAGCTAAAAGTAAAACTGATTTCTCCTGCTCCCTTCCCACAACCTCAACCTCATGCACAGATTAGGGGCTGACATTAATAAAATATTATGTGAATAAGTCAATGGGATGAATTTATAATTTTTCTACTCCCTGTACAGGAAAAACAAAGTGAACTGATAGATTCCCACCAACTTCTCCAGACAAGCCCTTTGCCAACAAGGATCCTAGGCTGCTTCTGATTTTAGCAAAAGATGTAATAGTTCCACTTTTCTCCCCTATAAGGCTGCTCAGTCTCTTTAGTATACTCCTGCTAACCCTGGGTTATTTTTTTTATTAAAAAGAAAAATTAGTCAGACCAGGAAATGATGCACTTGGTTTCCATGACAATGCTTCAAAAAAAAAAAGTTCAATCTGCTGCACGATGAAGCATCTGAAAACCATTCCCTAGCAACCCCATAGGTGCACAGTGACATGGACCTATCATCGGCTTTTCAGTCAACCACAGTCAGGAAAGCCACTCAGAGAAATTCACTTGAATTCTACAGGTCTTACATTTACTGAACACATTTTGATTTAGGATTTTATTGTATTAATATACCATGCAGAATAAGACACAGGCAATTCTGCAGTGAAGCTGGATGCTTTTTGATGCAGATCCCTTAACATCTCAAAACAGAATGCATTTTTGTCCTCCCGGTACCATGGATATTAACTTAGCAAACAGCATTCCAAAATCTTCCAGTCTGACTATTCATTTGAAGTTGAATGACGCTTTCTGAATTTTGAATAATTAATTAATATTTTCTAAAATGATCTAAAGAGAATTTAAGAAACACTTTTCACCCATCAGTAAGGCATGAGGGCTTTCCATCTTAAGCCATACAATATTATACATTGACTACAGTATAATTATATGGTATGACACTGTGATTATAGGAAATGACAAGAAATGAGGCTTCATCACAATCTATCCTGATGGTAATATGTGTGTGTTTTTAAAGAAATGGAGAAGGTCAAAGGATCAAGTACAGAGGAATTAGAGTGAAGAGTAATGGAAATTTTTAGACACTGGTAAGATACTCTATGGCTCACCAAAATATCCATTTAAAGATGGAAGAGAAAAGGGTTCTTAGAATGATTATAGTAAAATAGCTGATTCTGAAATTATGTACTTTATCCAAGTGAGTTGAAATGGACGACTGACTGGTAAGTATCATGACAATTACAATGAATTCCTAATTATCCCCAGTGAAACTTAATTCCACGGCTTCATGGATTACGGTGCAGTGCTCAGGCTCGGTTAGTGATTCCCCCAGCTCTGGCTACATGACTTGCCCACGTCCTTCTCAGAAGCATCCCCAATGTCCTTTATGCTACATTTTGTGCTAATATTTGTAGAGAACCATAAAGTTTGCAAAGTATTTTACATATTCTTTCATTTGTTCTTCATAAACCCATGAGAAGGTGCTATTATATTCCCTATTTTATAGATGAGGGAATGGAAGGAAAAAGAGGTCATGTGACTTGGCCCAGGGTCATAAAATTAGTGTCTGAGGCAAGATTTTAACTCAGGTCTTCCTGACTCCAAGTCACCAGGACACCTAACTGCCATAAAGTCATCACTTCCTTATGCCCACCTTAGCTGTTAAAAATATATTTGGAGGGAATTAATAATACCCACATTACACACCTCACAGAAATTTTGTTTTATATGCTGTAAATTCAATTCAATAAAACAAGTTTTTATTAGCTCTTAATATGTGCAGAGAGCACTGTGCTAATTGCTAGAAGAATTACAATGTTTAGACAAGACATAGTTTCCATTCTCCTGAAGTTCCTCGCAGAAGGAAAACAATTCTACCAAAATCTCCTTTCTTTTTCCTCTATCCTTACATCAGGAATATCATGGCCTCCCTTCTTTCTCTCCTGTCTTTCATCACTAACAGTTCACTTAATTTCAGCTAAGAGCAATCACATTCTCATATTACATGTAGCCTCTTTTCCTACTTCCTCCATTCTCTCTCCTTTAAGTCTTCCTCAGTTGTCTCTGGGAAATCTCTGTATCTTCTCTCTGTTCCACTTATGTCTCTCACTCACCTTTTCTTCCTTTCTTCCCTCCCTCCTTCTTGTTTTACAAGTTATACACCTATTCTGGGCAAAAGGAAATCCATTCAGTTTTATGAGAAATTAGGACACAGTAAATCACGCCAGGAAAGGAGATCATTGCTTTAAATCAGATTTGGTATGTACTTGGCTTAAATTATATTATACTAAGATGGTTGTCAAAGACCAAGCCAGATTTTTTTTAGAATAGGAAGAAGCTATATCCATAAAAATCAACCATAATATTAAAAAAGAAAGTTATTACTTCTGACATGGAAAAATTGTTGGTTGTGTGCCTTGAAGATCACCGTTAGGCTAAGATTCCTTTTACCCTGATGCAGATTCAAGAAAAAGTCCTTAGTCTAAATGAAGATTTGAAATTAGGCAAAGTCACAAAAGGATATTTGTAGCATATCATAGGTGGTATGATAGGCTGAAGGCCAGGGCAATCTTACATGACATTAAGGTCAGTGGGGAAATTGCTAATGCAATTAGCAAAAAGCAGCTTCTGGTTTTCTTGAGACATTTGTTGCAATAATTGTGGAGAAACCTATGGTGTTTCTTCAAATGTTTAAAACTGATAAAACTGATATCTGAAAAACAAGTGCCCAGTAGATGCCACATCTCCAAAGAAAGGCAAACTATGCCTGAGTTATGAAAGACCATTTGACTGGTTTGGAGGGAAAGCTACTCATCTACCTTTCTGTGAATTAGGTAGTGAATAAAACTAGATGAAATGAAATTGGATTTTTCATCATTTTGGCCTTGAATTATATTCCCTTCAAAAATGTGCTTTTATGAGACAATGCACCAACAGGACATTTAGGTTCCAAGATGATTTTCATTGTAATATTAAGGTATGTTTTTCTTTCCTAATGTAAGCTATTTGTTGTAGACAATGGACTGGTGTTTTGGGGGTTTTTTTTACAAAAAGGTTACTTAGCTCTATCTATATCACTTACACAACTTTTATCCAACAGGTGTACAGAAGGGAGGAAATATTGATCTTCAGAGATTTCTGATGAAATATATATGTATGTGTGTATGCATACATGCCATATATACATGTATATAATTTACACACAAAACATGTATGTTGTAAAAAAAATGCTGAAAAATGTTGCAATGAAATCATGGAGACTGTATGGATGGGGTTTGGGGAAGCAAAGTAAAAAACCTTTGTTCTTAGTTAGTTTAAGAGATCTGAGGAAATTCTGAACAAAGGAAGTAACTTGATTCTAATCATCTGTGACATTGAGGAGCTATTGGACCCATATCTGGAGAATCTCTCTAATGATGGTCTCATACAGTTGGGCAAACAAAAGCTTGTAGAAGATACAAAGACACTACCTGAGATGCTTGTCTCCAAATCACTACAATTTCTCTCGTGTTAAAAAGTCATTTTCCTTGATTCAAAAAAATAGAGTTTGCCACTTGGACTTCTCTACAAACTTTTTCAAGTGTATCAAAAAAAACAAGAATCACCAACTTTCATACCCTAAAATGTTTAGAGTTCCTGCTCTGAATCTCCACAAAGGTTTTCCTCTAATTTCTTATCCAGGTGCTTAGGAGATAGATAGTAGTAGTAGATAGTGCAGTAGATAGAATGCTAGACCTGGAGTCAGGAGAAATCTGAGCTCAAATACAGTCTAAGAATTTACAAACTCCGTGACTCTGGGTGAGTCACTTAACCGCTGTCTGCCTCAACTTCTCCATCTGCAGTAATGGAGAAAATAACAGCACCTCCCTCCCAGAGCTGTTGTAACAATAAATAAGGTAATGCTTGTAAAATGCTCTGCAGCTACTGTAATTCTCATCTTCTCACTAAGTTTTCTATTCCTCAAGCACCAACATTCTGGATAAATAATAAGACTGATGACTACTCAATTTTGTTGACTTTCCATTTTGTGCAATTAATACTATCACAACTAATTTTCCATATTTTCATTGTATTTTTCAGCTCCACAATGGGTTTAAATAGGTTTTTGTCAGCCTGAAAACCTAGCCACTATAAAGAACATGGTTTCTGGGACAAACCATGTTCTAAATTCAAAGTACCAACTTACAAATAGCAGCAGCCATGACAGGGTGGCTAGAGAGCTACCTTCCCTTTGAGCCAAAAAGACCTGAGTTCAAGTCCTGCCTGGGATACATACCAGCTGTGTGATTTTGGACAAGGTATTCAACTTTTCAACATTCTAAACAACTCTCTAGACTCTAAGTTGCAGAGAAAGTGAAAACCTGCATTAGTAGTAGGATTTCCTCACCTGTAAGTTCCTAATATCAGTGAAATCATAGTTCCAGGTTCTGTCCCTGTAAACTTATAAATGAATACTTAACAGGTCTTTGAGCTCATCTGGTGCAGGAGCTTCTGCCACCTCTGAAGACCTCAATTCATTCCTTTTTTGTCCTCTTGTCCATATTTCTCCATTGAAGAACTACCTAGACCCCTGACAGATCAATTGGTATCTTCCTTGGCTTTTTTCACTGCATTCTGGACACCAGCACAGGACCTACACTGTCCATCTATAGAAACTTTCTCATGAATAGGCTGCCCCTTTTCCCAAATATATACGTGCCTGGTGATGTCTCTTATCCTAATTCTAACAAGCACATCTTCATTGGACACATCCTACAGTCAACCTGCATCAATAACGTCTTTCCATTGCTCTTTGGGTCATCTGCAATTGCATTCTTCTCAGGATGTAGGTATGATTCAGTCATACAGCGTCATCAGGAAAAATACCACCATTAAAAATAGATAGATTATTTGGAAGCAGGGAGCAGCTTGAGGTCATTTGACTCTGGTTTCCCAGATATGATTTCTCCTATGTAATTCTGTACTTTGTTCAATGTCCATTTCCTACTGATGAACTTTTTTTTACTAAATAAATGAATTCATGGAATTGAATATTCATGCACATTAGGGTCTACCCATATATAAATGACTTGTCAATTTAAAATAAATTTTCAAGATTCAAAAATAAACCGTACTGACCCCAGTTCTCCCCTTTGATGTACAAAAGAGTTTCTTTAGACACAAAGAGGCCATGGGGAAAATGTCTAAAATACTCTCCCCTCTTGGCCCATGACACACTCTCCGAGCTCCAGAGTTGCTGTTCCAAAGGGAGTGTTGGGAGTAAACTGGATGTTTCAGCTTCCATGCAAGACTTCAAAGTCACTACCAGGGAGGAGTGAGGGGAGGTAGAGCAAGGCTGACAAGCGTCAGTCAGGGGCACATTTCCCAGGTCCAAGACACGCATGGGGGACACAAATGGGAGAAAGTGTTTTCGTTCTGCCCTACTCTGAAACTACATTACACCTCTTCCTCTTTTAATTGCTGCTTTATTCTTTCTTTCTTTTAAGACTGGGCCTTCCCACATCTGGCTCGTCCTGTAAGTACAGACACTGGTAGCTACTTCCCGTCTCAGCCCTACTCTCATCAAGACAAAAGTGTTAGCCCAATCATTAATTCTGACTTTAATATGGACATACATTGCCACTCAGCATCTCCAAGCTCAAAAGATCTGCGTGCCTTGGTCTCCCCAGTGGCAAAGGAACCTCTCCCCAGTGGCAGAGGAACCTGCTGGTTCTTCAGCTCTTTTTGTCTCAAACTGTCCTAGGAACCATTTCACATTGTAGGGAAAAAGAGCCCTTCCTTCATATGCACAGGACATATTAACTGGAACAGAGTACTAAGAAAATCAACCTTTCCAAAAAAAGTCTGCTACTATGCTTTCTTCTGTGTGTTCTTTTAGATTTTGATACCCATTAATTATTATAAACTTCATTTTGTTGATTTCATCCTGACTTCTTTCCTCTGTAGGACTTAATATATTTCTTTCTGCTTTTCGTATTTCACAACGCTAATGCACATCAATCTTTTAGGAAAGGAAGGAAGAAGACAGATACTTACTAAGCACCTATCATGCGCCAGGCATTGTATTTACAAATACAACCTCATTTGACTTTCACAACAACCTTGGGAGGTAGATACTATTATTATTCACATTTGACTGTTGAGGAAACTGAGGCAGAGGTTAAGTGACTTGCTCAGGGTCACACAGCTAGTAAGTATCTGAGACCATATTTGAACTCAGGTCTTCCTAATTACAGACATAATACTGTAAATGTTAGCTGCCCAACTGCATTCATATACCACACTTTGTTTAAATATTCCCCAAACTTTGAACAGTCGTACTATTTCCAGTTTGCTGTTATTATGAAAAATGATGCTATGAATATTCCTGTAAAGATGGCCTGTTAGTTGTTAGCAATTTACATTATAGTCCTAGTATTAAGATCAGTAGGTTAAAGAGTATGAATAGTTTTGTAGTTCTGCTTGATTAACATTATCCAAAGCAGATCTATGGATCCATCAGTAGTGTGCCTATTTCTTCACAGCCCCACCAGCCTTGAATTTTATAACTTTCAATTATCTTTTATCAATTTAGTTGATGTGGGTGGTCTAGCTTAGAATTTTTGAAATTTGTATTTCTTTGATAGGCATTAATTAACTAATTAATTTAATTAATTAATGAACAGGTAGTTAATCGGTTTCTAAAGTATAAGAATACAAATACAAAATAGAGGGGGGAAAAAAGCCATGTGTGTGTGGTGGCGGACACTTACCCTGCTAGTGGATAGGCTGAGGCTCTTGGATTGCCTGATTTTAGGAGTTCTGAGCTGCAACAGAGCTAAAGCTAATCAGGTGTCCACACTAAATCTAAAATCAGTAGGATGAGCCCCCAGGAGGGAAGGATTACGGGGCTGCATAAGGAGGAGTGAACCAGCATAGATTGGAAAAACAGAACAGATTAAAGTCTCTTTACTCATCAGTACTGGAACTGGACCTATGAGCTGCTGTTTTACTTCCAGTCTGGTAAGATATGAAGACTCAGTCTCAGAGAGGACAGGAGAGGAGAGGAAAAGAGAGGAAAAGAGAGGAGAGGGTCACTGTTTATGAGTGGGCTGGGCAATAGAATAAAAATGACAATATTGCCTGAATTAATTTACTTCATGTGAACTCTTTCAGGTGCAATATAATAAAAGCACCTATATACAATATAATATATATAGATACATACATACACACATACATATTAGCATGACCACTATAGGGATTTGTCTTACTTAACTATGCATGTCTGTTATGTAGGTTTCTCCCCTCAGTGTGTGTTGAGGGTTGGGGAGAGGCAGATGGGACAGGAAAGTTAACGACAGGGTTCAAAAAAAAACAAGAAGAGAATAGAAAGAAAGAAAGAAGTAAACACAGACAAGGACGATTTTGAAAGTTATATGTTAAATTTATTGTGTACTTAAAAAAGAAAAGCAAAGTACATAATACTAAGCCACTATTTCTTTTTCCATATAACATATATATGGAAATGATTATTTTGCTAAGTTTTGAATTTTTAAAATGTAAATATGCTTCTTTGTAAAACTGCCTATTTATATTTGTTGACCACTCACATACTAGACAATGGATGCTTTACCATTCTTTAAAGTTCTTTATTTCAAAGGTGATTGCACATTTTTGTATTTTATTCTATATAATGGGCTAATTAAGTGACCTTTATGATTTTGGCTGTCTAAAACTTCCAAAAGTTCATGTCTTCTCAGGCTTATGACTCACACAAATAGCCAAACCCCTACGGAATGTGTGAGGACATTTTTCACTATGAGAAAATAAGTTCTTATCTTTAAAGTGCAACATTTTTCTAATAATACACTAAAATTGATAAGACCCACAACACAACAGTAGAAAAGCATAACAAAGTTCAAAGTGGTTTTAAATCTACACATTCTTAGTATCCTAAGAGAAAGACAAAACTTTAAGGACAGACTAATACCAGAAAAACAATCCACAAGATAACAACGCTGAGTTTATTAGCCAAATAAATTTATTTGGAATTTTAATATATATTTGCAAATTGAAAATCTTGGCATTTCTTAAATATCCAGATCTGAAACATGAATGTTATCATGCCATCTGGATTTCCTTATATGCAGAATGAGGATGATGTAATAATATATAGAAAATTGCCAATATTTTTTGAGTTCTTCACTCAACTCAGAATATTATTATAGATATAGGCTGAAGTACACATGCTGAGGTATGAAGTTATGGGAGTATAGGGCAGGGGTGGGGATGGTGTGACACTCAATCTGTCCCTTTGCTCTTCATCTGAGATGACTGTCATTGCTACACTATTAATGTCTCTGCCTGGTTGTTACTAGCTAAACATAGGGACCCCCTGCATTCTTGGCCTCCTCTTGCTCTCCTCTGAAAGTCTCTATGAGATCATCTACCCCATATATTTTAGTGAACTTTTGCCTAGTATGAAAAATAGACTGCTAGTTGGTATACAGACTAGATAGCAAAATAAATTAATTAATGGGTAGATAAAATATTCTCACCTTTCACTGGATCATAGATTTAGAATTGGAAGGGACCTCAGAGGTCATGGATTCCAACCACATCATTTTATAAATGAGGAAACTGAAGTCCATAGAGGGAATTGACTTGTACAGGATCACACAGATAGTGTCTCTAGTAGAAAGTGAACCCAAGTCTTTCTGATTCTAAGTCTATCATTGACCATCTATTACACTATTCTACTTCTCCAAGGATCTTGCTAAATCCCATTTTAAGAAAATATTGTTGTCCTACCACCACTACACATATTCAAAACCACTTTATTTTTAAAGGCAAAATTCCATGACATTTTAAAAAAATGTCCCTGAGGCAGAACAGAGCAGTGCATTGATAGCAGAGAGAACATCCAAATTCTACCACAGAGATGGCCTTGTAGAGTGGAAGGGGTTTCAGAGTAGGAGTCAGGAGACCCAGTGTTAAATCTCCTATCTGCTATGGTACTGTGAGAAAATAGCTAAATTCGACATCAGAAAACCTGGATCTGAATTCTGATCTGGCCACTTATTCTGTATGTTGATGATAAAGCTACCAATATTTATAAAATAAAGTAAAATGAATGCTATAGTTGAATACTAAGACACACATAATAACAGAATTTTTAAAATGAATAAAATAACCACTGAGGGTTGTTATTTTTCAATAAGACTGGAAAAGAAGAAAACTTTAAATTTCAGGGAAGTTTAAATGAAGAGAAACAACAAAAGGGTCAGAGGTTCGCAGATTTTGTATGGACAAAGTTTTTTGTTTGTCTGGTTCTTTTATTTTACTCTCAAAGACCTTAGACCATTGAAGTGAGGGGAAGGGATAATGCTTGCAGTAGAATCCCTAAGAGAAATGGGGTAGAGAGTAAGATCCCCTTCCTTTCCCAATTCTGACTACAGAAACAACAGAAAGGAGAGCATGACAAAAACAACTAGTGGTGGTAACCAGCTTGAAGATGGACTGATGCAAACTTCTAAATTATCTGACATACCTTAGCATCAGCAATAAAATAGTCATAGACCATTCTCACCAAATCTAACATTTAAAACCTGAGTGCACCATATAATCAGTTATATTTTTCAAGATATACTTATGTGTGGGAGAGAGGAGAATATTGACATGATTAGGGAAAAAGAACATGGCAAACATGCCTAGGACTAAATTAGATATGGGGGATACTTTTAAGCAGTCAGGAGTCAAGTGCCAGAGGCTTAGAAAAGATAACAAATGGGCCAGCAACCAGACAAGATTTTAGATACCAGGGAAAAGACAGCTTCCAGAGGTCAAGGTAAGGCAGTGGTGTCAGAAACCAGGCAAATCGTCAGAATTTACACAAAACAGACAGAACAAAGAGATCTTGGAACTTGAAACAACTTCTGCCTCAATCTGAAAGACTTATATGCTTCTCTCTGGACTGGAGCCAACTCAAGGTCAAGGTAGCAGGGAAGATGGAAATTCAGAATTGCATAATTGAAAGAGGATGAAAGCAAGGAACCAATAGTATGTGTTGGAGAACCCTTTGAAGAGTCCCCATATTAGAGCTACAGAGAAAAGCTGGTTTCAGGCGCAATCCAGCTCCACTAGGTCTTACAGTCAGGGGGACTACTAGGCAGAATGAACACAGAGGGAAAGTGGCTAGAATGTTTCTCCCAGACAAGTCATTATTTTCATGAGTTTGTAGGCTAAGGTAAAATTAAGGAGGCGGAGAGGCATAGCTAGGAAGTTTCGACCCATCAACTAAGACCTGGTTATGGGCTCTTGGTCACCCTCCTTAGGGAACCAGCATCAGGGACTCATGATGTCCAGTGCCCTTGTATATATGCTTCTGGCCCATCCTGCCTACACACAGGAGCTGGTACAGCTGGACTTGAGGGGGAAAGGTCACAAAGACAAGACAAGGCCAGGAGAGGCTCCATATCTGAAAACAAATTCTCTCAGTCACTTTTCCATCTTAAGGGCAAGTCAGTACCAGGGGTCAATGGCCTATGGCCATTGCACTCAAGCATTCAAGTGAATTAAAATGAGATTACATTAGGGAGATGGTAAATAGATTAAAATAGTTAGACAAGATAGTGTAGAGCCAAAATTAAAGACACTCTAGGCAGATTCTGACATTGAGGGAAACCAGATGCTATGGTGGGTGGTTAATCCCCAGATCCTAGTTATATACCTATGCTGCAAAAATATGGAGAACCCTTTAATCCCTCACAAGCAAAATCTTGCTAACACTTTCTCTCTAAAAGTAATTTTTCAAGGCAACTACTTTGAGGAAAAATCCTGTCGTGAACTAGTCAACAGACTAAAGATTACCAAACTCTCAAAAAATCCTGGCCTTTCTATTCCCTTTTGCCTAAGTCATTTAACTCCATTGCTTCCTGTATAAAAAGTGACACCATTTCCCACTACCATCACCTTGCTGTGAATGTCATCTTTGGGTTTTCAAAGGCGACTGTAAAAAGCGAAAGCTCAAGAAGGTCATGCCAATCTAGAAGCATTTAGTAAGTGCCATCCAAAGATGAGCCTAATTAGATCTACAGGGGCTCAAGGAAGATAAGGGGGGCCATGGAAACAAAGTATCATCTGCATAGTGCTAGTGAAACCACAAATATTTACTCTACAACCCAAATATTAAAAAATTAAACAATTTTAAGGACTTTTATAACCTGATAAAGAATGAAATGAGCAGAAACCAGGAAAATAAGTTATACAACAATAACTACATTGTAAAAAAACGACTTTGAAAGCTGTAAGAACTTTGATCAATACAATGCCTATTCATGATTCCAAAGGACAGATAATGAAACATAGTATCCATTACAGAAAGGGTATTGGTTTAGGGCACAGAATAAAACATATATTTTGGTATACAACCACTGGGTGATTTGTTTTGCTCTTCTTACAAGAAATGCTTTTTTCTTTTTTTTCCCACTGGAATTCAAGAGTGGGTGGGAAGGAGAGAAAATAGATGATTCACTTTTTAAAATATAGATAGGGGGGTTCTAAAGATGTCAAATGTTGCATGCACTTTCTGATGAAGCCATTACATTATTAATTTTATTTAATTGTTTTACTTTGTTATAAGAGAACTCACAGGGTGGGAGTAATCTATAAATGGCTGTAACAAAAAAAACACATCAATAAAACAAATAAAAAAAGGAACGTTGAATACAAGACAGATATTGATTGACCTACCTCATAGTGCTGTTCTGAAAAGGAACTACAAATTATAATATATTTAGTGATTCTTCAAACTAACCTTCAATGTTAACTCAATTTAATCACTGAGCAATATGTTAACGCCAGTGCCCTTAAACAGATATTGTCAAGTTAAATCAGATAGATGAATGCACCCTACACTGGCACAGATTTTCATCCTGTGTATTTCTTGTCCATGCTTTTCTATAAATCCTCCCTAGAAGACCCATTCAATATGTTGAAGTCCTCCTTGGATTCTTTTAATATTCCAAGGATACTGCTACAACACTCTCAATTTCCACCTGTTATCCTCACTTTCACTGTATAATTGCCCCACCCTTCTTTCTGGTTATATGCACTGTCCTTTATGTCACTTCCTGCATGCAGGTCATCGTTGATAATATGCTACAATCTACTTCCCCTCACTGTGCATCTCTCCACTCCCCTTTGACTCACCTGCAACTGAAATTCTTCTGAATCGAGAGTATTCCATGACTCACAGTCATAAAGCATCACTGGGAGAATATCCATCTTACAAAGACAGACTTGGCTTGGGATCTCTGAAAGTGTTGGTTTTGTAAACATGATCCCAAGTGATAAAGTAATGGCTGGAAAATTCATTTTCTATAAATGTAAGATGAATTGATCATTAAAAAGTACACGTTCTATCCGCAGAATCACCATAATTCTACTGAAAGTATTCTCCTGAAGGTCAACAATGACATAATTACCAGAAACAATGACGTCTCTCCATAACTTCCCTGGAATATCCAAGTCTACTAAACACTATGTCCTTGAAGTTTTCCTTTGTTGGTTTCCATTGCAATCCATTTTCCTGTTTCTTTTCTTAGCTTTCTCATCAATGCTTCTAGTTTCCTTTTCTAGGTCCACTTCTTTCTCTTTCTTCTTCCCTCCCTACACATGTTCCCCTCCCACAAAACTTACTCTCTAAATACTCTCTCCCTTGGAAAGTTCTGAACTGGGAGGCCATTCAACTTTCAAACTTCCACCAAGTTTTGGTACAAAGTAATCACTTAATAAATAGCCATTCATTCAACAGCAGACTACTAACTATGTTGGATGAAAGAATCAAGATTTTAAAGGCTGTACACAGTAGGCACTTTTTAAAAAATCAGCATTGACTGATTTTTTAAAATGGACAAAATCAATAAAATGAAATTCAACAGGGAACACTCTAGTTTTCAATACTTAATACTTTAAACATATTTCAATGGATTGATTTAATTTAATTTTGAATTGCCATTTACTTTTAAATGTGAAGCCTTGTACTTAAGGTTCAGAAACATTAACTTACTCAGAAATATTCACTTATTGCAGAATGAGGGAAACTGACTTAAAAGCAGTTGTTCTGAAAAATGACTTGGACAGGGGAAGTTTGGTGTCAACTGACTTCAAGATCAATATTAGCCAGCAGTGAATGTTGGCATGGCTACCAAAGGAGCTAACATATTACCATACTTTGTACAAGGGTAGTGCTCAGGATGAAGGAGGTGAGAATCCCATTGTACACTGAACTGACTTCATCTCATCTGGAGTGCTATGTTCAGCTCCACATTTTAAGGAGGATGCTGACAAACTGTTCCACTAAAGTATAACTTGGATGTCTCATGGAAGGTTGGAAATGATCCTACTTTCTCAAAGACTTGTATTCTCATCAGAATACAAATTCTAGAAGCACCTACCAAACTCAGAATAACAATGAAGATGGACCATACATCTGGCAAAGTTAAATCTGGAAAGACTTGTCATGAGAAAGTTGCCTACCAGGTAGTAATGGATTGTGAGGGGTTTTGTTTGTTTGTTTCGTTTTTGGTCAAATCAACCCATGAAACAGCCTGGTCAAAAGTATAAATGTTGTAATTTGCATCAGTGCAGTTACTGAAGCAAAGGTTTAGATCAATGCAAGTAAGAAGTCTCTAAAAGTTGAAAAATGGAATAAGTTACCTTGTGAAGTAGAGCTCCCTATCCCTACAAGTGTTTGAGTTGAAGCTGAATGATCCCCATCTCAGGGATGTTGTCCTGGTAACTCATGTATAAGTCAGGAGGAGATTGGACTAGATAACATCGGCGTTTCAAAGCATCGGAGCACCAACCGCCTACTTGAGAGTTCAAGGCATAAGAAGTATCTGTTGCTAAAATTCAGTTCAGCTAGGGTGCCCTTCATTTGTCATTCCACAGAGTCATAAGAGCTCACGACAGACAGTGATGAGAGGATAGGGAAGGAAGGGGAGAAGGTGAAGTTTATCAAGAAAAGCATTGAATTGGGAATCAGGAGACCTGGATTCTTGCTCCTGTTCTGCTACTCATAGAGACTTAGAGCATATCCTTTAGCGTCCTTGGGACTCCCATCGATCAAACGGTGATAATATATGATCTTGGCTACATGAAGAAACGTGGAGCATCCATGACCAGCAAGGAGATGGTGTCATTGTACTGTGCCCTAGTCAGAGTATATCGACAATACCATCCTCAGTTCTGCCTGTCACACTAAGGAAGGGTAGTGATAAGCGTTCAGGGGAAGACAAACAGAATGGGGAAAGGTCTTTCACAGTCATGCTACAGGAACATCAATTAGAGGAACTGAGGGAGTTTAGTCTGGGAAAGAGAAGACTTAATAAGAAAAGATATAATAGCAGCCTTTGGATATTTGAAGGCTACCATGGAGAAGGGTTAGCTATATTTTACTTGATATCAAGAGCAGAATAAGAAGCAAATGAGTGAAAATTGTAGAAAGGCAGAATTAGGAAAAACTTCCTAAAAATGAAAGCTCACCAAAAGTGTATTGGGCTGCTGAAGAAAATAATGTCTTTATTCATCTATTTAGCAAGAAAAACACATTTATGTAGTATCCACCATGTGCCAGGCATCGTGTTAAATCTTTTCTCCACATTACCTCATTCGATCCTCAAAGTAACCCTGAGATTAGAGGCTGTTATCATCCCTATTTTACAGACTGGGAAACTGAAGTAAAAAGAGGTTAAGTGACTTGCCCAGGGTCACACATCTATTAAATGTTTAAGGCTGGATATGAACTCAAGTCTTCCTGACTTCATGCCCAGCCAGCACTCTATCCAGGGGTCCAACTAGCACCAATCTGATGCCTCATGGTTTAGGATGTCCTCTTGAGTAGGTTGTAGAAGATGTTCTTGTACAGGTACAGAGAGGACAAGGTGGTCTCTCAGATTCTAGATCTTAGGGTCTAGAATTTGGTCTGGCAGAGACGGACTTAGAGATGCTTGAGGCAATCAGGAGCTCTGAACATGAGGAGGTGATATGGGTGGGAGCAGGGAAGAGAGAGCACTTTCACAGAAGAGGAATGGAATTTCGGGGCACAGCAAGCGCAGCAGATGGGGAAGTATGCCTCAAACACAATAAGGCAAATAACATCAGGAGCTTCCAAGATCTGTTTTCTGTGACAGCAGAAAGAGCAGTAGTAAAGGGAAAGCGTACTGGAAAGTGGCAGTCGAATAGGGGCCAATGACAAATGGAAACCCCAATATAGGACAGTGAGGGAAATGATGCAGACCTGCCCCTTAGGCTGGTCTAACCCCCTGAAAAGCAAGAGCTCAGGGCCAAGATCCATCTGCCAGGGTCCTATGACCTCTGACATGATGCTGCTCCCTCCTCACCATCCCCTCCCCCAACAAAAGCAAGGGATGACTCAGAAGGTGTTGCAGCTGTCACAAACCTTGTGGCTCCAATTCATCACAGACAAACCCTTCAGTGTTCTCTGTGCCCAAGAATTCAGACAACACAGCAACGTGACCCAAGGCACAAATCACCCCCAGAGACAAACACCACAAGGCTATATGGAACAGCATCCAGGAATACCAGACCCAAACAGCTGATCCAAAGTATACCAGGAAGAGGAGGAAGAGGTCTCACCTGGCTCCACATATGTTCTTTTTCTCTTTCTTTCCTCCCTTCCCCTCCCCTCTCCTCTCTTCTCCTCTCCTCTATCCTCCTCCTTCTTCTTCTTTGTCTTCTTCTGTCTTCTTTCTCCCTTTCTCTCTTTTCTCTCTCTCATTCCCCCCCACCTCTCTCTTCTTTTCCCCTTTCCTTCACCCTGTCCCTCTTTCCTCCTCCTTCCTTTCTCCTCTCTTTCTCCCTCCTTTAAGAATAACCAACCCTACAACTGAAATATCACAGTAATCATGAAACAACAGGGAACACCAGCCCAGAGGTCCAGCCTTGTGCTGCTATCTGATCAACAGAAAACCTAGAGGCTGAATGAACTATTGATAACAATTTCTGCCTTCCTTATACCACCTCTCAATTTGTCTATATGTCTTACTACTCCTACTAGGTTGTAAACTCCAAAAGGGCAAGGATTGTATCATTTATTTTTTAGATTACCCTGAGTGCCTAGCAGAGTACACATACTAAGTATTTAATAAGTACTTGTTGAATTAATTAATAAATTATCCATCCACAAGTCATTTATATTCAAAATGCATTATATAGTTTCTTTTGTAAGTAATTTAACATCCTAATTTTGTTTCTTTCTTATTAAATATCATTTGGGTTCTCTGAGTACACATGGAGGCAGGAGACCCTTAAACCTTATAAGTAACAGAGGTTAATCATTTGTTGAGTATAAATCTGAATACGTCCTGCCATTATTAATTCTTATTTAGATAGATAATCATGAGCTAAGGTTTTTTTTATATTCTATACTACAGGGTTTCATCAACAACTAAAGCAAGAATGTACTAAAACTCAAAGGAATCATAGCTTCTTTACAGGGTGAGCTACACCCTTCCTCTGGGAATTTCTGAACAGAAATGACTAAATTGGAGTACTGGCACATTCCCAGGAGTGAACATTCTGTGGGATTCTCCTGTCTGAGTAATATTTTTTTAAGAAAAAAATCAAATTGCTGGGAAAACGTAGCATTACAGCAATAATGAAGTGGAAAAAGTATTTCATACCAGAAGTGGAAACCCCAGTGATATCACTGCTGCGCATGAATTGTTAATGTGTAGAATCTATTTTTTTCTTTAGCAAATGAGGTATTCCGAAGTGGTTTGTCTTGCTTCACTTTTTGACATCAGAATGTCTCATGATTCTAAAAGCTTTAATGAGATGATCCTGTATGAAAAGAATGAAGTGAGCACATACTTTTGAACACTGAAGAAGGAGAGACCAAGCTAATGATAAAGGGATAGTTTATAATCAATGTAGAAAGACAGAAAAATATTGCCAGCTTATCAACACAGCAATTGTACCATATCATAAAGGCTTTACTCATGCACTTGTCCATTTTAACAATTTTAAAATTGGAAAAATCTTTAGTGTGATGGAAAAATATGCTGGTTATTTTCAAATTCTAACTCTATCACTTATTACCTGTGTGACCATGGATCAGGCCACTTTACATCTCTAGGCCTCAGTTTCCTCACTGGTAAAATGAAGGGGTTGAGTTAAATAAATCTCTAGGGTCCCTTCCAGCTCTAAATCTATGATGCTTTGATCCTTAAAGATGGTAATTACAAAATCTGTATCACTTCACCCCAAATAATATATCAAATGAATTATGAAAATGCTTAAGAAAGGTATACATGGAAATATACTGAGTTAAACATTCCAAGGGCACTAATGTACTTACACAGTTTGACAAATAATGCCAAAACTTCAAGTGACATAAGAATTCTTGAGTGATTCTTCCATTTCTGTCTCCGGTCTTGCCTATATTTGAGTGACATCCTTTGATGCAGTTGTAATTGGTATGTCTACTGCTCTGCTTCTTCAAATTATTTTATGTCTTTCCAAATTTCTGTGCATTCTTTGTATTTATCAATTTGAGCTGCATAGATAGGTTTCCATACAAAATAAAGGAAGTATTTATCCTAATGAGATCATATATCCAGTTATAACTGGAACTAATATTTATCTTATTTGTACTAGTGGGCTGCTCTATTACATTGCTATATCACAATTTACTCAACAACACCACTAAATGCGCTTATTTCCATTTTGGAGCAATATTTTGGGGCAATTGCTGTAACTTGTCAATCTAGCTATCCATATGAATGGGTAGTTTTTTTTTTCTTTTTGATAATGCCTTCAGAATATCTTTGCAATAACAGGATTATTTCATGAATGGTCACGATTATTTTTAAACCCTTGATATCAATAACTTTTGCATTACCTCTGTAATGTGCAAAAGTATAGAATTTGGTCACATGATCCTGCAACAAGTAGGTACTAGCAAGTTTAATTATGTCACCTTATACCCATATACCTTTTCCCTGGGCATTCTACTCTTTCAGTATGAAAATCTAGAATGAAAAATTTTCACCACTACCAATCAGTGGCAGAGAGACTTTATATTGCAAACTGAAAAGTTATTTCTACAAAAACACACTAGATTTATTTCTGAAATTTCCAAGCTTCTGCACTAGAGGCTGTTGCATTTGGTCTTTTCCCACCCCCTCTAGGGAAGAGCTGATGACTTAGGCCATTGAAGTGACCAAGCTCTAAGTCCTCACACTAGGCCAATTGTTGGAATACTTTCCTGACTACTTCAGTATACAATTGTGCCTTTGCCAGAAGTCTTAAGATATACTGGAACAGGTCATGTACTTCTAACTAAAAATGCAATAATTGTCATTAATGTGAAGGGTTCCCTAGAGATAGGAAAATTATTTTTCCTTTTACCAACTGTGATTTGCCATTCTCATTCTGATTATTGAGGGAAAACAAAATCCTGCAATGCCCAGATCTACACAATTCAAGCTGACCTTCATGTGTTCTCACGTTCTTTGAAAGAATATAGTAGAACACTGTTAAAAATAATAAATCACTTCCCTCCTATCATAATAAGAAACAATGTTAGTTGTACTGGCAGCAAGCAGTGGCTTTAGGCCACCCTTGAGTGAGGAGCTGTTTTAAGCCTTCAACATTTTCCATTTCTTAGAAAAAGAAAAAACCCTCCCTTGAATCCTCAAGTAGGCAGCATCCTGAATTTTATGTCTTCTCTGTAAAGCAGTATCCCAGACACACTCAACTGGCTGCTCGCCATATCAGCTCCATATGGTCCAAGTATTAACTGATTGTGGGGAACAGGCCCTATGTGGCCAAGTCCAGAGTATCTCATTTCCAGGATCCAAGCGATAAACAGAAGGGGGCTCAAATAAAGTGAGACACCAAACAAAATCATTCAAGTTTCCACTCTGATACTGACCCTGCACCTTTCCCACATTTCTCTCCAGACCACTAGGCAAACACCTCTATTCATTCACAAATCCTCTCTCTCTCTCTCTCTCTCTCTCTCTCTCTCTCTCTCTCTCTCTCTCTTTCTCAAATTGAGACTGCAGCACTGTGTGTGCTCTCTCCTAAGAGATAAGCTCATCAGTATGGGACACAGACCACACTCTGCTATACTACCTCCATCTTATTCATTTACAGAGCATAGAAAAACCATGGTAAACTTCAACCAATTGGGACGGCTCGGCCCTCATTCACTCAGACTGCGCTGAATTCCTCTCAATGACACCAATCCCTTGTCCTCTTCTGAATAAACAGAAGCATAGTCTTCTGCCCCTTTCCCTCAATGAAGGCGGAGCCTGCCCATCTTTCTCCCAGGCCGTCCCTACCAATATACACATCGACATCATGAATGAGCTGAAGGAGAACACCCACTATCGCAGCCTTTTTTTTTCGGCCCAAACTCCTTGGGACCCTGTCACCTTCTTCCTTCCCCACACACCCCCAACCCCATCCCCTTGATGGGAAGTGAGGAGCTTGCTGGTTTCGCCTCCCTCCTGTTTGCGTCCTTAACTTCCATCCACTCCGCGCCAGCAGCCCGACCCTTTCCCTGCCGACCACCCCCTTCTTAGCCGCATGGATGGGGGTCAGGGTGGCAGAGAGCGCCCTGCCAGTCACCCAGCGGTGCCGCCCTCCCCTCCAGCTCCCCAGACCGGGACATCTACCTTGACGCTGGTGTAGCTGGTCTGGGTCTCGGCCTCGGCGCTGCTGCAGCAGTAATGGGTGCGCACCCTGCAGGTGGTCGGGGCAGAGGATGCCGTGCCCGCGCTGCTGCTGCTGCCGCTGCCCAGCTCCCTCCGCTCCCGGCGAGCGCCCGGGGCCCCGGCCTGGCGGCTCTGGTAGGCTAGCACCGAGGGGATGGCGTCGGCGGCGTCGGTCTTGATGAAGAGGCCGTGCAAGGTGGTGGCCGTACCCTGCGACAGGGTAGTGGTCTGGTGGGGGGAATTGGACTCGTCCGAGTCTCGGCAGTAGATCACGCCGCTCTGCGAAACGTGGATGCTGGGAGCGCAGCCCATCCCTCTACCTCCCGCCTCTCCTCCTCCTCCTCCTCCTCCTTCTCCTCCTCCTCCTCCTCCTCCTTCTCCTCCTCCTCCTCTGGCCAGCAGCGGCTGGGGGGCCACCGGGCACCACCGCGCCCCGCTCCGCCCTCCCAACCCCACCTCCTGTCTTGGGTCTCTGACGAAGGCAAAGCGGATCCCGGGGCGCGGGGAGGAAGGAACCCTGGCCACCACCTGCAGCGGGAAGGGCTGAAGCGGGCGCCACCAGCGAGGATGCTGCCAGCGAGGATGCTGCCGGCGAGGATGCTGCCAGCGAGGATGCCGCCGCCTCTGCCGCCGCCTCGGCTGCGCCCCGCGCAGTCAGTTGGGGGCCAGCCACCAGCGGGTGCCAGCGGGCCCCCTCTCCCCCGCGGAGCCGGCCCCTGTCCGGCCTGGCTGCCAGTCCGTCTGTCAATTCGGTCTCACTGCGGTTCTCCCCGGAGCCTTCCGCAGTCGTTCCCGGTCACCCCAACTTTCCCTCCTGGTCTAAGAGGAGCCCTGACCATCTTTGCGGAGACAGCCTCCGGCGTGTAGGGACAGATACGCACGCACAGACCCCCCCTCGCCCTCGCCCCCGCCACACACGCAAGACGCCTGCCTCTGCCTCTTCTCCCCCCACCCCCCGTCAGATGCCGCGGCTCCCCCGCAGTACCCCTCCCTTCTCTCCTACTTCATCTCCGCCCTGAGCACCTGCCGGGCGCCCCAGTCCCCTGGCACAACCCGCCCCTCCCCGCCCGGGTCTGCCTGCCTGAGACCCCCTTGCTCCCAGTCTCTTTCCTTGTGGGAGCCTCTTGGGAAGCGCAGGGCAAAACAGAACAAACCAGTCCCAAACTTCCCCACCGATGCCCCCTAGCTCACTCCCCTCCTCCCACCGCTACCCCTCGCGCATCCGTGGGGAAGGAAGTCCGTGGATCACCCAGCCCCGAGGGCTGGACTCGGCTGCGCTCATCAGCTGGCAGCAGTCTTTGCCACCTCCCCTCCCTTCCCCAAGTGCCGGCCCTGTGGGTACCAGGAAGCTACGGCCTTCCTTCTCACGAGTTGGGGGAGGGGGGCAAATTCAGCAGATAACGATAACCAGGAGACTTTGTTCATTTCCTAACCTAACCTAATCCATCCCCACCCCAGCTCCCGAAAAGAGGGGGCAGGGAAGCTCAAAGCTGGGTCCACATCCCTGAAATAACCGGTTGTTTCACACCTACAGATGCACACCATGTACAGTCCAAACCAGTTATTGCTTCTTTAATGCGGCCTCACTGGAACTACCCATCTGCTTCATGGCTTGATAACTGGGAAAGCCATCTTTCCTTAGTGAAATCTGTTCTCTTATCTACGACTTAGATAGGGGCGCCGAGACCCCGAACAAGAGAGTTCGTCCCACAGAATTCTCAGTAGATTACAGCATTCTCTCTTCAGGATCATGTTGTATATCACTGGGCGCAGTGTAGACGGCGGATCTCGGGGTCAACTAGTCAAACCTGTCATTTTACACAGGAGGAAACAGCTCCAGAAAGGTCGTAACTTGCCTAAGGTCACTTCAAACAACTGACACCAAATTCAGTACTTTTTCCATTGCATTACACTGCCCTATTCCTCCATATTCTTGCCAGACCCTGATGGACATCCTTTGAGACTATCAGGGACTCTGTCTTAATTCTCCTACCTCACATCATTTCCGAAAGACACTAAGTGCAGAATTCATATAATAAGGTGCTAGACAGAACTTGGATCTAGAGAGGATCAAGGAATCAGGAGCTAAATTTTATTTATAAGCTCACTTATAAGATGAGATGGGGAAACAGAGGCTTTAGAGAAGGGAAAGTATTTGATGTTCCAGGTAGCAAGGAGAAAAACTAGGAGTTGAATCCGTGTCTGCTAACTCCATAGTCAGCATTCTTGCCACTACAGGACACTACCAGACCTCTCCCAACTTTTCTTCTTTTAAAAATTTACACAGAGATTTTCAGTCCTTCCCTTCCCTCTCCCCCACCTCCCCTAAACTGTTACATCTTTCTAACCAGCATGGAAGTCTACACTGTATTTTCCAATGTATAGTTAAATCCCTTATATATTTAATCTACGAAAGTGCCTTAGTTCCATGGAAACTCCCTTATTCTACCACATTAAATGGATGAGGCTAAAAAATTATACTATTCCTTTGTTGAAACATGACACAGATTATCTGTCAGACTTCCTAACAATCATTAAGGATCTAAGTAAACAGTATTATCGTTCAAATTACACTGATCTTGGTCTCTATGCCAATCCCCAATGTAATATGAATAGCAGTTAATTATTCCTCTGGCTTATCAATAGTTCTGTATCTACACCCACTTCAGTTATTATCCTTTATGGAACTCCCCACAGCAGCCTGGAACTTGCAACACACAGTAATGGGACAGCGCTGACTCTCACATGTATGTACCATCTATCTACTCTTAAGCACTATTCTGTCTAAGAATGGTATGTGATTAATAACACCAGAAAACGAACAGCCTCCTCCCTCTTTGTGCTTGTGACTGGCATTGAATCCCTTCTTGAAAAGGCAGTATGTTACATCTACTTTTCTTATGGAATAGGGAGCTGTGCAAGTGTTATGCTTGTCATGCATAAGGAAACTGAAGCCCCAAAGGAGTTAATCGACTTGCCCATGACAATTGGTGTCAAGGGTTAGTGAAACTCAAGTTTTCCATGTACCTTAATGGTGCTCCTTTGATGGCACCAATAATCACTTAATAGCATTTATTAAACACCTACTGTATGTCAGGGACTGTGCTAAGTGCTGAAGATACAAAAGGAGATAAAAGATACTTCTTGCTCTGGAAGAGCTTACAAACAAATGGAAGCAGAATTCACAGACCAGACTTTTGAGGTTGAACCTTGGGCCTGTGAGTCATCCAGGAACACATACAGATTTAACTCCTTTTGTTTTGAAAAATTAGAAAGTAGACTCCCTTCAAGGAGGCCATGAAGAATAATGAGGCAAACTTAGTGAATTAAATCGTTAAAATCTGTTACCTGGCTTACATGTTGCCCTTTGACAAGGAATAATAATTCACACTTGCATAGCATTTCAAGGTTTGCAAAGCATTTTTCTTACAACCATACTGACAGTTTATATAAGTATTAATATTTACCCAAATGCTACTTTTCTTTTATTGATCAAAACTTGCAATTTTATCAGTGTAGGCAATGCTTGGGGCAAAGAGAAGTGACTTTCTCAGGGTCACACAACCAGTAAGTATGTGATGGCAGCAGAATCTGAGTCTTCCTGACCCCCAGGACCTCTAGGTGGGCTCTTATCTACCACACCAAATTCAAACAGAAATGAGTCACTATACTGTGGGTCTGTATCTCTATGGGCTACATATTGATTCAGAAAAAGACATATCAATATTATCTATGCTTTATTGTTAGCAATATTTTGCTAAATATTTCTCAATTACATTTTAATCTGCTTATGTCTATACTCAGGAGTGCTATGGACTCCATGTTTGACACCTCTGCACTACATCATACTACCCAACTTTTCCTCCCTTTCCTCCGATGCTCTGAGAAATTAAGTGATACCTTCAATGTCACACAACTAATGTCTGAGGCAGGATTTGAACTAATATATTCTGTCTTCAAGACTTTAGCCACTATACCCCAATGCAAGAGAGTGTTCAAAAGCAATATCTGGGCTCAATATTAGTCTAGCCAGTGCTTTCACCTCATCTTTGCTCCTATATCTGTTCCCAGGTTAGTAGTTTCTCCCATATGGAATCATTAGGTCCACCAAGTTTTACCTGTGAGAGTAGGTATCCAAGCCTGGTTGTAAACATTGATCTAGAAATGGGAACAGATACAGAACCATTGTTTGTAAATAAGAAACCAGAGGCCCCTCAACTTTAAGATTTGCTTAGTGTTGACACACAAATTTTTGCAGGCTCCAAAGATTTGTGGCCCAATACTCATTACCTACTCCTTCTATGCAACCCAGGGTAATCATAAATGGTTAACACAGATAGGCAAGCAGGCTAAAATTATTCTTTGGGATCAAGAAAGAAGAAACTACTGATAAGAGACCCTAAGCAGGGCATCAGTCTCTCTCCCACTATGAGGTTGTACCCAGACAGCTCATAAAAGCAGACAGAACCCAGGTTTTGAGACAAGTGCTCTTAAACTGGCCCTTAAACTGTGACTTTGTTGGACAAGCCAACAAGAGAGACCCATGAGGCCATTATGTTGCAGAACAGTACAGCTTGGGGCTAGGGGCAAAGTATTTCTGAGTGGCTTCCCCTGAGTGTCTGTGTTTGTATTCCCCTATGTCAAGAAATTGTATGCATTCGGCTGTACTGAAAACTGCCTGAAGTCTTAGAGCAGAATATACCAAAAGGTTAGGCAGGGAAGATTCTATGACACATGGTCAGTGACAACTGTATCCTTGGCAGTACCTGTCCTCTCAGCAAGTCCATGTCAGTGATTTACACATAAAAAGCAATGATGCAATATTGTTATTACATAGACCAGATTTACTGATAGTCACAGAACTATTGAAAAGACCTATCCCATTCAAATCCAACAAATATTTATAAAGACAAAGCAAAGTAAACTCTGCCATTGGGAGCTTATGTTCTACTGGGGGATACATGTTTTTTTTCTCAAAAGGGGTGGCTATAAATGATTATTTAAGGAGAGAGGAAGAGAGAGAGAGGCGGGGGTGGGGGGGAAGGTAGGGGGCGGGAATAAGGGAAGGCAGACCTGAGTCAGATTTTGAAAGGAACCAGGGATTATAGAAAGCAGCTGAAGTGAAGAGGGGCATTAGAATCATGTGAGGCCATCATGCAGGAAAGTAAGACTGATTAATGCTGAGTCTGGGGAATAAGAAGTAGAAGAGTTTGCCTTGCATGTACGGTTCATGACAGGGAATAATATACAATAAGAAAAAAAGGGTGAGTTGGAGTCAGATTATGAAGAGTTTTAATGGGCAGCTGGGTGGCACAGGTGGATTAGGCGATGACTGGGCCTGGGGTCAAGAAGACTTGAGTTCAAATATGACCTCGGATACTTGTTAGCTGTGCGACCCCGGGCAAGTCATGTGACGTCTGTTGACTACCATTTTCTCAGTTGTAAAATAGGGATTAGAAAAGCATCTACCTCACAGGGCAGTGATGAGAATCAAACAAGATGTTCACAAAATGCTCGGCACGGTGCCTCCTACACCCACACATTATCTATCTATCCATCTATGTAGGTGTGGATGTACATATACATATATACACATATGTATGTGTGTATATATACATATATGTATATATATGCTTATGCCCTCCCCCTGTTTACTGTCAAAATGAGGAGCTTGTATTTTATCTTAGAGGCAATAGGAATCCAGGAAAAGCCTAATTTTAAGTCCAAACCACTATCCACTGTCCCACAACCACATTATAGATAAATTCAAATTGTAACACATACAGCCAAGCTCAGTAAACCTCCATTAACCAAAACTCTCAATTAGTATTAGCATTAATTCTCTGCTGTCTTCCTTCTAGCTATGGCTCAAGAAATTTGCTTTGCATCTAGAAACCAGCTCTCAAATTAGATGTCAAATTCATTTTTAGGCTCTCAAGCGGAAAATAAAACACCACGATGGCAAGGAGGAGCAGATATGAAAGGAGGAAGAGATAGGTAGCATGCAACAGTCTATATACACATTTTCATCTCACTATGTTCAAAATTGATTTTATTATCTTTCTCCCACAGTCCTCTCTTCTTCTTAGCTTTTATGTTTTTGTAGAGGACACTAGAAATCTCCCAGTCATGTAGGCTTGAAGTTTAGGTGCCATCCTTCACTCTCCCCTATTTGCAGTCAAGGAATGGATAACTCCTATGAATTCTATCTTTGTAACATCTCATGTACATATCCTCTTTTCTCCTCTAATCTCTGCTACTACCGTGGAGTAGATCCTCATCCCCTCACACTTGGACCATTGCAATAGCCATGCTATATCAGCTACCAACATAATCTTCCTGAAGTATAAGTCTGATCATGTCTATGTCATCCCCCTACTCAATAAACTCCAGTGGCTCCCTATTGCCTCCAGGATCAAACATAAAATTCTCTGTTTGGCTTTTGAAGTCCTTTATGAGATGGCCTCTTCCTATCTTTCTCATCTTTTAACACCTTACTTCTACCTTGTCTCCTTGTGGTTCTTTGAGAAAATATTTAATCTTTCAACCTGAGAAATTTTCATAAGTTCCCTAAAATGAATTCTAGCCCCGCTCATCTTCACCTATGGGATTCTCTGGCTTTCTCCAAGTTCCAACTAAAATTCCACCTTCTACAAAAAGTCTTTCCCAATTCCCCTTAATTCTAGTGCCTTCCCTCTGTTGATTATCTCTAATTTATCCTGTCTACATCTTGTTTGTATGTTGTTATTTGCATGCTGTCTTCTCCATGAGACTGTGAGCTCATAGGGAGCAGGGACTGTCTTTTGCCTTCCTTTGTATCCCTAGGGCTTAGCACAGTGCCTGGAGCATAGTAGTGCTTAGTAAATGCTTGTAGATTAACTCAGATCCTGCTGTAATGAGATGGAAAAGGGGATGGAGGTACCAGAACTAGAATCCCTAGGGTCAGTGGTAGTAGTAGAAGTGGAAAGGATAAACAGAAACTCAATGAATGGCTGTGAAATTCCCATGAATCCTGAGAACCAAATTGGGTCAGGGACCTTGAAGGTCCAGAGATGATGCCTTAGGACATAAAAATTGGCAAGCTTTCAAATACAGTAGGAAATGAATCACAGGAATATTTGTGTAGAGATGGAAGGGACCTCAGAGGTCATTTAGTCCAAAATTCTCATTTTATAGATGAGCAAAATGAAGCCCAAAGAACTAAAGTCATATGTCCAAGGTCACACAGGCAGTAAGTAGCAGAGGTTAGATTTAAACCCAGATCTTCTGAGTCAAATCCAATATGCTTTCTTCAGCATAATGTCATTTCAGGGTGAAGGGTAAGGACAAGAGGTTTTTTTTCCTGCAAAACAGAGGTCCTTGCTGAGCTCAATATGGCAAAGAACAAATTTTTCAAAAGGAAAGGGAGTCCAACTGTGATCAGAAGCAGGTACTCTAGGGGATTCCCCCATTGTTATCCCTGATGAACTCTCCAGTCCACTGCTGGAAGTGGAAGACAGAAAAATACTGGAGACTTTGTTTCAACTTATTGTGATCTCTGTCTGTCACTGTTTCTCTCTGTCTCCAATTTGGCTAAGATTGCGCCAAAAATACTAGGTACCATAATGAATGCAGATACCATGATGACTTGGGGCTTAGGGTGTATTAAGCTCCCTCTATATTCAAGAATTCTTCTAGACTTGCTCTATTCCCCTCGATTGCTTATCAGCAATAAGGCAAGTAACTTTTTCTCTCTGCACCTCAGTTTTTCTCATCCATAAAATGGAGATAAGGATGCTTGTACAATTTACTTCATAAACATTTTGAATATTAAATATTATGTGAATACAAACTTTCATTGTTTTATTATTTATGACAAGAAAAGTGACTAAAACATGTAGAGTGATTTTCAAACACAAAGGTTTTCTGCTATCCTTTAGTTAATCCAAAACTCAATGAACCAATATATTCCATTCCCCCAATATTCAATTAAAGGATCTGTTGTTCAGTTCCCAAATACATCCCCATCTATTGTAGTTAAGTTCGGAAAATGTTACTAATTGAGATTTTCCTGAAAAGTTAAGAAATTTTTCAATACATAAAACATTCACATTAATACAATATATTTAAGAATTGAAGAGATATAAGAGATTTATATTCTTACAACTTTCATTAAAAAATAAGAGCAGGAGGGGTAGAGACAAGAT
>CM053769.1:697817919-697838082 GCA_028658325.1 Potorous gilbertii | reverse complement strand
AGTGAATAGAAGAAAGGGGGCGCAGGGAAATATAGTTAGTCTTATACATCACGACTAATATGGAAGTCATTTGCAAAACTACACAGATATGGCCTATATTGAATTGCTTGCCTTCCCAATGGGAATGGGTGGGGAGGGAGGGAGGAGGAGAAGTTGGAACTCAAAGTTTTAGGAACACCTGTTGAATATCATTCTTGCATACAACTAGGAAATAAGAAATACAGGTAATGGGGTATAGAAATTTATCTTGCCCTACAGGACAAAAGAGAAGATGGGGATAAGGGAAGGGAGGAATGTTAGAAGGGAGGGCCGATTGGTGATCAGGGTAATTAGAATGGTTGGTGTTTTGGGGTGGGGGAGGGGAGAGATGGGGAGAAAATCTGAAACTCAAAATTTTGTGGAAATGAATGTTGAAAACTTAAATAAATAAATTGAAAAAAAATAAGAACAGGAAAGTTTAAACATTGCCAAGATTATCCTCTGAGACTGAAAAGTATTTATGAAAATATATAATGCATAAATACGTAGATATAGACATAGCTCCTGAAGAACACTCTCTTGCATAAGAATCTCCTTAAAAAAGTTACCACAATTCCCAGTTTCTCTCTGGGTAAGCAGTTCCACAAAACCATAACTCTTGAGCCCCCATCAATGTGTTTGTTTTTACCAGCCAGAGGACATACAAAAAATTTAATTAGTCAACATAGCAAATAAGGAGGTAAGAGATTTCCTTCATATACTTGAGTTATACTCTCACAAGTTATCATATTAGTGAGGGAGCTTCCCCCAATAGCAAGGATTAAAAACATGCGCCTGTACATTTTTCTAATATTGTCTTTTTAAAAATATTTTTCTCAATCACACACAAAAATGTTTAAATATGTTATTTTTCCAACTGTATGTAAAAACTATTTTTGGAAGGGAAGCAGAAAACTGGGAAAGAATTTTCACAACTAGTGTCTGTGATAAAGGTCTCATTTCTAAAATATATAGAGAATTGAGTCAAATGTACAAGAATATAAGTCATTCCCCAACTGATAAATGGTCAAAGCATATGAACAGGTAGTTTTCAGAGGAAAACATTAAAGCTGTCTATAGTTATATGAAATGATGCTCTAAATCACTATTGATTAGAGAGATGCAAATCAGAACAACTCTGAGGTACCAAATCACACCTATCAGATTGGCTAACATGACAGAACAGGATGATGATAAATGTTGGAGAGGATGTGGGAGAGTTGGAACACTAATTCATTGTTGCTGGAGTTGATCCAACCATTCTGGAGAGCAGTTTGGAACTATGCCGAAAGGACTACAAAAATGTGCATACCCTTTGACCCAGCAATATTGCTTCTGGAACTTTATCCCAAAGAGATCATAGAAATGGGAAAGGGTCCCACATGCACAAAAAAATTTATAGCAGCTCTCTTTTTGGTGGTGAAAAACTGGAAATCAAGGGGATGACCGTCAATTGGGGAATAGCTGAACAAGTCATGGTACATATATGTAATAGAATACTGTTGTGCTATGAGAAACAATGAATACGAAAACTTCAGAGAGGCCTGGAAAGACTTATATGAACTGATTCTGAGTGAAAAGTGTAGAACCAGGAGAACTTTGTACACAGCAACAACCACAATGTGTAAGGAATTTTTCTGGTAGACTTAGTCTACCTTGCATTGTAATGCAAGGACTTAAAAAATTCCCAATGGACTTGAGGCAAAATGTCTTCCACATCCAGATAGAACCATGGAACTGGATTGCAGAATGAAGCAGACCATTTTCTTTTGTATTATATTTGGTTTTGTTGTATGATTTCTTCCATTCATTTTACTTCTTCTATGCAACATGACTAAGGTGAAAATGTATTTAATAGGAATGTATGTGTAGAACCTATGTAAGATTGTACACCAACTTAGGGAGGAAGTGGGAAGGGAAGGGGGAAGTAGGAGAAGGGAGGGGAAAAAATTGAAGATATATGGAAATGATTGTAGAACACTGAAAACAAACAAAATAATTTAATAAAAAAGAAAAAAACTATTTTTAACATTAGTTTTTTTTATTTTGAGTTCCAATTTCCTCCCTTTCTTCTTTTAGTCCCCACTGCACCCCTTGAGAAGGCAAGCAATTTGATGTAGCTTATATATGTAAAGTCATGCACATTTCTTTATTAGCCACATTGTGAAAGGAAGAAAGAAAGAAGGAAGGAAAGAAAGAAAGGAGGGAAAGAAGGAAGGAAGGAAAGAAAGAAAGAAAGAAAGAAAGAAAGAAAGAAAGAAAGAAAGAAAGAAAGAAGGGAAGGAAGAAGGGAAGGAAGAAAGGAAGGAAGGAAGAAGGAAGGAAGGAATGAAGGAAAGAAGGAAGAAAGAAAGAAAAGAAGAAAGGAAGGAAGAAAGAAAGAAAAAGAAAGAAAGAAAGGAGGGAAGGAAGAAAGAAAGAAGGAAAGAAAGAAAGGAGGGAAGGAAGGAAGGAAGGAAAGAAGGAAGGAAGGAAGGACACTTTAATCTGCCATCAGATTCCATTAGCTCTTTCTCTGGAGGTAGATAACATTTTTCATCACAAGTCCTTCAAAATTGTCCTGGTTTATTACATTGTTGAGAATAGGTAACTCATCTGCAGTCTCCTGATTCTGCTCACTTCATCCTGCATCAGTTAATGTAAGTTTTTCCAGGTTTTTCTGAAACCATCCTGCTGGTCATTTCTTTTAAAACAACAGTATTCCATGACACTCATATATCACAGCTTGTTCAACCATTCCCCCAACTGATGGCTTTCCCCTCAGTTTCCAATTCTTTGTCACCACAAAAAGAGCTGCTGTAAATATTTTTGTCCACATAGGTCCTTTTCCTTTTTCTTTAATTTCTTTGGGATACAGACCTGCTAGTGGTATTGCACAGTTTTATAGCTCTTTGTCATAGTTTCAAATTGCTCTCCAGAATGGTTGGATCACTTTGCAATTCCACTAACACTGCATTAAGTACCCAAATTTTTCTACATTTCCCCCAACATCTGTCATTTTCTCTTTTTTTTGGTCATATGAGCAATCTGATAGATATAAGGTAGGTATCTCAGACTTGTTTTAATTTGAATTTCTCTAATCGAGTGATTTAGCGCATTTTTTTCATGTATATAGCTTTAATTTCCCTTTCTGAAAACTATTCATATGCTTTGACCATTTATCAATTGAGAAATGACTTGTGTCAATATACTTGAAAATTTGCTATGTTGACTTTTTCCCACTTTCCCTACTTTCTTCTAATCTTGGCTGCACTGGTTTTCTGGGCAAATTTCATGAAATCAAAATTATCTGTTTTACATTTCGTAATGTTCTCTTTCTCTTGTTTGGACTTCCCTTATTCATGGATCTGACAGGTAAAATTTTCCACGCTTCCTCCATATGTACTATATACATGCATACACACAAATAAGCACTATGTGTGTACCATATATTTATGTACCGTGTGTGTCATACATAGGTACCATGTATGTATACCATAAACATATCATACATACACTATATATACCATACATACCCATTCACACCAGAGAGAGAGTGAAAGAGAAAGAGAGAGAGTTGGGTTCAGCTTCATCATCCTATGTCATCAAATCTCATTTACATTCCCCCTTGTATCATTTTGGGTAATGAAGTAGAAGCATTCACATGTGATGCCTCTCATCAATGAAGCTTTCTTTATACCTGGTTCTCTTTTTTCTTTTAGTTTCATCTATGAGTGCTCATTGGATGATCCGGTTCAGTTAAATCTCACACTAGGTTCCTGCAGACATGTCTACCTTCCCATTTTTTTCACCTTTTTTGCGAGGTGATACTGCTTGTTAGTTTCTATCACGCTCTTTAATGTCTTTGTCATTTTTCATTATCTTGTCTCTACATTTGGCAAGGTCGCCAAATTGAACTCATTCTTCCAAAAGTTTAAATGGCTTCAAGGTATTTTGTGTCCCAGCCTCTGAAGAACTAAGCTGAGAAACATTTAAGGGCAATGGAGAAGGGCATGGTAGGCATAAGTGGGCAATACATTGCAAACAAGAACTTACACAGGATAAAGATAAAAAAACTCATCACAGGAAGCACAACTGACTGGAAAGGAAAAGAAAAAGAGAAGGGGATGGGAGAGGAGGGAAAGGGAAAGGGAAAGGGAAGAAAGTGGTAATGAGAGATAACCAGTGGACAGTTCACATATTTCACTGTATCCAGTATCAAGAGAACCAAAGAAAGAGCTCCTTTATGGCAGTCATACAGGTAGACATAGATCAGACGAGGGCATAGAGGGTTTGCAAGGTGCTTCACTGGAGGGAGGACTCACAGCTACCACAGATCCATGGGAGATCAAAGATCAAGTATCAAGATCAAGGCTGAGGAGTTTTCTGGTAGCTTTTAATCTCTTCATCAGAGACTGCTGTATTTTGTTGAACTTCTCTAGAACTTTACTTTTATCCATTTTCTTATTTTTCACAGTTAATATCTTATTTAAAATAGGTCAGAGTGGAAACAGCATACAGTCAATTCATCTCACCTTCATTCGAGTTCAATTAATGTTCCATTTATCAATCCAAAGGGATTTATGTCTATAGGATGTCTGGCTGCACAGAGAGCTGATTATAAATAAACTACCCATATAGGTTGGTAGTCACTTCTTGTCTTATTAGTTTTATTTTTTGTTATGTTGTTTGGTGCTTAAAATTATAGCTCCTTCCTTCTTCTCTTTTTGAAAAAACAAAAAAAATATTCATGAACAGCATATAGAGTGTTAGACTTGCAGTCAGGAAGACCTGAGTTCACATCCTACTTCAAACGCTCTTCGTGACCCTGGGCAATTCCCTTAACCTGCCTCAGTTTCCTTATCTGCAAAATGTGGATAGTAATGGCAACCAACCTCACAAGGGTTGTTTTAAAGATCAAATGAGATAACATCTATAAAGTGCTTTGCAAAACTTAAAGCATTATATTGAGTTAATCCATATTATTGCAGAAATGAATATCTGAATGTCAAAAAGTCTTTGCCTTCTTGCATTTTTTATTTCTAAACTATATTTTCCAACATATTTTTGTTCCCCCATCACCAATGTCCATCTTCTCATTGAAATCCCAGTGGCTTATAGTATATGTTCATTTGATTTGGAGCAGATACGCTTACCCTTTTTTGCATCTAGCAGTCTGATGATGTCCATGGACCCCTTTCTCAGCAGAATATTGTTAATACTTTTAATAAAATACATGAGATTACAAAGGAAACAATTATATTGAAATAGAATTGTTAAAACACCTTTCAAAAATACAAGCTTACAGATCCAAGATTCAGAATCCCTGGTTTGGAGGAGCTTGACAAGTTCTTCAGAGAGCTCCCCTATTTCTTCCTTCTCTTCTGCAGGTGTTACGCATAAGTTACAACTATATTCATGTAGCACTGTAAGGTAAGATGGTCAAATACCTCCTGAAATTATTTTTATTTCCTTTGAGTATGAAATAAAATCATTCATATCATTGAGAAGAATCTATTGAATGAAACTTCTTTATATCTTCGTGTTTATTACAAAAGAAAAATCTATTTTCCACCATCTCTTCACCATAAATTTGGAATTGAATAAGGCCACACAGGACTAAGGCTCAAATCTTTGTTCACTTCTGTCATGGGTAGCCATAGTCAAAGAATTCATGACCTTGTGGACAATCTTCTGGTGGTAAGTATATTTAACTAGTCTGGGCTTCACATGGCAGACAACATATTGCTGGGACTGTACTCAAAGCTTCCTCAGCATTCTTTTGGAGAATCCAATATCATCTCTATGTCATATCATATATATATATATATATATATATATATATATATATATATACACACTGTAACGGGAAAAATTAATAATTAATGTCTTGAGAGCTTTGCTTTTTGATAGTCATTTATTAACTACAATCATTTTAATAAGATAAAAAGTAATTGTGTGATTTTATAGTAAGAGTATAGCCCTGGGTGAAAACATGTGTAACCGTGACGTAGTCCCAAGGGAATATCTGTGTCAATGAACCTTCGGAGTGTGACTATAATCATTGCAAAGTGCGTGTGCGTTAAGTATGTAACCACAATAATCATACCAATATTATAATCTTCATATTAAATGATGAAATAAGGGTCAAGAGTTTGATGAAGTAAGAAAGCCCTACAAAGGATTCATTCAGACACCATGGAAATAACAAAGTTAGGACACGCAGAACTGCACCATGGAATCCTGCAATGTACATGAATCAAAGAGACCCATAAATAACTGTGAATTTTGTGTCTCCTGGTCTCAGACTGAATGGACGGCAGACGACTGCCCTTGTTTTTTTCTTAATAAAGATCAGTTTCTTTACCCAGAAAGGCCTCCCAATTTCTTTTTAATAATAGAACACATTCTTTTTTGAGTAGGTAGAAGAGGCCACTCTCTGCCTCATTTCTTTCCTAGCCTTAATCATTGAATGGGTGTTGCCTCAGTCAAACTTAGGCCTGTTAAATACCTTAGCTTAAAAAAGACCAAGGTTTTCCACTGCATCCAGGGCTATCTTCAGTCATCCTGATCTATATCTTGTCCCTGAACCCAGATGGCTTCAGAGAAGAAAGTGAGGCTGGTGACTTTGCACAACCCTGCCTCTCTTAAATCCAACTCACTTGCATGTCATGGCATCACCTCCCAGATGTCATGGTCCTCTTTGAGAAAGAAGGATAAACAACAACATATATGTGTATACACACACATATGTTTGTGTGTATGTATACACACTCATATGTGTGTGTGTACATGCATATACATGCATACATATATATGCACATATATATATATATATATATATATATATATATATATATATATGTATATATGGAGAGAGAGAGAGAGAGAGATGGCTGTATTAAAGACTGAATCTCTCAATTTTGCCCAGAGTGGAAGCACAGTGACTTTCATGGACCCAGTCACAACACTGATTGGCACAGAAGCTTTGATCTGCTCCATCAAAGCTTTGACCCACTTCTCAGCTTGGGCCAGTTGCATCTCTCCTTGGGCAGACCAGTGGTCCTCAGCTCCCAAAGGTTCACCATATTTGCGGCAGATCACAAATCAGTTTTAGCCCTACTGAATCACAGAACTCCCAAGCTCAAGGCATCCACCAGTCTCACCTCTAGCATCTGGTACCATCAAGCCCAGCAACTATGATATAACAAGAATACAGCTTCTGTGGACATAAGAAATTCAACTCAATTAATTTAAACAAAAGCATATGTTAAGTTTTTACTATATATTCTAAGCACATCCAAGCAACTCTAAGAATTGTTATGTTCAGCCGTGTCTGATTCTTCATGACCCTGTATACCACTGTACATCAATGCTATCCATGGAGTTTCCTTGGCAAAGATACTGGAGTGATTTGTCATTTTCTCCTCTCTAAAAGTATAAGTTATAAATGAGATATAGATCTGTGTTGGTAGAGAAATTTTCACACCAAAATCTCACTCTATCAATAAAATCACAAATTTAGACAACAAAGAACTATGTCATTAGAATACTGAGAACTGTGGAGCATAAAAATGAGACATAATATATTTTTCCATGCTCATAGAGAGCTTACAGTCTATACAGAAAGATGAGACATAGATGCTTGAAACAAAAGAGAAAAATAAGATAGTCAATAGTCACGTGCCAAATAGGGTTCCG
The DNA here is from genome assembly GCA_028658325.1 of Potorous gilbertii. Lineage (NCBI taxonomy): Eukaryota > Metazoa > Chordata > Mammalia > Diprotodontia > Potoroidae > Potorous > Potorous gilbertii. The sequence goes on along the minus strand of CM053769.1, from coordinate 697,830,384 downwards.
TCCTATTAAAACCTAAGCTTTGGGCAAGATTTTGCCCTTTGTTTTAAACTGTTCTTTGTTGATGGTTATTAAGATTACATCTTTTTATACCACTGTTAACCTTTGAGAGAGGAATTTCAGCATCAGAAGACAGAGAATAGAAGAAATTGAGCCGTGAGTGGGTGAAGAACTTGTGGCAGTAAATAAAGATGACTATAAATGAAAGAAACAGGAGGGTGATTTAAGAGTTAAAGGAAGTTCTTTTTAAAAGGAGGAAGGGGGTGACCTGAGCATGTTTATATGCACCAGACTAAGAACTAGAACATAAGGATTGTCTGGTAAGACAGAGTAAGAGAGCAAGAAAGGGAGGGAAGGAGGAAAGAGAGAGGGAAAGATCACCGGAGCAAGCTGTCAGAGAAGATAGTCATGATGAAGGCAACGATGAGAGCTGACATACGGCACTTCAAAGCTTATGAAGGGCTTTCCATACATTATCTCATCTGATGTGCAAACAGCCCTGCTAAGTAGGTGCCATCATTATCTCAATTTAAATGAGGAGGGACTCGAGCATAGTAACGGTCATTTCATAGTGCTTGAAGATTTGAAAAGTCAACATTACACATTCCGCCATTTGTGTGGTGGGCACAATATATTACATATGAGGAATTACACAGAAGAAAGGGCATAACGAATTGTCACTTGAGAAACCTAGAACTGGAGAAAGACAGTTACACCGTGAGAGTGAGAGATGATCCATGGACCACCCACATGACTCACTGGTATTCACTGTCAAGAGCCCATGAAGCCAAAGAGCCAAGGCTGAGTGAAGACACAGGGCAGCCGGGACATAGAGAGTGAAGGAATTAGGAAGCTCAGAAGAGACAACCTCATTTTTGAGAAGTAAATCAGGTGGCAAAATCAGATTTGGACAGGGAAGAAGATTTAGAACAGCCCCTGGAAGCGTGCGAGATAAAGCCAATCAGGGAAGATGGAAGAGACTATCCTGCAGCTGGGACGGTTCGGTTGCAATGGAAGCTCATTAGTGGACCCAGATGCCAAGACTGCATGACTACTTACAGTGGCTTTCAGCAGAACCAGGGGAAGAATGGGAACGAAGAGGGTCTATGTTTGGAGATGAGTCGAGGTTGAAGACGAGCAGAGTATGAACACAAAGGCAGAACCAGGAAGGCAGGCTTGGGAAATGAGGGCAAAGGACTGAGAGATGGTAGGGATGATGGTGGCAGTGAGAATGAAAAGAAGAGACACAAAAGAGATTGTGAAGACCACACGGACAAAGTCAAGTGGTCTCCTGGATACATACCAATAAGGAAAGAGGAGAAGTCAAAGCTGACTCAAGATTCAAGTTGGGTTGATGGAGGGAAAAGTGATGACCTTAGTCAAAACAGACATTCAGATTCACTCTGAGGTTTCAAGCTTGGGTGACAGAAGGGGAGGAGGTAACCAAAAGACGGTTATTGAAAAATAGGGCTGGTTTAAGGGGAAGAGAATGAACGCATTTGTGGTCATGTTGAGATGTCCGTGGGAGACTTAGTTTGGGGATACAATAAGAGAAGAGGTCTGAGGAGAGATCAAGAGTAGCTTTGCTAGAGATATCAATAGTAAAATCTAAATAAAGGTACTAATTGAAGCCACAGGAATAGAGAAGAATGACATTTAAAAATAGGAACACTGGGAGGGATGGTCGACTCCCAAGATACAGCTGCTCTAGTCACCTGAGATGCTTCATTTCTCTGGGCTTGAATCCCTTATCATACAAAACAAATGTTCGACCAGCCTACCATACGGACAATTTAGACAATTGAAACTGGATTGGAACAGCATTTTGATTCAGCAATTAGGCTCTGAGTTAGGTCTCCTAATGACAGGGGTGTCTCCAAAAATAATCAGTGATGAATTTCTAAGACCAGCCCCCTGAAGCTGGGAGTCACTTTTAGATGTGATCCCTGGAACTCCACTTTGGGGGTAGAACAATGAGTCTCTACTACTTGATATTTTCTCTAAAATATGAGGTTCAATTCTGGAAGAAATTCTTGAAGATTTATTCACATCTGGCACCCATGAATAATGCTCTGAGAAAAGGAAATGCACAGATATTTCATCCAGAAGAGGGTGCAACCTGGGTACACCTGAACTTGAATCTTTTGTCTATTCTCCTACAAACTAATTTTAACACCAAGCTCCAATCCTTTTGCCTACAGGCAGCCTGACCTCCCTTCCTGCAAGCCTGACTGACTATTTATTGTCTCCCAAGCAAAAGTCATCAGAATTCTATAAGAAACTGAATCCCTGTGGACTGTAATCTTCATTCCATTATGGAAGATAAGTGACACAAGCTTTGGGGTGGGGACAGCAATGAGAAGGAAGTGGGAAATGAAACCTGTGATTTCAATGCTATAGAAAAGTCCCAGTGAGGAAACTCTGATCAGTACAGATTGGCACCTGCTCTGCAATTGAGTCTTAGAGAACTGCCTGGACCACTGGAAAGTTGATTGACTTGTCCAGAGCCCTCCAGTATTGGTGAATAGACAGATTATGAGACTGTCTTCTTGACTTTGAAGTCTTCTCTCTACTCTCTGTATCACTCTTCCACCTCCCTTGATGGAGCATTAAAAACCTACCAACATAAAAGCTTTCAAAAATGAGGGAGCCCTTTGCTTGGTCTTCCAAACCCTATGAACATGACGTGAAATGTTGACGTAAAATGGCCAGCTGTGAGGATTTAGCCCCAGCATTCAAATTAAGAAACTTCACCAAGAGTTAACACTTTTCTCCTTTAACACCTTAGTGGGATACAGAGCCAAGGTTCAGTTTCTGCAAGCATGGAAGAAATTTTCAGGACCAAATAATAGGGAGTCATATGAGAAATTCTCAACATAATGTTATCCAAGTCAGAGTTCTCTCTCCCAAATTTTACTTTTAATTAGATGCAACACAGTGTGGTAGAAAGATCAGTGGCCCAGGAGTCAGGAGACCTAGATTTGAGTGCTTGCTAATTACTATGTAGCTTTAGGTGCACACATACCTACACTAACACAGACAGGCACATACACATCAATAGTTAACCTTAAATATTTATCACACATATGCTAAGAACCGGGGATACAAATATCAAAAAAGTCAGTTCCTGCTTTCAAGCAGCTTATAATCCAACGGGGGAAGAAGAACATACAAAAGAGGTTGGGAAAGTGTGGTACTGTACTCAGTGGCATGGCGGAGAAGTTGGAGAATTGCCAAAATTGTGCAGCGAGGTAGGAAATGAGATGTTGGAGCTGAGCTCTTTCCTTAAATGGAGATTTTGGAAGTCATCGCCCACCTTGCAGTCAGAGAAGAAGGGAGAAAAGTAGAGTATTGAGTGGCAATGTATCCAGGCTGATGAGATCTTATAGGATGATAAGGTTATCCCAGTAATGAGCTTCCTAGGCATGGTAGAGGGCAGCTGGTTGGCACAGTGGATAGAATACCAGGCCTGGAGGCAGGAAGATCTCAGTTCAAATCTGGTCTCAGACATTCACTAGCTGTGTGATTTAACCTCGTTTGCCTCGATTTCTTCATCTGTAAAATAAGCTGGAGAAGGAAATGGCAAACCACTCCAGTATCTCTGCCAGGAAAACCACAAATGGGGCAATGGAGAGTCGGTCATGTCTGAAACGACTGTACAGCAATAACAAAAGCCGTAGTAGGAAAGTCACTCAGAGAAATCCCAAAGTGTCTCCCTCTGTCTCTCTGTCTCTGTCTCTCTCTGTCTTTGTCTCTGTCTCTGTCTCTCACACACACACACACACACACACACACACACACACACACATACACACCTACTATTACTACTACCACCACCACCACCACCACCACTGCTACGACTACTACTACTACTACTACTACTAAACCACAGTGGAGTCCTGAAATTAAAAACCTAAGTGATGGATGGAGTATTGATTATCCAAACTCCAGGATTACCCAAGTTTAAAAAAAACTTATGTCAGCCATTCCCAGTAGAAATATGGTGAAAGGATATGAGCAAACAGTTCTCAAAAGAGGAAATATGAATCATTAACAACTATATGAAAGTTTGTTCCAAATAGCTAATAATGAGAAATATCTATTTCTCCGCTATTATTTCATATACTGCAAATTATCAAAGATAGCAAAAGAAGGAAGTGGTCAATGTTAGAGATATAGTGACTTAGTGAAGTTATGAATTATGCCTACTATTTAAAAAAGAATTTGAATGTACAGTAGAAAAGTGATGACAATATCCATACCCTTTGACCCAGAGATGCTATCGGTAGGCATAAAGGCCTGGGAAGTCAAAGACAGATAAAGTTCCATATATTCCAAAATATTTATAGTAGCATTTTTGTGCAAACAAAGAAGTGGAAACAGAGTAGGTGTCCATCAATTTGGGAAAGGAAAAATAAATGTTGTTACATTAGTGAAATGGAAGTAGCTCACTGGATAGAGCACTGCACTTAGAGTCAGGCAGACCTAACTGACGCTTACTGGCAGCGTAACTCAAGGCAAGTTATTTTACTGAAGTTTCTTCATCTGTAAAATGGGGATGATAGTGATGCCTACCTCAAAGGTTGTTGTAAGGACAAAATGAACGAATATTTGTAGAGTGATTTGCAAACTTTAAGGCACTATATAAATCCTATGTAGTATTATTAATATTCAGTATTGAGAGACTGTGTTTAGTCATTTTCAATTGTGTCCAACTCTTTGTGACTCCATTTGGGGTTCTCTTGGCAAAGATACTAAAGTGGTTTACCATTTCCTTTGCCAGCTCATTTTACGGATGAGGAAACTGAGGCAAACAGTGTTGAGTGACTTACCCAGGGTCACACAGCTAGTAAGTGTCTGAGGCCAGATTTTAACTCAGGAAGAGGAGTCTTCCTGCTTCCAGGCAAGGCACATCATCCACTGAGCCACCTAGCCGCTCCATTGAGATGTTAGTAATTTCTTTTGCTTTGGAATGAATTCATCACAGAATATTAGAGCTAAAAGGGTCCGTTGCTGATTATACAGTCCAAACTCTCATTTTACAGCTGAGGTCAAAAGAAATAAAATGACTTGACCAGGGTCACATATCTTGTCAATGGTGATGCCCCAATAGGAACCCAGTTGTGCTAACTCCTAGTCCAAGTGCTTTTTCCACTCTGCCACAGTACTATTATATTGGATATTATATTGATCACAAAGACAGCAGTGGGAATAAATCTTTTAGATTTGTGGACAACAGACAACAAGCATTTATCAAGGGCTTCCTAGGTGCCAGTCACTATTCAAAGTAGACCTTAGCTAAGAACTCTAAAAATGGATTCTGACTTCAGCAAGTTGTTGCTGCCAGTTTATTTCTGACACAAGTATCTAGAAGCTTCAGGAGACTACCATCCCACTGTAGTGTTCTCTGCAGATTCTTTAGGGCCTCGCACATGGAGAGTACCAAGTAAATATCTGTTGAATGATACCAAAGAATGGCTTGAGGGACACATCCCTTCATAATCAGGGCACTTCTAGAGTGTTGGATGTGAAGGGGTCACTTCCCACAGATGCATGCTGTCATTCTAATGTCATCTTTACCTCTGATGGATGTTCAGTTGGCAATGATGCCCAACACTGAGGCTCACATTTCTTTGTTCTAGAATGTTCTTCTGTGAGAAGCACTCAAATCCATAATAAATCCATTTGAAAAATCAAAGAATGCCTTAACAATAAACAGATAGATGGTGTCACCATGGATAGAGTGCTGGGCCTGGAGTCAGGAAGACTCATCTTCCTGAGTTCAAATCTGGCCTCAGACACTTACTGGGCAATGACTTAACCCCATTTGCCTCAGTTTCCCCATCTGTAAAAATGAGCTGGCGAAGGAAATACCAAACCATTCCAGTATCTTTGCCAAGAAAAACCCAAATGAGGTTTTCCTCATTTCCCAAAGAGTTGGACATTACTGAAACAACTAACCACCACCAACAACAATAATCTGAAAACTGGAATATGGGAAATCTCCCTCTTCCCCATAAGGAGACTCTCTCTACCAATATAAGTGGGAGCTTTTTCTGCCACCGAGAGAGATTTCTGGGAGCACTGAGAAGTTCAATAATGTGTCAAGGGCCACACAGCTTGGGTCCATGTTTTCATGACTCTGACGCCAGCTCTCTATCCATTAGACTACATCAAGCTGTCTGTCTCTCTACACAATGCATCCCAAGTCCTAATGAAGTTTTGAGCTATTAAAGCTTATCATATTTTAATAGCTTTTTGAGTCATTTGAGTAACTCAGTTCACTTTCTCCCTCTCCCTCTCCCTCTCCTCTTCTCCAAAGGAAGGCAAATATTGATGGCCAGAAGCTGCCTAGTTAACTTGGGATTTACTGGCTAGATTCCTTCCTTCCTTCCTGTCTTTCACCAAACCTTAAACCCATTTCATGTTGGAGCTCATACATTGGACCACAATAGGTCCCTGCCCAAGCACCACTTAATGGCTCTATTTTGGGCTCTCCTGGCTCAGAATGAATGTCAATGGTAACTGTATCTCTTTTCTCCAGGAACCCTGAGGGTCTTCTCCTCTCAGTTTCATTTTTTTCTCTTTTTTTAAATTAAAGGGGCCATCTCTTGACTTGCTTTTTAAAGAGGCCCATTCACTGAATGGGCATTACCTCACTCAAAGTGAGAACCTGAACAGGCCTTAGCCTAAAAGGGCCAGGGTCTTCCTTTGCATCCTGGGCCATCTCCAGTCATCTTGATGACTATCTGGCCACTGGACCCAGATGGCTCTGAAGGAGAAAGTGAAGCTGGTGACCTTCCACAGCCCTCCCTCACTCAAATCAAAGTCAACTGCAAGTCACATTAGCCCTTCCCTAAAGTCCTCTTAGAAAACAAAGGATAAACACAACTTAAAACTGCACTGAGACTTTTGGAATATCCTGTCTAAAACAACATAGAAAACTAACCATTAATGATCTGTTTTTGTAAGTTCGGAACTCATTGAATTTTCTGAAAGAGGACCACATTATCATTTTGCATTTAGAAATGCAGTAGAGCTCAAGAGTGAGATGAACAGCACAGGTCCCTTTCTCTGCATCTCAGTTTAAGTACATTCTGACCATGCTAAAGGGAATCTCTAACTCCTCTCCCAGAGGCACATCCATATAGCACTTTATGGCTTACAAGCACTTTCCTCAGAGCATCCTCAGGAAGCATTATTACCTGCACTTTGCAAAATAAGATGCTTTAGTTCACAGAAGTTAATTGGGATGCCCACAGTCCCAGAGCTAGTGAGCAGTCAAGCCAGGACTTGGCCCACGGTCCTGTAACTCTGAGCTGGGTGCCCTGTGAATAACGCCTGTGCTCTCCTTGGCACCTACAGAATCCCACGAGGTTCTCCCCACTCTGCTCCATCCTTCACTCAGCTGTCTGGTTGATAGGTCTGATCATATCAAACCACCCCCACCATTGAATAAACAATGGCTCCCTATGACTTCCAGTGTGAAAGATAAAAGCTTGCCTGGCATTTATTTCCGGCCCAGTTGACCTAGATTTCACGATCTCCAGAAACTAATCATTCTACAAGATGAAATCAGATGAAACTCTGACCTCCTCAGATCGTTTCCCATTCCAGCTGCAGGTCTTCAATCATGCTCATTCATGGAAGAATTACTCCCTCCCCATGTCTGCTTTTTTTTAATGTGTTATCTTTCCCCATGAGACTTTGAGCTCCTTGAGGGCAGGGACTGTCTTTTGCTTCCTTTGTACCCCCAACACTTAGCACAGAGACAGGCACATAGTAAGTGTGTAATAAGTGTAGATCAATTGACTGAACAAAATTACAGGTTCATGTGACCCATGTAAAACACAAATATGGCAGTGCAGTAGAGGAAGACTGTGAATGTAACGTAGAACAGAGCAGAAGGAGGGAAATTTCTTAGAACATTCCAAGTTCAGGTAGCTTTGCCTTTGTCTTTAGACTCTCATGTGTGCCTTGCAGAAAGTAGATGCCTGATAAATGTTTTTCACTGAATGGAAGTAAACTGAAATTGTGCATCTTTGGGAAGGGGTTGCTTATTACTAGGCATTGACAAGTCCTGATGAAACTTTCAGCTGTTTTTCTGGATCTATAAATAAACTTTTTCTCCTCTGAGCTTTGAACACTCCAGCTTCACCGGCATACTCCACTGATAATACATTTGATGCTTCCACATAGTGACTTTGTCAGATTTTCTAGGCAGGGACAACGAGACAGAAAGGTGAGAAATCCCCCAAAGTGTACGCTAGCCCTTTGGGCCACAGGAGACTCAGACTCTGTAGAACTGAATTGAATATGTATTTGGAAGATCAACACTGCCATCTCATTTATCACATTAATCTCCTTTTAAAGCTGTTATTACATGGGCTTTGATTTTTTCACTTTCTACTTATTAAAATTGATCTAAACTATTGTTTTTTGAATTATGAATTGTCACACTCCTCTCCAGCTCCTAAAACTATCCTTCAGCTTCCCCAGGCTGGGTACTATGGAAGCATTCCACAGAATTCTAGGTGGAGGGGGAAGGTATCCTGGAGGTGATTTTGATTTAACCATGGCCTAGACCATATGGGTCTTACTATCTGTATGACCCTGGGCAAGTCCCTTCACTCTCTTTGACTCAGTTTCTTCATCTACAAAATGAGCAAGAGAATGAAATTTCAAACCACTCCAGTATCTTTGCCAAGAAAACCCCACAACTGGACAAGCTGAAATGTCTGAACAAGAGAATGACATTGAGAATTAGCACTGGCACGGTCGGGCCTCAGTTGCCATATTTTGTTGTTGGAAAGGACACAGGACTGAAAGTTTAACAACCTGAATCTGCTTCCAGTTCTCTTGTTAATTAGTCTTGGATGCTCTCCCTTTTTCTTAGTGGTCCCTGCCTTTTTGGTAACTTTACCCCAAACAGAATATTCTCAAAGGCAGAGAAAAGGAAAGAAGGGGAAACATCAAGGTATTAAAAGAGGCAGATGATTTAGAAGCTCAAGGTGAACTTTAGAAAGATGTCACGTGAAGGCGCCCTCTAATTCACAGGTCAGATTCCCATAGAGAAGGTTCAAGGTAGTCTGTAAGTCCACATAGACTAAAATTCATGAGCCCCAATCAAGTGTTTATCTTTAACACTCACCGAGAGGATACAATAATTCAAAGCAAAGAAATTTAATGAAATGGCAATAAATAAAAATAAAAGCATTAAAAGTAATCAAAGAAATAAAAGATTTCCCCTATGGACCTGATCCATATTCTTTCACAAATACACACACCACCATTGGGAAGAGTTGGTATATGGAGAGAAGACATGTAAGAAAGACACATTGGTAAGAAATATATGGCCAGGGCATGCAAGTCAAAAAGCAACTCATGCCACCACACTACAGATCTTTTGATATGTTCTTGTGATGCTATGATGCGGCTCCCACTCAGGAGGTTCCCCATTGTGGTCTATCAGACAAGTAGACAGACTACCAGATACTTTCCCAGCAGATTCAGAGTCCCAACCGGACACTTTCTACTACTCTAGATATTGCTTTGTCAGATGCACAGTCCACTGGACACATGACTCTGGTGCTTCTGATTTCATCTTCAAACATTGGCTCCAGCAATATCTATTCCTTATCAGAAGACTGCCTTGAAGCCATGTTCTTTTTAGTTCAAAAGCCAGAGGCTTTTCAATAGCTCCTTTAGAAAAACTGCCAACATTACCTCAGCCATAGAATAAGCAATAGCTCTATGGAAAAGCAAACAATTGAATAAAATACACTTCTCTTGACTTTTGGTGTTGGGATTTGTTTGATTGTTTTATGGAGCTGCGAGTCTGTTACTTAACAGAATATTGGTTTAAAAAAAAAGGCCTTTTGTGTCCAGCAGAAAATTATTTACACTTTGTGCTGAGCCTATTAAGACACAAGGCAAATGTTGGCTAATGCCTTCAGGCTTAATCTTCCTTTCAACTGAATCTACTTATAAGACTGTGTCTCAGTGGGTAACCTCATTCTAACCTACAATAAGCACTCCGTATGTCTATCCATGTTAATCTTCAAAAGCTAGACTATACCATATCATTATCTATAATATTCTATATAATGACTATTCATCTTAAAACTGGGGTGCTAGATGGGGCAGTGGATAGAGCATTGGACCTGGAGTCAGAAAGACCTGAGTTCAAATCCTGCCTCAGACACTTACTAGCTAAGTGACCATGTAGAAGTAAGTCATATGTTGCCAGATATGAAGTGAGCACCACAGTGACTTTGATGAGAGTTTCTACCCTGAAGACATTAAAATCAGTTGCTGCAAAGGGATGGTCCTCTAACACAAGGGTGCCATTTGCCAACTCTTTCAGTCTGATAGAAATGTTCATATCCACCCCTTGATTACAAACATGATTTTATAACCCGCTCTTCTGCCATCATTCCATCACCAGCTAGTTAGTCTCTGGAATTCCTCCACTTTTTAATGTGCCCTCATGTTGCTAAGAGGGTCTTTTGTTCAGTTCTCAAAACAGAGGAGGCTTGATGAAAGCTCCCTAAGGAAGCTAATTTTCCTCCGCATGCATTCCATCCAGATACAAGAGGGGTATTCTTGGATTTTTTTCCAAAACACACAGGCACATAAACTCTGAATGTCATCAGTGAAACACCTAAAATACTGGTCCTTTAGAATAAAGGAATTTGTTTGTTTTTCTGTTATTTCATCAGCCAGCCTCCCCCTCACCTAATATGTTTATTACTTCCTGGGGGTTCGTCAAGCCCAATGGGAGGGCAGTAACCCATTTAGTTCACTAAGGTTCTGTTCAGTGTCCTAGGGAAGCCATTATTTGCCAGGTAATAAGTACCCCACAAGAGTAGGTGACAGAAAAAGGAAGGTAGCTAAAAGTATTTAACTGAAAGTGATATTTACACTGGATTTATTCGGTTGATCCTGTGTTGAATAACGGCAGGCTAGGTACTGTTTATATCCATTTCACATTTAAATTTGCCAATAGCAGGAGTCAACTTTTTTATGTCATAGATCCCTTTGGTAGACTGATAAAGCTTATGGACCATTTCTCAGAACAATGTTTCTAAATGGACAAAATAAAATATATGGAATTGCAAAGAAATCTAACGGCCTTTTTTACGATGCACAATATACAGATTTTCAGACGAAAGGGCTTGCTTGTCCTTTCCCAGTCCTCCTTGCATCTCTTGGGTAGCAGCTACAACTGTCAGTACTGTCATCTCAGTAATGCTGTGTTGTTGCTAGGCTGCACTCCTATGAGCTTCTCTGATGTTCCCCAGTAACATCAGCAACCTCTTCTTTAAGGAAGATTACCTCAGCCCTAGAACTGCCACCTTCAAAGGGCTCTGCTCTTTGGGCCCCTCCCTCTCAGAATCTCCATTTAAAGAGGGTGCTCAAGTTAGCTATCTCTTCATTCTTCACCATCTTACCTCCTGTGACAGCTTTTCATTTCTCCTTTTATGTGCTGCCTTCTCTTTTACAATACAAACTCCTTGTGGGCAAGGGCTCTCTTTTTGCTTACCCAGGATTTGTATTCCAAATGTATTTGTATTCCAAATCCCAGTACAGTGCTGGGAACGTAAGTGTTAACAAATGCTTCTTGACTGACTGACTAACCAAATGAAATAAGGATATAATTTTTCTCATTCAAGGCCATGGATCCCCTGAAATCTATCCAAAAACTCCTTTTAGATCTGTGAATCCCAGGTTAAGAACCCTCAGCCTATAGAGCATCATCTCATGATGATGTTCAATCATTTTTTCAGTCATATTTGACTCTTCATAACCCCATTTGCTGTTTTCTTAGCAAAGATACTGGAGTGGTTTGCCATTTCCTTCTTCAGATCATTTACAAATGAAGAGAAACTGAGGGGAACAGGATTAAGTGTCTTGCCTACTATGTATCTGAGGCTGGACTTGAACTCACAAAGATGAGTCTGATGCCAGGCCTGGCACTCTATCCACTACACTACCTAGCTGCCCATACCTACTCATGGAAATGGTGAATATGAAGAATTTGAAGAAACATAGGAAGACTTCTTATATTAACCAATGAAAAGAAAAGGAAATAGGACAACAACAACATGTATAATACCAGTTTAACATGAAACACACCTTAGATGCAACAAAGGACAATAAATAAATGAGCTTTGTAATTAGAATGATTAAGTTTAGCCTGGGAGAAGAGTCAAGGAGATCATCTCCCTTCTTTGTATGGAGATCCGGGGGTTAATGGGTATAGAAAGCTACATGCCAGTCAACAAACATTTATTAAGAAATTGCTTGGGTGCCAAGTCTATTCCATTTGTCTACCTCTCTGTTTCTCAGCCAGTACCAAGTGGTTTTGATAACTGCTGCTTTATAGTACAATTTGAGGTCTGGTAGCGCTAGGCCACCTTCCCACGCATTTCTTTTCATTAGGCTCTTTGATATTCTGGACCTTTT
>CM053769.1:697783487-697817419 GCA_028658325.1 Potorous gilbertii | reverse complement strand
GAAATATGGAAGTCATTCGCAGAATGTAGCAGATCATGTTTGTGTGTCTGTGGGTTTTAGTGTATTATGTTTTGATTTGTTATATGATTTCTTCCACTTAAGTCAGTGTGACTACATAACATCATTATAGTGAAAATATGCTCAATAGGAAAGTATATGTCGAACCTATACAGAATTGTATGCTGCCATGGGGAAGGAGGGGGTTGGGGGGGGGAAGGTGTGGGGCTATAAAATCTTAATTTTAAGGAAGTGATTGTAGAACATTTATAAATAAATAAAATAAAAATTAAAAAAATAAAATAAAATAAAAATATTACAAAAAAAAAAAAGAAATTGCTACTGCCAGGCACTGTGCCCGGTTTAATTTTATCTTCTTCATTCATCTCTCCCCTTTCTCTTCTCCTGCTTCCCTGCTCCTTGGGTTTTACATCTCCCTTTTGGACTCTAAGTTTTCATCCTTATCAGTAGCACCCACCTTGGCACTGTGGCTCATTTCACTGATCACAATAAGAAGGCTGCTGATTCCTGGCACCTAGAACCTGCCCACCCTGGCATCTGGCCCTGGGGTCACAAGATTTGGGTGGGAGTCATAGCTCTAACAAGCTCATTTATAGAATGGCAGCAATAACGCTTTTCTTCTAGAACAGCTGTGAGGTTTTTAATTTGCAAAGTTCCAAGTGTCACATAAAGGTGAGTTAGCAAGCCATTAGTAGCACGCGTTTATGTCCACCTGCTACGGGCAACAGAATCACGGACAAGTCTCAGTCTGGGCCTTCAAAGAGTTCATCATGAATTTAGGGAGACAGAGCATGGCTATGAAGTGATAACTGACAACAACAATAACTAACAAAAAAAATCAGTGTTACTTGGGCTAGGCGTCAAATGAAAGGGACAAGTAAATAGTGGTAAAGAAATTCAAACAAATGAGTTTCTTCTGGACTGGCCAAGTCCGAGGAGGTGATGATCTGTGTCTTTAAGGAGAAAATAAGAGACCAGATTGTGGAGGGTCTGAATTATGAAGAGCTAACTGGGTTCTGGTGCCTTCATTATCACTAGAGCCCTTCCAAACAGGGAATGTTTTATTCTTTGTAGTTAGGTCCCCAGTGCCTAATACAGCGTCTAGCATGTAGAGGGCATTTAAATAAATATTTATTAAGTGATCATCAAATTAATAATTAAGCTTCTTGAGGGCAGATTGTTTTGTCTTTGTCTTTGGAACATCCTTGTCCAGTATAGTACTGACACACAGCAGGCATTTAATAGACAAGTTTTTGAATTGAATACTACCGCCTTGAACAAAAGCAGTGACCACAGATCAAGGGAACTTAAAGGCCATTTAGTCTAACCCCTTCATATTACAATGAGGAAAGTGGAGTCAGAGAAGATTCTGAGAACCTGCCCAAGTCACTGAGGTAATATGTCAGAGGCAGGCTAGGAACCCAGATCCTCTGACTTTGTGCCAACCTGTCTTCTTTCCAGCACGTTGTTATTCAATTTTTCAGTCATATCCACATATTCCTGGCAAAGACACATTTCCTTTTCCAGTGTGGACAAGATGAGGAACCCAGGCAAAAGGGGTTAAGTGACTTGCCCAGAGTTACAGGGCTAGTAAATGTCTAAGGCCAGATTTGAACTCAGATCTTCGTGACTCCAGGAATGGTGGTCTATCCACTGCACCATCTAGCTGCTCTGACTTCCCAGTATACTATAGTTGATTTTCTTCCCTCCACCCCCACCTCCTTAGGTCTCTTCCAGCTATAAGATCCATGACGTTATTCCATAGTTAGTTGTTGATGCTAAATAAAATGTTTTTGACTACTGTAATCATTCACAAATGAATACATGCCTATAAGGCATTTTATAAAAGCCCATGTGCACTGATTAAGCCTCTTAGCCCCACAAGCTCTAGGGAGCTGTCCCTGATGTGGGCAAACAATTTAAGCAGGAACACAGCTATACTTTTCAAGTTGCACAACTCTGAAGGATTCCTAAATTACGATGCATAAGCTTCAGATCCCATAGAGGAAACAGGACCTTTAGGAAGGTGGGTGCTTATGGCCACCAAGAAAAAAATGACAAATGTGTCGGTATTCTCAATTTAGGGAGCTGAGAATATAATTCTCTACTTGGAGGTCAAAGTCCATGGGGATAGAAATTGCAATAAGAGCCCTGAATCAGGAGACCTGGGTTTGAGGTGGCATGCTTCTGCGGCTTGCCACTGCTAGGTCCCTTAAGAATCTGCGTGCACATCTTCTCACCTTCGATACTCACTTCCTTCTTCTTTTTTTTTTTTTACATCATGGACCCCTTTGGAAATCTGCTAAAGCCTATGAACTCCCCAGAATAATGGTTTTTAGAGGCATAAAAAACTGCATCATAACACAAAGAAAACTATTTTGTAATAAGGAAGAGAGGAGAAGGGGAGGAAAAGAGAAGGACCCTTTTACATTCTTAAAAATGATTTAGGACCCCTGCCTGCAAAGAGTCTTTGTGTATTATGTCTAATATTTACTGTACTTGAAATTAAAATATCTTAGTATTATTATAATTTTTTTCCCCAAGAATATCCTAAAAGAGTTTAGAGGATTCTCAGGATCCCCAGACCTCATTTTGAGAACAAGTGATGTAGTCTGTCTTTCTTATCTCCCACCAAAGAAACTCAGTCCAAGAGAGAGACATAAACTTGCCCAGGACAACACAATGATTCCAAGATGAAGCTATGACTAGAACCTCTGATTCAGACTTTCCGTCCTCCGGCTTTTTCCAGTATCTATGATTTGAAACAGGAAGATGCACATAGAGTTAATATAAGATACTGGAGCAGAATCTATTTTGCTCCAGTTGAGGTAAAAAAAGGCAATGTTGAAAACTGTGATCTCAGACAATGCAAAAGCAAAAAAATAGACTTAACTGAAAGAGACAGAGAAACTATATTTTGCTAACATGTACCATAGAAAACATATGTATACAAAATGGCATAGCATCCAAATTCTTCAAGGAAAAGTTAAATGCCTATAGTAGTGGGGGACCTCAATTTATCCCTCTCAGATCTAGACAAATCTAACCATAAAATAAATAAGATAAACATTTAGGAGAGGAATAGAACTTTAGAAAAGTTAAATATACTAGGCCTCTGTAGAAAACTGAATGGAAACAGAAAGGTGTACACTTATTTCTTCAATTGTGCATAGCACCTTCACAAAAACTAAGCATATATTAGGACATAAAAATCTCACAAACAAATGCAGAAAAACAGAATATTAATTGTATCTTCTGACTACAATGCAATAAAAATTACAATTAGTAAGTGTGGTTTAAAAATTAATTGGAAAGTATATAAACTAATGCCAAAGAATCCAAGTGAATCCAAGAATGAATCATAGAAACAATCAATAATCTCATTAAAATAATGACAACAATGATGCAATATATGAATATTTGTGGGATTCAGCCAAGTCAGTACTCAGAAAAAAATTTATATCTCTAACTGCTTATATTTACATTTTTTAAAAATTAAAAAATAGATGAACTATTTGTTAATTTGATTTTTAATTTTTAAATTTTCAATTATAAATTCTCTCCCTCTCTTCCAACTCTCCCCTACTCATTGAGAAGGCAAGAAATACCCATTATACAAATGAAGTCATGCAAACATTTCTGAAATAGCCATGTTCAGAAGGAAAGAAAGAAGGAAGGGAGGGAGGGACAGAGAGAGAGAGGGAGGGAGGAAGGAAGGAAGGAAGGAAGGAAGGAAGGAAGGAAGGAATGTATGTAGGAAGGAAAAAAAGAATAGAAATGCTTCGGTCTGCACTCTGAATCCATCAGTTTTCTATCGGAAAATTGATAGCATTGTACATTATGAGACCTTTGGTGTTGTGGCAAATTACTGTATTGATTAGAGTTACTGAGCCTTTCACAGATGATTATCTTTAGAATATTGCTATTACTGGGTAGATTGTTCTCCTTGTTCTGTTCACATCACTTTGCATCGGTTCATATAATTCTTGCCAGATTTTCTGAAACCATTCCCTTCATAATTTCTTATAGCACAAAAGTTTTCCATCACATTCATATATCATAACTTGTTCATTCACTCCCAACTGATGGGCGTCCCCTCAGTTTCCAATTCTTTGCCTCCACACAAAGAGTGGCTGTAAATATTTTTGTAAATATGAATCCTTGTCCTTTTTCTTTGATCTCCTTGGTAGTGGCATGATATTGTTGGTCAAGGGGTGGCCAAATTTTTAAAGCCCTTAGAACATAGTATCAAATTGCTCTTCATAATGGTTGAACTAATTCATAGCTCCAACAACAGTGCATTAGGGTACCTATTTAGGCTACTTTGATTGAGAACAAGAAAAATATCCAAATTACCAGTATAAAAATGAAAAAAGGTGAATTTGTAACGAATGAATAGGAAATAACAACAATTATTAGGAGGTATTTCATTCAACTACATACCTAAATCTAAATTTAAAATTAAATTTAAATAAAATATAGAAATGTTTATAAAAGAAATTTTTAAAGATAAAATATAAAAAAGAGAAAATATACCAGTGAATTGGACAAGTAACTAAAAAACTAAAAAAAGAAAAAAAATGTAAAAGCCCAAATTAAACACCAAAATAAATGTTTTGAAAATCAAAGGAGAAATTAACAAAATGTAAAGTAAAAAACTCCATCAAGTGACTAAATAAAAGTAGAAGTTGGTTTTGGAGGCAAGAAATAAACACTGGTTAATATGATTTTAAAAAAAAGAAAAAAGTCAAATGACCCGTATCAAAAATTAAAAGGGTAAATTGAAAACCAATGAAGAAGGGAGGAAAATAATTATTAGGAGTTATGTTGCCCAACTACATGCCAATAAAACTGATAATCTAAATGAAATGAATGCTCACAAAAATATAAACTGCCCAAAGAAAAAAATCAGACCAGTCATAAATTACCCACCAACTGGAGGAAAACAATAGAACCAAATGCATTTATAAACAAATCCTACCAAACCTTCAAAGAACAGTCAATTGCAATATTACACAAACTCTTTGAAGAAAGATATAAAGGAAATTTACCAAATCCCTTTTATTACATAAACATGATCTTGATTCCTATACCATGGAGAACCAAAACAGAGAGAAAAAAACTATACGCTGATTTTCCAGATGAATATTGATGCATAAATTTTAAGTAAAATAATAGCAAGGAGATTACAGCACTGTATCACATAGACCATATGCCATGACCAGGCTGGATTTATACTGAAATTCAGAACTAGTTGAATATTAGGAAAACAATAACCATAATGGACCATGGCAATAACAAAAATAACAAAAATTGCATGGTCATTTCAATAGATACAGGAAAAACCTTTGAGAAAATACAAACACATTCATGTTAAAACACTAGAAAGTTCAAGAATATATGGAGCTTTCCTTAAATGATAAGTAGTATCTATTTTAAAGCCAGAACAAGCAGTATCTGTAAGGGGGATAAGCTAGAAATCTTCCCACTAAGATCAGGAGTGAAGGAAGGGTGTTCATTACCACCATTACTGTTTAATATTGTACTGGAAGTGCTATAGCAATAAGACTAGACAAAGGAACTGAAAGAATAAGTGTATGCCATGAGGAAACAAAATCATCAACCATTCTTTGTATACGATATGATAGTATATTTACCCCTAGAGACTAAAAAAATTAACTGAAACAATTCAACAAAGTGGCATGACACAAAGTAAATCAACATAAATCATCAGCATTTTTTAATATTACCAATAAAATCTGACAGGAAGAGATAGAAAGAGAAATTCCATTTAAAATAACTGTGGGAGTCTAACTGCTACGACACACAAGAACTATATGAAAACAAGTACAAAATACTTTTCACACAAGTAAAGGTCTAATAATTGGAGAAGTGTTTATTGTTTGTGGGTAGATGGACTCAATATAATAAAATTAAAAAACACCAAATTAATTCACTTATTCAATGTAATACTAATCAAACTACTAAAGAATTACTTTATCAAGTTAGAAAAAATAATAATTTATCTGGAGAATAAAAGACCAAGAATATCAAAGGAATCAATGGAAAAAGAAAAAAGGGAAGGAAGGAGGCCTAGCAATACTAGATCTCAATCTATATCACAAAGCTGCAATCATCAAAATAGTTAGCTACTGGATAAGAAATGGAGAGGTTGATCAGTAGAACAGATTCAGGTATGTAATATACAGAAGCAAATGAACACAGTAGCCTAGGAATAGATAAACCCAATGATCCCAGCTATTGGGGCAAGAACTTATTATATGAGTAAAACTGTTAGAAAAACTGAAAAGTAGTCTGGCAAAAAGTATATATAAACCAGTATCTCACAATGTATACCAAGATAAGTTTTAAAATGAGTACATTATTTAGACATAAAAGGAGATATCATAAGCAAATTAGTATAACAAGGAAGAAAGTATCTGTTTCATCTATGGGTAGAGGAAGAGTACATGACCAAATAAGAAATAGAGAGGTTCACAGGAAGCAAAATAGATCATTTTGATTATATAAAATTTAATAGTTTTTGCACAAAAGAAATCAATGCAACTAAAATTAGAAGAAAAGCAAGAAAATGGGGGGAAATCTTTGCAGCAAGTTTGTCTGATGAAGGTCTCATTTCTAAATATATAGTGAACTACTTTAAATATACAAGACTAAAAGCCATTCCCCAACTGATAAAAAATCAAAGGATATGAATAGGCAGTTTTCAGAAGAATAGCAAACTTATATAAATAGGCATATAAAAATGTTATAATAAAAGAAATACAAATTAAAACCTCTGAAATACCACTTCACAGTCAGCAGGTTGGCTATGATGACAGAAAAGGAAAGGACAAATGCTAAAAGGGATGCGGGAAAACAAGTACACTGATGCACTGTCGGTGGAACTGTGAACTAATCCAACCATTCTGGAAAGCAATTTGGAATTATGTCCAAAAGGTTATTAAACTATGTATACCCTTTGACCCAGTAATGTCTCCACTAGGACCATACCCCAAAGAAAACAATGAAGGAAGAAAAGGACCATAAAAACAAAAATATTTCTAGCAGCTCTTTTGTAGGTAAAAAAGGTGGAACTAAGGAGATGCCCATCACTTGGAGAATGGTTGAACAAGTTATAGCACATTAATGTAAAGGAATACTATTGTGCTATAAGAAATGATGAAGAAAGTGGTTTCAGAAAACCTGGGAAGAACTCCATGAACTGATGCAAAGTAAAATAGGAAGAACCAGAACAATCTACATGATGAACAGCATGAACAGAATCTTGTAAAGAGAAAAATAATAATAGTGTAAAGAAAAAACTTTGAAAGACTTAGGAAATCTACTCAATACAACAAACCACCACAATTCCAAAGAAGCATGCTATCCTCCTCCAGAGAGAAACCGACAGACTCAGAGTGGGCAGACTGAAGTGTGTGTGTGTATGTGTGTATGCATACATACATACATATATACACATGTGTGAGTATTTATGTGGGTATATACATATATATATAGCCATGGCTAATGTGAACATTTGTTTTGCATGATCATGCATATGTTACAGATTTTATTTTTCTTACCTCTTCATTTGATAGGAGAGGGAATAGGGGGAGGGAGATAATTTGGAACTGAAAAAAAAAAGTCTGTGCTTTTAAAAAAAGTATTCTTTTTTAAATAGCACTATGAAATAAGAAAATTGGACTAGATGATCACTAAGATCCTTTCCAGCTCTAGATGCAGGATCTCTTTAACAAGTAAACAAGATGCTACATTTTAAGCTGTAATTACTTTAGAATACTCAGGAAATATTTTAGATTTAGTGACACCTCAGGAGACCTCTTTATTTTTTCATTACCAAACTGATCAACTGCCACCATCACATTACCATTAACTAAGTCATTCTCTGATAAATAAATACAGTATACTCGATTCAATGTATTAAATCATACTGAGATTGGAGTGAGATTGTCGTGCCTTTTTTCCCTCTCTGCAGAGAGGCAGTATGGCATGGTGGATGGAGCACTGACCTTGGAGTCAGAAAGACCTTGGGTTCTGATCCTACCTTGGACACACACTAGTTTAACTTTTCTATGCTTCAAGTCACTCTCTAAGAGTTATACATCGCAAATAAGTTGGTGGTGGAGGGAGTTTCTAATCTGTCAACTGACAAGTTTTCTCACTTCATAGCATGAAAACAACATATTAAGCTTTTGTGATCACACCAAGCAGCACCCTTTATCTTTTCGTAATTTCTTCATTAATTCAGGGTCCATGAAATACATTCTGCCGCTTGCCCCCTACTTATTCCTGTGATGGGCTGGTTAAAAAAGGAATGACTTTTCCATCAGCACTAACTCAGAAGAGATCATGATTCTTTTTCTGGTTAGAAAATGGCACCCTGTTCTTAAATAAGACTCTTTATCTGGGGCCCTCAATATATATTCAGGTGAAAATACTACCAGTATTAACTGAATATTGCATCCATTTTAACCCAGATCCCTAACCCCAAAGACTGAAAATATTTCAATAGACCTAAAGACAATCTGATTTTGACGTGAAAGAATTTCAATAAAATCCACAGTTCTGGTCCAGACTGACTCTTTTCTCTTTTATCAGATACATTGTGACAGGATGCCAATAAATGTATAAAGACAGTGAAAATCTTTCAGGTTGATTAATATATTCAATCATTTAATCAACAAACATTTACTAATCACCTACTTTTTTCAGGGCCGCTGCCCTTACAGAATTTACAGTCTAGTAGGAGGATCCAATATAATAATAGGTAAATATTACATAAGTGCACTAGGTATCACAGTAGATAGAGTCCTGGCCTTAGAGTCAGAAGACTTGAGCTCAACTATGCCCTCAGATACATACTAGCTGTGTGACCCTAGGTAAGTCACTTAACCTATCTTTGCCTAGAAAAAGTTCCTTAATATACTGCCTGACACATGTTCTTGAGTTCCTGAGTTGTTCCAGTAGCATCTGATTCTTTGTGACCCCATTGGGTTTTCTGGCCAAGACACTGGAGTGATCCGTCATTTCCTTCTCCAACTCATTTTACAGAGAAAACGGAAGCAAACAAGCTTGTGACTTTGCTGGAGCATCCTAGATGTTTAATAACTTCTCATTTTCTTTCTCCCCTATTTCTAAGATGGAATTTTACCCTAAGTGAATTCTTCCTCCCTTTTTGATGAATCTATCAAGTTAAATGGCCGAGGCTCCCATGCGGCAGAACTGCTGACATGGGCTCCTCCGATTGTGCCGTTCTAGAAAACTGGTAATCCAGTTATTTAGTTCTCTCAGTAACACTCCTTACTTACTGAAGGTGTTTTGATTAAAAGACCCCAGGAAAGACAACATCAACCTAAGGTCTTTCCTTTTTCTTCACAGTCTCCATAAATTTGTTAAATAATTTCAGGACTCCTACTACTTCTGCAAAAAAAACGTACAAAATCTTCAAAATATCTACGAAATCTTGACATAAGTGTTACAAATATCTCCTGAGCAAGCATGTACACTCCAGCATACACACACACACACACACACACACACACACACTCATTTTGTACAGAGTGGGTACTCCAGTGAAACAAGAATTCCCAGTGGCAACCCTGGCAACTCAGGCCTACTCATTCATTCAATCATCAGTTCCTCCTTAAGACTGCCAACATGGAGAGGTAAATTAATATCAGACTCCGCAGGCTCGAAAACAACCTGCAGCTGAAACCTGGAACCACCGAACGGCTAAGGCTGAGGCTTTACCGAGGAGACTGGAAAGATTAAGGCAACTATCTTTGTATTTCCAAAGGTTAAGTATAGCATTACGATTTCCTGTCCTGGCCTCAGCCTCCAAGCCGAAGACAGCGGCAACTTTCCCCTACTGCCGGGAGCCGTCAATCAGAGAGCAGAGCCCGGGATCCCGGAGCACTGAAAGCCCTGGGCTCCGCTCCCCAAGCCCGTTCAGCCCCCTCCTGCTGCCTTCTCCTCCTATCCCCGCAGACTGCTATTACAGTAAACGGCGTCCGTTCGGAGGAGACCCTCTTCTCAGGCCCGACCACTCCACCCTCACAAACCCTCCACCCTGCACAACTGTGGAATCCAGAGGTTTCTTCTGTTTGCCCAGTAAATAACGCCCCAGGTCCCTGGGAGGGGGGAGAGGAGATAAGGGCCTCTAAGGTGTGTGTGTGTGTGTGTGTGTGTGAGCGCGCGCGAGTGTGTCTGTGTATGTGAGGGTGTGTGTGTATGTGTGTGTCTGCGTGTCTGTGTGTGTCTGTGTCTGTGTGTCTGTGTGTGCGCGCGTGTCTGTGTATGTGAGGGTGTGTGTGTCTGTGTGTGTATCTGTGTGTCTGTGTGTGTCTGCGTGTTTGTGTGTGTCTGTGTCTGTGTGTCTGTGTGTGCGCGCGTGTGTCTGTGTATGTGAGGGTGTGTGTGTCTGTGTGTGTATCTGTGTGTCTGTGTGTGTCTGCGTGTCTGTGTGTGTCTGTCTCTGTGTGTGCGCGCGTGTGTCTGTGTATGTGAGGGTGTGTGTGTCTGTGTATCTGTGTTTTTGTGTGTCTCCGTATCTGTGTGTCTGCGTGTCTGTGTGTCTATGTCTGTGTGTCTGTGTGTGCGCGTGTGTCTGTGTATGTGAGGGTGTGTGTGTCTGTATGTGTGTCTGCGTGTCTGTGTGTGTCTGTGTGTCTGCGTGTCTGTGTGTGTCTGTGTGTCTGCGTGTGTGTCTGCCTGTGTGTGTATGTCTGTGTGTGTCTGCCCGTTTGTGTGTGTCTGTGTGTCTGCGTGTGTGTCTGCCTGTTTGTGTGTGTCTGTGTGTGTATGTGTGTGTGTATGTGTGTGTGTGTGTCTGTGTGTGTGTGTGTGTGTGTGTGTGTGTGTGTGGTGTAGTGGGAAGCCAAGGAAGGCACCGGGAGGCTGTGACAGAGGCCGGCAACAGGGTCTCAAGCAACCGAGGTTGTCAAAAGCAGCTTTTTCCCTAGAAAAAGAAAGCAGCTACGCAGCGAGAGAGGGTGAGGAGGAGGAGGAGACACACACACACACACACACACACACACACACACACACACACACATATACACACACACGCACACACACACACATACACACACGCACATACACACACACGCGCACACACACACACACACACACACACACACACACACACACACACACACACCCTAAAGAGCGGTACCGGAGGCAGGGTGCGAGCAGGGAGAAGCAAAGAGGGATGTGAGTGTGGGAAAAGTGAGGCGCAACAGGAGAAAGTCGAGTTGGCCAGAAGGGAGACCGGCGGGGAGGGAGGGCACCGTCCCTGGCATCGGAGCAGGTAGCTCTGATGGCAAAGGAGCCTCCGAGGTTCTCCCGAGGCTGGGCATGGGGCAAGCCCTTCCCAGGGAGGCGATCGAGGAAGCCCCCAAGGATGAACCCCCGCGCAGACGGCAGAGCCCCCTCCTCTCCTCCGGGAGAGGGCCCGCGGCTGCCCTGGCACTTCTCCGGGGTCCGGCTGCCCCCTCTACCAGAAGAGCCGCACTTGGAGAGACGTGCCCTGCGGACTGGGTTCTGCCAACACGACTCGGTGATCCGGGCCCCCGCCCCCGGCTCCAGCGGCGCCCCCAGCCCCGGGGCTCACCTCTTTGCGGCTGTGCCGCCGACCCTCGCGAGCGCCCGGCTCGTGCATCCCGGCGGGGGCAGGAGAGCCCAGTGCCGATCGCAGCGCGGGGGAGGAGAGCCCTTCCCCCGAGAAGGTCCTGGGCTGAGGACTGCTCGGGCTCCCCGGAGCAGCTCGGCCGCAGCTTGACGCGGCTGCGGCGTCCGCTCCGCCCGCCCGGGACCTGGTCCCGCACCCCCGCATCCTGGCTGCGGCCGAGGCTCCAGGGTGCACCCGCACGTGCCAGGGGCTGGATTTCTCCGGGAGGCTTTTCCCCGGGCGCTAAAGCTTCCCCAGCCCTCCTCCGACACGTCCCCAGGCTGCCCGATGGCAGGGTCCTAGCGCCCCACCGCGCGCCCAAGCGCTGACTTAGCGTGGATTTAGCCTCTATGCCTGGATCTAGGGTTGGGGAGCAGGAAACCTCGTCCAGAGCACGCTCCTCATTTTCCATCAAGGTGGTGTGGCTTGGAAGTGCTCACAGAAGTACTAAGTTTTAGCAATGCGCTCTGAGGATGAAAGAGTTCAGAACTTGTCTTATAGAACAGTTAAAATCCTTTCTTTGTGACTCAGTATCCCGCAGTGTGGCTCAGGCTTGATTGTATAGAATACAATCTCCATAAGGGTCAGGATAGTTTCATTGTAGTGTTTGGATTCCTCCAGATCCTAGCATAGTGCTTGGCACTTAGTAGACTCTTAAAAAATGCCGATTGTTGATCGTGGTTTAAGGATTAGGCTCTTCGGCACTCCAAAGAAAGAGGGTTTAGGACCTACTCTGCCAGCTTCTTGCGACCCCAAAATGTTTAAAATATACGGGAATATATTGTGCTTCCACTTAAGGTATTTTAATTTGCGGCTGTGAGGTAAGATACCATTGTCAATAAGAGATTTGTTTTTGAAGAAATAACACAGTAAAACTCAATTTGAGAAAAATCGGTGTTAATTATATGAACAATTAATAAATATCAGTCAAACACAAATTGACTGAAAAATCCTGGATCTTTCCTTACCTTTTTCCCTTCTCAAACTCTCTCTTTCAGATGATTGAAGGAGGTTTTTGTGAAAACCATCATACTTCCAAAATTCCACCTTGAGTGGAGGCCAATCTACCCAGTTAAAAATTGTAACTGTAAATAAGTCTCAGCATTTAGGCTGCGATAATTGCCACAATTGCCATAACCTCAGTAGAGTCCTAGGACTCCATGGGATACCTAGTTCTCTGAGGAATTAGCGACAGAAATACTCAAGACATTTGAAATCCCCATTTTCCCTTTGGCTGCCCACGTGGCTTGAGTCAGCCCAGAACAACGACCAACAACAGCTTTCATGCCTGCTGCGTTTCTCATCTAGAAATAATGATGAAAAATAAGACTTCTTATGGATGAAAAGGAAACCACAGCAAGTTGTTTTTAAGTAAGATTCATTTCAGAGGGAATAGGAAGAGAACAAGAAAGAAAAGAAGGATGTAATCCTTCTGACAGCTGGTCTAGTGGCTAGGGAACTGGACCTGGAGTCTCGAAGACTTGGATTCAAAACCTGCTGTAACATGTCCTAGCTTTGTGACCACAGGCAAATAGTTTAACTACTCTGAGCTTCAGTTCCTTGATCTATAAAGTAACAAAAATAATGTCCCTATTGCTTATCTTACAATGTTGTTGTGGGACAAAAATGTATGCTAAGAAATATGCAAATATTAATTACTGTTATTATACAACTCAAATTACACAAATATATAGGATATTAATACAATAATTTCTATTATCTTTTTTTAGGATGATAAGATTTTAAAACCCGGAGGAACCTCAGAGATCATCTAATCCAATCCGTTTACAATTCAGATGAAGAAACTGGTTAAGAGAATTTCCCAAGGTAAAATAGGAAGTAGATGGCAAAACAGGAATTGGAATCCAGTCTTTTAGTCTGAATCCAGTGCTCTCCAGCCTATAACACTCATCCTTCAGGGTATCTGTTTTATCTTTTTCACCTGCCCAAGGGGACAGAAAGCATTATTTTCTCATTAAAAAAACTAAAACACAAAGAGATTAAGGTCCATAACTGGTAATAAAATCAGGAAAGAAAGATAGGAAGGAAGGAAGGAATGAAGGAAGAAAAAAGAAAGGAAGGAAGAAAGGAAACAAGGAAAGAAGAAAGAAAGGAAGGAAGGAAAGAAAGAAGATGTGACTCTAACTTGGCTCTTTTCCTTTCTTTCTTTATCCACTCACAACTTCAGCTAACTTCTCTACACAAATGACTCCCGATCTAAGGAATGCTAACGTCAAGAGAAGGTGGGGTAAGGGAAGGGAGGGATGATAGAAGAGAGGGCAGATTGGTGATATGGGTAATTAGAATGTCCAGTGTATCGGGCAGGGGGGAGGGGACAAATGGGGAGAAAATTTTGGAACCCAAAATCTTGTGAAAATGAATGTAAAAAGTTAAATAAATTTATTTAAAAAATAAAAAATAAATAAAAAAAAAGGAATGCTAATGTCTCTCCTGAGCTCCAGTAGACGTCACCAACTACCTATTAAGCCTCTTGACCTCAATACCTCATTTGTTATTGCTGTCTTTTCAGTCATGTCTGACTCTTCCTGGTTCTATTTGGGAAAGATATAGAAGTAGTTTGCTGTTTTCTTCTCTGAATCATTTTATAGATGAGGAAACTGAGGCAAACAGGGTTAAATGACTTGCCCAGGGTCACACAACTAGGCTGGATTTGAATTCAGATTTTCCCGACTCTAGACCTGGCATTCTATCCACTGTGCCACCTAGCTGTCTATGATATGTCATAGACACAGTGATGATATCCTATAGACATTTCAAGGTCCACATGTTCCCTAGTTACCCCCTTTCCTAACTATTTCTATTTCTATGCCCAGCATCTGGGTTTACAATTTCATAGACATCTCAAACTCTCCTAACTCCCTAGATTATCAGCCTACCCAGTCAGTGGCCAAGTTCTGTCAGTTCTGCCTCCAGGGTCATCTTGGATGCTGATCATAGAGGCATATCTAGGGATTTGGAAAGGACTTCAGAGGTCCGCAAGGTCAAATCCCTCAGAGATAAGGAAACTGAGGGTGGAAGAGGTAAGCTGAGTTGGCCAAAGTCACATCAAAGTTAAGTAGTAGAATCAAGATTTAAGGCAGGTTCTGTGACTGTATTGTTATTACAGTGGTTATCATTTTTATTTTGTAAATGAAGAGAAATCTATTTTCTTTCTTTCCCGCTCCATGGAAAGAAAGAAAAACAAAGAAAAACAAATTCCCTTGTTGGTCATGTCTCGATCCGTGCCTCACTCTCTCGGGAGGTGAATAGCCAGCTTCATCATACACCCTCTGGAGTCACGGACGGTCATTGTTTGTTTTTATGAATGTAACCCAACTTTGGCACATGCTCAGATCACCTAAGGTGGGGTCACCCAAGCAGAAGATGACTTGCTTCCAGAAATAGATATTCTACTCCCCTGTGACTCAAGTGGGAAGCCAGAACAGGCCATGTCTTTCAAGTTTCCAGAATGGGACTTTTTCTTTCTCTTTCTGGTTATGTCCAGGGTGTAAAGGTTCTGTTCACCCACTGCTTGGGGAGAAGAGCTACCTTCACACCCAATACTCCACCCCACCATTTATCTTTTAGACTCTGAGAAATGGCTTGGAGTTTGGGTCTGTTGTTTTTTCCCTCCATTCCAGGCACATCCTAGGAACTCCTCAGATGAAGGAGCTTAAACCATGATGACCTTGGATCAAGGGTTCCAAACTCAATTCTGTTGTCAACCCAGCAAGGAAACTCTGGAATTGCGAGTGGCAAAACATGAGGCCAAGGGAGTTTTCCGTTTAGAAAATTTGGTGTGACCATGCTATATAGAAACTCAATTTAGCTATGAACCGAATCCCCTTTCCCTTCCCAGAGGCTGAGCCTGGTACCATAGTGCGTTGCCCCGTGCATATTCCTGCAAAGGGGAGGAGGGAGGGCAATGTTTATATATTTGTTTTTCCTATGCCTTCGAAGTAAATATCCCTTTGTAAGAGTCATCTGACTGTTAAGTGGTTAAATGGAACTGAGAGTTCAAGGGAACCTTAGAGAGAGGAAGCTAGAGCCAATGACAGAGAAACTAGGTGCTCCCAAAACTCCTTAAGGATACTGGTAAACCTGGATGAGGAGTGACTGACAACATACCTGACCTTCTGACAGTGATGGGAGGCCAGAGTATTTTAATGTTACAGAAGATCAATGTTATATTGTAGTATACACTATCCTTGTCCTGCTCCTTCAATGTATCCGTTTATATGTCTTTCTACATCCCTTTGAAATAATCCTTTTCCTCAGCACACCAGTATTTCATTACATTCGTGTCACAATTTGTTTAGCATTTTTCCAATGATGGACACTTTTTAGTTTCCAGTTTTTTGACACTGCACAAAGAACTATTAGAAATATTTTTGCACATGTATACCATGTCTAGGCCCCTATCCCAGCACACCACTCTGGCATCCATCCTTATCAATAGATGAACCCAGACCACCACACCAGTTTAGGCCTTCATTACCTATCATCCTGTATTTACTCATCTGGACACAAATTGTATCCTCCACCACAGAATGTAAGTTTATTAAAGGCAGAGGTTCTTTTTCTCTTTGTGTAGCTTTACCTCCTAGCAAAATTCCTGTGACAGAGTACAGGCTTACTCAGAGTCATAATTAGTCATTCTGGCACTTGGAGCAAGCACCCCAAAATATGCTGTGACAACTTCACAAAGGTGCTCCAGAATGGCATTTTAAGATAAATCCAGGTGAACTGGGGGGAGGGACAGAAACCCCAGGGAGAGACTCCAGGATACTGGTCGTGTGGTAGAGCCTAAAGGTAGGGTGATATGATGTGCTGGAGTCACTACAAACTGGCTGTCAAGAGCAGGTTGTTAAATGTTCAGTGTAAGCATTTACATCTCAGGAATTCACACATGCTTGAGTTTAGTTTAAGAAAATGATGGAGGAAATGTTAATAATGCATATTTAAAGGATGTTGTGGGTAGGTCAATGCTGTTATTGTTTTCCTCCAGAGAGCTGGTTGTTAAACATTTAACAGCACACTACTGACTGACCCCCCGGGGAACACGCAAGGCAAGGATGATCCACAGATGAGTTGAGGTAAGTGGAAAAAGAAAGAAAGATAAAGGATCCATCTGGTGAGTTCCTACTTTGGCTCATCATTTTCGATTACTAGGGACTAACTTAGGGATTTCTACCTGCTGCCAGTGTGAGCTCAAGTACACTCAACACCCTTGAAATTTCAGCATGTTAGGACAAAGACCCCCCCCCCATCATCCTTGCCCAGTTATAGTAGTTCTGTGTTAAATAAATGGTTATTAAATTGACTTGAATGACCGGAACCTTACTCTATTCTCCATACTAAACCTTACAGCTTCTGAAGTATTTGAATGAAAAATAAAATCTTCATGAATGATTTTAAAAGGTCAGAAAGCATTTTAAAAAAAAGAACCTCCAAGGAGAAAAGAATATATTTAGGGGAGATAAGCATGGTTTGGGGAATTTAGGATAAGGTTATACATGCCAAAGTCAAAATACAGACATTTCAGAAAGAAATTAGTTGAACTGAAAAAAAGAGAGTAAGAAACCATGAAGAAAACGAATCAATGCATCAAATCACCGAATCGCTTTCTAATTTGTGAAACATAACCTTCATTTTCCAGAAGGGCCCTATTGAAATACTTAGAAGAATGTGCATATAGTACATGCCTCTGGCACTCATCAGGCTGACTGCTCCTGAGATGCTGCCTGACAATAGATGGTATGGAGAACAAAACTGTTAACAAGAGTTTTCTGCATCTGTACAAATTTATTAAGCTTTATGAGGTTTTACACACTCCATATTTTACATTTTTCTTCTGAGTCATTCTTGTTTTTATTCAAAGTTTCAATTGTGCCCAACTCTTTGTGACTCCATGTGGGATTTTCTTGGCAAAGATACTGGAGTTATTTACCATTTCCTCTTCCAGCTCATTTTATTGGTCAGGACCTGAGGAAAGACAGGGTTAAGTAACTTGTCTAGGGCCACTCAGCTCATAAGTGTCTGAGACTAGATTTGAACCCAGGCGTTCCCAGAGCCAATCCCCAAGATCTGTCCATGGCTTTAGTCCCCAAGATGAATCAAGCCTCAGGATCAGCTTCCCTGTCTAGGAGGGAAACAAAACACACGCGCGCACACACACACGCACACACACATACATGCACACATATACACACATGCATACACACATACATACACATACATACACACATACATACACACACATACATACATACACACACACACACACACACACACACACCACCACCACCAGAAGCAGCACCAGGAATCCTAACAGACAGTGTTCCTCTCATATCCCACCCCATGGTGGCAAAATCCTAAAACTCTTCTAGAGTTCCTTCCACACTTAAATGGTTTTAGGGTTATTTCTGGGCAGCCCTAACACTGAGAATATGAGAAACCTGGAATAGGTATCACTGGATGAAGAACTTTGCTCAGGTAAAAGAAAAGCAGAAATGGAAAGCCTAAGGTTTAACAGAGAAAGCAAACTATGCGATGACCCCCAGACAGACTGCTGCCACTATGGTGATCTTACACGGAAGAGAAGGAAGACCAGAAATCTCAGGCTGAATCTTATACCTTTGGAAAGATTGGATCTCAGAGGTGTCATGTTATAGGTTATGCTGATCAATAGAGCACCCAATGCAAAGCTATGGTGATGACTAGGAACCACTTTAAGAATCAACCGAGCAGAATCATCCGAGACACTTCTAGAACAATCATAGATCCTCATCATGGGTCAGGATTACCTAGAACAAGATAGAGAAGAGATTATTATTTTGTTGCATGCAGGCTGTCCTCATGTCAGGGGGTACAAAGGTTTACACTATATCATCACCACTTCACAATTCTCCCAATTCACCAGCCAGGACCTCCCTCTCCATAGAAGCTTTGGGAAAGGGACAATATCAAATTTCAGACTCCCTAGAGACCTTGGGGGAGGAGTAGCCCCATGTTCCCACAACGCCTGGGCAAGAATCATAGGTGCACTGGTAAAAACAACCCATTTCTCCCTAAGGGTTAATCTGACACACTTTTAAGTCTAATTTGCATTATTAACACTTTTTAAACATAAACATTTACCACAGTTATGCTGAAACAATTTAACCATTTTGCCTCCCCATGTCCTTAGAGCACAAGGTACCTCCAAAGAATATCCCCCTTTAATCCCCCTAGCCCCTTCTGGAAAGAGGTGCCTAAACCATCTTGGGAAAGACAAATGGCAATTGAGAGAGGATGGAAATGGTTTATCTCAGGGATATGGAGCCTTATGAGGGGGGCAGAAAACTGTGCCAAAGACAGAATAAAGAAAGGCAAGAGAGGGTCAACCAGCACTATATTTAAATGCAGTCCACCCTTGGGAGATAAGCCTTCCTAGAGGGTGGATCTAAGAAACCACTGGATAATAGAGCTTTCCCCTACTTCTGGTGGCACTGACCCATTGCAGACAAGGCTTCTAAGAAGTGGGGAAGTCAGAAGTATGAGAAAGAAGCTTTTGTTTAGCAAGGGCAAACCAGTTGCCCTGAGATGAGAATGGAATAGTTTGTCACTTGGTGGCAAGTTGAAGATCCTGTAGTATAGGTGGAAACTCCGGTTGACCTGAGGGTCCCTATTGCGCAGAAGTGGTTGCCTCACTCTCTGCGAGGACTGTCATATGGTTCCATATCCAGTAAAATATGGCATTACTGCCACCATGTCCCAGCAATAGACCCACTCCATCAATGATGGGGAAAGTGAATTCTCCAAAACCCAAAGAGTCTAATAGTCCTAAGGGATTCCTTTTTATATAACAGGAAACAAATGTTATTTGTTCTGGATTATATCTGGGATCATCTAATTTCTCCTTATTTTCACCAAATTACACAAAACTTGACTAAGGATTTGACTTTGACCAAGTCAAAACTTGACTTGGATTTTCATAGTATGGCTCTTCTGCTCCTTCTCTTTCAGATTGACTGCCATCTGATATACCTTGTCTGGTCCAGTCAACATTGCATCACCACTGTGGTGGCCAACATCAGTTCCCTCAGGAAGTAGGACCCCATTGCAGGTCTTTGCCTATCAAACTGTGGTAAAATTAAGGAGATTTCAGTTAGCTCTGGGAAAGGAGAGTGGACCCTTCCCCAGATGAAAGAGAATTCCTAGGGTTTTGTGACCAAGAATATGGAGGATTAGATTATTTATCTCATTCTTGTAACCTCTTAAATCTCTCCAAAACAGAAATTGTGTGCCAAAGAAAAAGCGACTTCAACCATCCATGGTCCAAGACACCAGAAGCCCAAAAGAAAGTTTACAAAAAACAAACTATGAACTAACACCTGTCTTGAGATCACTCAGCACCCTTCCATGCCCCCACCAACCACACTACCAGCAGTAAATTTGTACTAGCTGATCTGGTTCATGACCTTGCAACAAAATCTAACCTGGTCTCCCTCTCTCTTTCCAGTACCTTGGAGATCTGAGTCTCAGGCTATACAGGTTTGGTGGGGCCTTAGTGTCCAGTGATGTAGTAGCATTCTTTCCTGCAAAAGATCTGTTCAGGACAGCAGAGGAATGGAAAAAGTAGGGAAGGATATGTCTAGGCTTGAAATAGAACTTAACCCTCTTCTCTGACCCTCCCCTGACACCTGCCTCTCCACCACTTTCCAGAGACTCAAAGATCCAAATTCCAAATTCCACAGATCAACCCTGGCTGCAATAACACCAGTGTTGCAGTACTAGTGAGTCAGACAACTGAATAACAAAGGTAACAAGACAGGACACCATGTGTAAGGGGATTGTACAGCACTCCACTAAGTCTGAAGGAAAAACCCTAGTTTCCAGATGAGGCCATTCTATCCCCCCAAAAGTCACTTGAGGCAGAGATGTAGTTTGGTGAACTATGAAGGGACCAGGCTGCAAGAAAACTGAGACACTTTGAGATCCAGCCCCTAAGGAAACTGCTATCCAGAAGGAGTCAGAAAGTGAGCAATAGGGAAAAATAAAGGTCTAAAAGACCCAAGTGACCCAATATCTCGGTAGGCAGAAAATTTGTACCCATACTTCACAAATTATTCCCCAAAATAGAGAATCTTATTGAAATCCTTTTATAAGAAACATACCATTCCAGTATGTAAACTAGGGAACACTAAAACACAGAAGGAAAAGTATAGGCCAACGTCATTAATGAATATTGACTCAAAAATTTTAAACAAAATCCAATCAAACAGATTATAGCAATTTATCCAAGAAATCATTCCTTATGACCAAGTGAGAGTTATATCAGGGATGCAAGGATAATTCAAAATTAGGAAAACAATCAATATAATTAAACATATTAAAAATCAAAACATCTAAAATGATATAATTATCTCAATTAGTGCAGAAAAAGCCTTTGACAAAATACAGCATTCATTTATACCCAAAAGCCTTCAAATTATAGGCAAAAGGGGCCCTTTTTATTTAAAAAAAATCATAGAAAGAATCTATCTAAAACCAAAAGTAAGCATCAAGTACAATGGTGACACATGGGAACCTCTTCCATTACAGGAATAAGACAAGGGTGCTCACTCTCCCCACTATTGTTTGCTATAGTTCAAGAAATGCCAGCAAGAGTATAAGACAAAAGCAATTACTTAAAGGCGCAAAAATAGGCAAAGTGGAGATAAAACTATCCCAATTTGTTGATGATAAGAGAGCATATTTGGAGATTCTTAGGGAATGGACAAACATAGTGGCTGAGACAGTTCATAGTTCCAGCAAAGTTTCAAGCACAAAATTAGCACTCAGAAATTAACTGTATTTCTTTGTAATAATAACAAAATCCAAGAAGCAAATTGAAAGGGAAATCTTATCCAAATAACTACAAAATGCTAAGATATCTGGGAACTGATTAACAAACACACACAAGACTTGTACAGATTCCATTACAAAGTGTTCCTCAAAGAAACAAGGAAAAATTTAAGTAGTTAGAGGCATATTCAGAGCTCATGGCTGGACCATGTCACTATAATAAAAACAAAAATAACTACAAAGTTAATTTATACTTATAATGCCATATAAATCAAATTACCAAGGGGATACTTAATAGAACTTGATAAAATAATAACAAAATTATTTGGGGGAAAAAAGATCTTGAATATAAAGAGGAATGGTGAAAAAAGTGGGGATGAGGGGAAATAGCACTTCCAGACCTCAAAACGTTTTACAAAGCAGCAGTCATTAAAATTATCTGCTATGGATTGAAAAACAGATATATCAATGGAATAAACTAAATGAAGGAAAATCAGAAATAATGGAACTCAATATTCCAGTGTCTAGGAACAAAGCTTCTTATAATGAAAATTACTAGGGAAACTAGAAAGCAATCTGGCAGAAATTAGGCTTATATCATCATTTTATACCACGTTTCACAGTACGTTCTAAGTAGATATCATGGCCTTATTATTAAAGATCATACTATAAAAAAATAGAAGAGAAGCCTATTATATACCTCTCCCTGCTTTAGATGAGAGGTGCATTTTTAATCAAACAGATAGAGGCAATTATAAAAGATAGAATAGATAACTTCAATTACAAGACACTGATAAAATGTACAGACAAAATTATTGCATCTAGGACAAGAAAAAAGATCAGATGGAAAAAATCTTTGCATCAGATTTCTTTAATAAGAATCTGTTATTCAAGATATATAAACTATACATATGTAAGCTACATATATATGCATATGTATATGCATACATGTATTTACATTTGACTAATAGTAATTCCCCAGTAGATGAGTGCTCAAAGGTTATGAACAAATAGTTCTCAAAAGAAGGCTTGCTAAATATTTACAACAATATGAAAGAATGCTCCAATTCACTAATAATACAAGAAATTGTAGCCAAACAACTCTAAGGTTTTACCTCTTTTACCTCACACCCTGCAAATTGGCAAAGATGAGAAAAGATGACAATAGTTAACATGAAAGGACTGTAGAATGATAAATCCACTATTACATTGCTGGTGGAGTTGTGAAATGCATCTATATGACCATCAGCCAAATTTGCCTGCACAGGCAGTTGTACTGATCTCCTACTCAAATTTCTCTAGTCTACCAAGTAATAAAGTTGTGTGCTCATGGAGTCCCATAGCTAAAATCTGACAATATTTAGCCAGTGTCCCATCCAAAAGTCAGGATCTAATCACACCCAAAAAAGGTCAGTGGGTTGATTTGGGAGTTGAGCATCAGGGCAGGCTACTAAATCCATCTCTTTCAGGAGTTTTACCCATTCTTATTCAGACCCCTATCTGGGAAATGGCTACAACAGGAATTTATTTTTATGGCACTACTTATATGCGATTCTCCTTTTTAACCACCTAAAAAGTGACAAAAAAAGAGTAGATATGTGGAATCTCTAGACAATTTAAACTTACTTTTAAAGCAAATCTTCTGTGAGCTCCCCAAGCAGATAGAACTCTGCCACAGGAAGGAACTCTGAATTGGACCATTGGACTGTGCCCGCAATAGCCATTATTCTAATGACTCATCAGGTTGTTGTTGAAATTTTTTTCCCAGCAACTTTCAAGTTCTTTGGTTATGAAAACATGCCCATCTTCTAACACTCTGAGTCTCTAGGTCTAATTAGTGGGGCAGACTCCTTGTTTTAAAACTCATCCCCATTCCCAATGTCTGAAAGTAATGGTCTTTGTGGGACCCAATGCATTTTCCAGCAAGACCTCTGTGCTGGGAAACATACTTGTCCAAGGCTTATCAGTACCTACTTCCATGATCACCTTTTATTCGTGTTATTAATAAGATCAACAGCCAGCTGCCCTTATCCCTTCAGGACACAGTCCTTAAAAACAAAGACAAAAAAATTAGTCTTCAGTTGTTCAAAGCACAGGAAACGTTTGCTTTTATTTTTCTTATGCTGGTGTTTCAGCTTTCTATGACCATTAGCAATAACCAGAGAATGCTTGCATTGGCACTCTCTTTATACTCCATGTCAGTCTTCTTTAGCTCCACCAGGATAATCTTTATAGGTCAATGGAAGTTCCACTGTGTCTCATTGAGAGAACTTGCCTTCTGATCACTACAGCCTCTGCTTCCGCAGTATCAATCTTCTACTTCAACCACAAAGACCATGAGATCATTGAAATCCAGTACTGCCAGCTGACACCAAATATTGCAGACCAGGACTGATTTCGATCAGTCCACATTTAGGATTAAAATGAAATGAGACACTTAATGATTATACAACATCTAACAAAAAGAATTTTATTTTACAATAGCATGGAAAGAACCATCATCCAGGATATACCTCCAGTTCAGGTTGATGAAGATCCCTTTCTCTCCATATAAAAATGTATCTAGTCAGTGTGTTGGGTCGGATGGGCATGGCAAAATGATATCTGCCAGTGCTGAGGGGCATTTACTCCTTTGGGGATGAATCTTTTATGCCCTAGGTGATTGGGAAGCCAAAAATCATCGACTTATGCCTTAGCAAGTTAGACAAATCATGTCTCAGGGAAAGGCTTTTAGAGGAGAGAAAGAAACCCCTAATGCTCCTCCCACACCTTCCTTTCTGTACTCATTGCTCCTACCCTTGTCCAGACCTTCTTACTTTTGCCAGCATTACTACAGTGGTCTTCACATTCGTCTTCTTTCCCCTGGTATCTGCCTTCCAATTCACCTGGCATACGTTAATCTTCCTTCTTTCCTGTCTTTCTTCTGTTAGTAAACCTTCAATAATTCCTTATTCTGCAAATTCCAAGGCTTGTATTTAAAGCCCACCCCTATCTATCCCCAAACTATCTTTCCATCTCCTGCTACTGTTCTTCAGTGTTCCTCTGCATGTATCCTTTACTCCAGTTAGAGTTCTTTTTACTTCCCTTACCTTTACTGACATGATTTCCTCCTTCTAGAAGTGGGGAATTTCTTTCTTCTTTCCATTAATCTGAATTATGCCCATTGTTTAAGAGACAGTTTAAGTCTCACTTTATCCACAAAGCTATGCCTGATTATTCCAACCCTCAGTGATCTTTTTCTCCTCTAAACGCTTATAACACTTATAATCTATACAACCAAATCACTTCTTTTCCTATGCTCCCTTGTACTTATCTTTATACATAAACGTGTTTTGTTTCCCCTAACTAGGTTATAAGATCACTGAGGCAAGGAAACATATTTTCTATATCTTGGCACCCCCTATATTGCAACTAGCACATTGCTTTGTATATAACAGATACTTACTTATTATAGAAATATGTATAGGGCACCCATTATATATGATATATGCAGCACTCAAGTATTTGTTGACTGAATGTTGAAACAGAACAAATATAATATTAAAATAGTATATGTATATTTGCTCTAAAATTGAACTTGGACTGATGTCTGAAAGAGAGAATAACTAGCAAAGGCTTCATTTTTTAGGTTGTTATATTTCTACTGTCAAAAATAATTATACGTTTATTTATATGAAGGTCTTCATAGCTTATTATACACTTCATTAAGAACTATTCCTGAATTCCACAGGTATGAGTGAACTGCATGTGCTGTTTTTCTTTTCAGTGACTTACCCTTGGTCAATATTTTCAGTCGAACAGTCTCAGCAAGGCACAGGATCTTACTAATAACAAATGTCTTAGCTAGCAAATGACCAGCATTCACAAGAGATCACTAGAAGTTCCAGTGATCCTCAAAATATAGTCTTTCATGGTATAGAGGATGGCAACAAATTGAAGTTACACAAATGTTTATTATTTTTAAGAGGTATATTTTCCACCACTGATTAAATCAGATATAGAAAAAGCTTAGATATTAACATTTCAAAAATATTACTTTAATAATACGCAAACTCCACAACATTTTTATTATTTCTTTTGACTATGGAAAAGATGTGTAGCTGAAAGGAGCTTTCTGCCCTACTGAAATAGCCTAGTGCTGAAAGTTTAAGGACAACTAATTCAGTTGTTCTCCATGTCACATTTTGATACATTAGCTGTGTCATCAGTGAACAGTTGGAAGATGTAGTAAGCAGGTGGCTAGTCCAATATCCAAGACTTGTCAGAATCAGAGAATGTTAATGTCGGAAGGGATCTAAGTGACCAACAAGTCCAACCTGAAAAGAATTCTCTACTCTAACATATCTGACAAGGTATTGTCCAACCTCTGCTTGAAGAGGCAGGGAGCTCACCACCTCTTAAGAGACTTCATGCCCTCTGATTATTTCTTAGGAAGTTTTGCGTAACATCAAGCCTAAATCTGCTTCTTAGAAACATTCACTAATGGAGCTAAGTCTAGTCTCTCCTTCACATGTAGCTCTTCAAGCACTTGAAGACAGATGTTATGTCCTCCTTGTGTCTTTTCTTCTCCAGGGAAAATATTAACTGCGACTTTCAACTGATCCTCATATGCCATGGATTCAAAGACCTTCACTATCCTAACTGTCCTTCTCTGGATACTAGGCAGCTGGGTGATATAGTGTTATGATGGGCAAGGTATTGAACTTGATTTAGGAAACCCTGAGCCAGAATCCCACTTCAGACACTTCTTAGTTGCGTGATCCTGGGTAAGCCATAGAACCTCTCAGTCCCAGGTTCCTCATCAATAGAATGGAGATGATAGAGACACATCCCTCAAAACAAATGAGATAATATTTATAAATGCACTTTGCAAATTTTAAAGAATTTTGTAAATGCTGGGGGTTTTTATTACCAGCAATATTGTTCCTCAACTGCAGTGCCCAGAACTAAACACAACACTCCAGATGATACAGGAGGACAATCACCTTCTTATTCCTGGAAACTACACGTCTCTTAACGAAGTTTAAGATTAGGGTAGCTGTAATAATCCTAATGTCTGCCAGTTTTCACTGACAGACTATGATATAACAATAAGATGTCACTATTTAGATCTTGGTGAATACATTAGTAATGTCTTTCTCAGGCAGGAAGTGTTGGTGATGACAAGCTGGTGCTTGGCAGGACATCCAAGCAGGAGGAGTGCTGCTGCTCACTTTTCCATTTCCAATTAGGTGAGAGACAGTAAAGTTACTCCATATGTCAACATCACTGCCAACACATGCATTGTAATGCCCCTCTGATGATCAGCTTGTCACTTGTTGGCACTACTGTGTTGGCACCACTGTAATGAATCTGTCCAGGTGGTACATCATTATTCCATCACCAAAACCTGTCCCAGGAAGCACAAACATAGTAGTACAATTTTCATCCTATCAAGAGGAAGAATTAGAACTCCTAGACCATTTTGTGTGTGCTACTGAGCTAAGTTTCAGAATTGCCCCTTAAAAAATAAACACACTTCTCTTATTCAATTGGAACCTTGAAAAGGATTCATGTACTAACTAACTCTACTGAGAATTTGTAGAACAGAGGTGTCAAACTCATGGCCTTTTACAAGATTAAAAGGCAATTGAGAAATGTTTAACAAGGTAAATTAAAACAAACACAATGTAAATAATGTTAATTTGTGGTTTTCTGAGTCAACACTTGGTGGCAGGAATATGTTTTCATTTAAGTGTAATACCACTGCTCTAGAATATAATAAATTTAAGCTTTCATAATTGACTTCATGTGGCCCCACGAGAGAGCAGAGAGTCCTTGTTTTATCAGGATGATCTCACCATGACCCAGGCTAGTGAAAACCAGTGGTACTGAAGGTTCCGAACTTACCAGAGATGTCCAGGTATAATGTTGTCTCTGTGACTCTGTCGTTAACCAGCAAGGGCTAGAATAAGTAGTTCAGGATTTTCTAAAGAACGATAGGAAATGCCCAGGTTTCCAGAGTAAGTAGTCTGCAAAGTGAAATTAATGCACACAAAAATCCACTGGGGGTAGGAAAGAAATCTTAAAACCTCTGTTTCTATGTTTTTAAATCTAATAAATCATAAAATTAATCTTCATTGATATTTAATAAATGGATCAACAATGAATTATCAGTCCACGTGTCAGACGGACACGTGCCATGAACAGCATGTGAGGCATCTGGAGGGAAGAGTGGACGTTTCACAGTATGGTGGTAAGACTGACAGTGGCTTCCTCAATCCTCAATCATCATTTGCCTTCAGTGTCTTGCCACATATTCCAATTGACTCATGCCTGGGGAGGTAGATTTATAGATCATTAGTAAACTTTCCAAAGTAGGTAAGTGACTTTGAAAGATTCCTGTCCCCTCCAAAAAACCAACCAACCAACCCATGCAATGAAAATAAACAATTCAAGTACAATCTGATAAGAAAATGACCAAGCTGATAAGTCTTCTGCTCCCAGTGTGACTTCATCAGTTACATTACAAGCTGAGAAAACAAGGATGACCTAGTTAGATCTGGCAAGAAGGTGGTCCAACAAATTCAACTTTATCAGGAATATTATTTGAATGCAGATTGGCAACCACTGCCATAATGAATTTTGCCCCAACTTCAAGTTGTACTTGAGCTATTAGCTATGGATAGTATAAAGTCATTGCAAATGAGCAAGATGTCAAAACTTTTTGTCACTGGAGATGATGTAAATTGCCACCTACAAAAACTCATTTGTGCACACCTAAAAGACTTAGAAATTAGATTTTTCTAACCTGCTTAAAAATTTTCCAAAAAAGGGTCCATGGATTTTGTATCCATTCATTAAAAAAAATACCACTTTCTGATTAGGTTGCATTACAACATGGATAGAATTGAAAAATGAGTGCCATGATTGAATGACAGCAGGCCATGACAAATTTCTTGATTTGGGCTGATGTTTTTTTTTGTGAAATCAACTAGTTCTCCATTGTCTAGTAGATATTAATTAGATAAAGGAGTTTATTTTTCAGCTATAACAGCTGTTCTGACCAAATGTGGCAATCAACTGAATTTAGAAACATCTTCCATGGCTATATCACAAGATATTATACCAAGATTTTTTTAAAAACAGTGAAGCTTATGAAACACATTGCTTGGCTTAGTGAATGCAAAAAAGTTCTTATACCATTCTTAAATAAAAGTTAAAATATCATTTATTTCTTCCTTATTTCTACTTTAAAATTTTTATTATGATTTTAACATACACAATATATTAGTGTACAATATGTCATATCATTTGTAAATAAATATGTATTTGGAGGTATGCACTCAAAGATATTTTACTGATAAGAGTATAAAATCACAAAGGGTGGGATCCACTAATCTAGAAGACACTAAAATGTTTTTCATCTTTGCTAATCATCATGGGTACTTAATAATGAAAACCTAGCCTCACATTTCTGTCTGAGGCTTTGTTGCAGGTCAATAGGTCTTTTTGATGAAAGCAGAACCCTTGAACACTAGGCTGCCTAATTGCCAAAACAATAACCAGAGCCCTTTGCCTTGACGTGAAAGGTCTTTCCAAAATTTTCCTGAGCTGACACTTTAATCTTTTGACAAATCTGTGATTTCATCATGTGACAGGTGCCAAACCCCTATTTTTTCATCTGCCATCACTCTTGTCCCTGGCTTTCCATAAATGCTGAAAAAAGACTACATCCAAAGACATATTTGGGGATACCAATGAAGATGGAAATTGAAGATAAGGACAGGGATGAGGATTGGGACTATACCAGTGATTTCTTTGGGAGAAGGAATTCCCAAGTGAGGAAAGTCTCTTTACTGATGCAGACCAGAAACTTCACGCAACTCCAAGTGTTTGGGAACTATGTAGAGAACTGAACAGTTAAATGACTTGCCCAGGGTCACATAGTAAATATGTGTCAGAGGCAAGACTTGAAAATGAGTCTTCCTAACTTTATTACATTGAATTGAGTTGCCTCTCTAATAGTGCTATTACTTGAGTTAATTTACAGATTTTGTGCTATGCAAATCAAATTATTCAGGAAGGTAATTCAGAAAAAATCATTGTAAAACCACTTGAAAAAATAA
The DNA here is from genome assembly GCA_028658325.1 of Potorous gilbertii. Lineage (NCBI taxonomy): Eukaryota > Metazoa > Chordata > Mammalia > Diprotodontia > Potoroidae > Potorous > Potorous gilbertii. The sequence continues at coordinate 697,787,773 of CM053769.1, read as the reverse complement.
AAAGTCCAAAGCAGCAAATGAAAGAGTTCTTAAAATGAGTAATAAAGGTGGCATAACACTTCCAGACTTCATTTTATGCTGTAAATAAGTACTAATAAGAATTACACAGTATTAGTTGAAAAACAAAAAGTAGAGGAGTAGATTTACTATCTCATAAATATTAGATAGGGAAGAATCAGAAACATTTAGTCTAAAAAAATTCAGGGGTCAATAAGCCACAAACAAAATTTATTTGAGGAAGACTCTACTATTTGCCAAGAATTATTGAAAAATCTGTCAAGTAATTTGTAGAAATTGGATTTGGAAAATTTTACATAAATTCAATAGTTTCAAAATGGATATGTAAGCAGAACATAAAAATCAGAAAGAGAGCCATAAAACATTAGAGGAGAGCCAGATGAAGTAACTCTCATGACTGTGGGTAGGAGGAAGAGTTCTTAACCAAATAATAAAGAGAAGTGATAACAAAAGATAAAACAATAAAATTGTAATACCTGAAATTTAAAAAGTTTTACATGAACAAAATCAATGTGTTGGAATACAAATGGAAACTGTTGATGGGGAGGAGAGGGAGAAGGATCATGTAAGCTATCTCTGATTAGAGTCTGATATCCAAGGAACTTAAGCACAAATATAAAATTAAGAACAATTCACCAATAGTACTCCAAAGAATTTTGCCAACTATTAACTGCTGCACGTCACTAATGTTAGCAGAAATGGACATCAAAGTAACTCTGGGCTTTTTTCAGCAAGCTGGAAAAGTTGACAAAAGATAAAAATATCTAATATTGGAGGGGCTGCAGAAAAGCAGGCATACTAATACTTTGTTGGAGGAGCTGTGAACTGGTTCTATCATTCTGGAAAGCAATTTAGAAAAAGCAAATTCTTTTATCCAGAGATCCTCACTGCTATATACAAAAGGTCAATGAGAAAAAGATTCTCTATATACCAAAATGTTCATATCAACACTTTTTGTGGTAGGAAAAGTACTGCACTAGATACTCACTGATCAGGGGAATAACTAAATGAATTATGGCATGTGAATGTAATGTATCATTGCTATGATATACAAATAATATCAACTTTTGGCTAAGATCGGTGCTTAAACAGTGGCAGGCAACCCAACTCTTACATAACTACTTCAGAAAAGCATGTTAGAGCCAAGGATATCCTAAAATCCAATTAGAGGAAGAGATTATCTCAATAACATTTTCAAGCAGAGACTCAAAGAAAAAAATAGATTTCTACAAAGACGTGAATATCTAGGAAAAATTAAACAAGGTGTTTGAAAAAAATGAAATAAAAATTCTGAAAGAAAGATGTAGAAAGAGAATAAGTAACTTAGGACAGAAAATGACAAATTTCATCCAAGACAAACTCCCTGAAAAATTAGAATAGAACATATTAAACTCAATGATTCCAGAAGATAGAAAGAAGTATTACAACAAAATTAAAAACCTGAAAAATAGGAGAATGTGTAAGGTGTCTGCTATATTTTTTAAAAAACTGATCTGGAAAAAAAGTCAAAGAGAGATAATTTAATAATCATCTAACCCCCTGAAAACCATGACTTTTTAAAAAATCCTAACCATTACATTTCAAAAGATCATAAGTGAAAACTGTCCAGATCTATTAGAACCAGAAGTCACTAATCATCTCCTAAAAGAAATCCAAAAGGGAAAAATCCTGAGAAAGTCACAGCCAAAATCCACATAAAAATAATAATACTGCAAACATACATAAAAAAGAGTCCAAGTATGTAGGAATCACAGTTAAGATCACTTAAGACCTGGAAGCTTTAATTATAAGTGACAAGAAATCTTGGAACATGCTATTCTGAAAGGCAAAAGATACAGGCTTAAAACCAAGAATAACTTACCCTTCAAAGCTAAGTATTTGGTTACTATTGAGTCCTTGCCTTGGCAAATATACTGGAGTGATATGCCATTTCCTTCTCCAGCTCATTTTACAGGTGAGGGAACTAAGGCAAACAGGGTTAAGTGACTTGCCCAGGATCACACAGCTAGTAAATGTCTTCCTGACTCCATGCCCAGCACTCTGCCCACTGTACCACCTAGTTGCCCAAAGCTAAGTATAATCCTACCCAAAAGGACCTTTATTGGAGGGGAAAGAGAAGGGATTTTAAAAGGCAGAAGCTAGTATAGAAAGGAGGGAAAAGAAGGGGGGACTTATTTCTCATATTTGGGTTGTGGGAGAAGAGCACACAAACAGGGAGGAAGGACTGACAGAAGCAGATAAAAGATAACATACTCATCTCCAAACTTGACAAAAGGAAAGTTAAAACACTCTTTTTCAAACTTGGTTGATGTTTTGGTTAGTTTTACTGAAATGTTTTTCATTTTTATTCTTTGTTTCAGGAAATGGGTCTCTGGGTAAGAAAAGGGTGTATATTTAGAGACAAAGATCTTGTAAAAAGAAAAAACATCAATGTTTGTGTGTATTTGTGTGTGTCTGTGTGTGCGTATAAAGAATATGTGGTTCTATACATAGAAATGTGCTTGCATGACTATACATTTATGAACTATGTCAAATTGCATGCCTCCTTAGTAGGGGGAGCAGCAAAAGGGAGAGAGAAAACTTGAAACTCAAAATTTGAAAAAAAGGATGTTAAAACTTGTTTACATCTAAATGGGAAAAGTAAAATATTAAATTATTTTTTAAAAGAATACATATTTGATGTTAAAATACAAAGATAACTTGTCTTGTTTGTAGTATAGATAAATATTTCATCTGGGATCTGACCCACCTGTTTCCAAAGGGAGATTGTGATTTCTGCCTTTGTGGGGATTAGGAGGAAGGCTGTGGTTGAGCACTTGTTTTTTCCATTTGTTTAATGTTGAGGAGTATTGGGCTAGAATCAAATTTATCCACCTTGCCTCAGATATCAGTAGTCTAGGGATACAATGCTTTGGAGCCAAAGATAAATTCCACTTGCCCTGATCACTCTCAGAGGTAAGACTATCACCAGAATAGCTCCCTCCTACCACACTGGTTACTCAAAAGGTCATTATGAATAGCTATCATGCCTCTCAATCAAAGTAAGCAATAAATGAAAAACAGAGAAATTAGAAAAAATCAGAATATATGCCCAAAATACATAAAATAAAGGAGCTCGTCAGCTTAGGAGGAAGATAAAAACATCACGACTCTCCTTTCAGTCATTAAGGTTCCGAGTCTTAGAAAGCAAGGGCAGTTTGGGGGTGGAGGACAGCCTCTTCTACATATCTGAAGCTCTGAGGTCCTCTGGTAATCATTCAAAAATCCACACTTATCCTTCTCAACTTGACTCTTGCAAAGTCTTATAACCATCCAAAGAGATCTCTTTTTCACTCACTTTGTAGGAAATATCAAGGCTTAAAATTGAATCAATCAAGAGTCAAGTCTCCACGTAAGCTATATGCAATGTCATATGGTTGTCCCTCAGGAAAAACCTCCAAGCCTGTGTAGGAAGAGACATTTCTTATAGATGTAAGATACCATTGTAGCACTCAGGACATTAATTTTTGAATCACAGAATTTGGAGCTGAAAGGGACCTTAGGTACCATCCGATCCAACCCTCTCGTTTTGTTAGATAATAGCAATAACAGCTCATTTATGGGTGCTGTACAATTTAGAAGATTCATTCATCGGAACAACAATATGATGACTTGGGTATCACAAGTGTTTTGACTTCCATTTTGCAGATGAGAATGTAGATTCAGAGAAAATGAATCTTCCTCAGAGCTACAGGGAGTAACTGAGTACCAATCAGATGTACCTGAGTGTAAGTCCACAGTGCTCTCTATAAAATCTATGTCCCTCACTTATATTATTGAAGTGCCTTACTGTGGAGGTAATCCAAGAGTAACAGAGAGCTGATGAAGCCACATCATGGAGAAGATTCTCCATAGAAGTACATCACCAAACAAGTATGGCATCACGGCACCTTCATTGTATACCTTCACTGCCCTGGTTTGTCAAAGAGAAACAGGTGCTATTTATATTCACTCTGTGTTAGGAGGGCAGAAAACTCATTGATGTCCAATCTGTGAGCTCCAACTATTTCTCTTTTGGTCAGCAACCCTGAGGGTCTTCCCTTTCCAATTTGATTTTTTTTAATTAAACATTGTAAGCAGTTAGAAAGAAACAATTCCAGTATTGTGGAAATACAATCAGGATACACAAGATCTAGCAGCTTCTACATTAAGGGATTGAAGGGTACGATATTCCAGAAGTCAAAGGAACTAGGACTAAAACCAAGATTCACCTACCCAGAAAAACTGAG
>CM053769.1:697761798-697782987 GCA_028658325.1 Potorous gilbertii | reverse complement strand
GAAATAAGAAATACAGGTAATGGGGAATAGAAAGTTATCTGGCCCTACAGGACAAAAGAGAAGATGGGGACAAGAGAAGGGAGGGATGATACAAGAGAGGGCAGATTGGTGATAGGGGAAATTAGAATGTTCGGTGTACTGGGGTGGGGGGAGGGGACAAATGGGGAGAAAATTTTGGAACCCAAAATTTTGTGAAAATGAATGTAAAAAGTTAAAAATAAATTTATATTAAGAAGCGGGTTTAGGATTTGAACCCACGTCATGTGACTTAAAATCCATCTAAAGCTAATTCCAACACACCTGGCTAGAATACAAACCATTTTGGTCTCATATACTCTTCCTCCCCAGGAAATATTATGGACACCAATTCTTGGATCCATACAGGATCCTGAATCTGCTCCCCTCTATTTTTTGGTTCTATGACATTGTAGTCACTACTCCTGGAAAAAGAAGTGACAATAAAGAACTCTATTTCCTTAAAAAAAAAAAGTTCCTCCATATCATGCCATATATTACTAGTTAAAGAAACTGGATGTGTGTAGTTTGGAAAAGAGAAAAATTGTGTGGTAAAATCATTGATCATTGTCTTAAAGTATTTGAAGGGCTGTTATATGGAAGAGAGATTACACTTCTTCTCCTTGACTCCAAAGACCAATTGGTGGAAATTTCAGAAAGGCAGATTTAGGCTTGCTCTTCCTAAAAATTAGAACTGTCCAAAAGTAGAAGATGCTACTTCGGAAGATTTTTAAGCTCTCCTTCACCAGAAGTCTTCAAGTGAAATCTGCGTATGTTAAGGTGAATTTCTTATACGCTATGGTCCCTTCCAGCTCTGAGGTTTTGATTCCGGAGTTACCTAGGAAAATGCTAAGGACTTAAAACACAGGGTCATAGATCTACATATAGCCTGGGATTTCATTATTCACACCAATAATAATCTTGGTTAGGGAAACTATAGCTGTGCGTAGTGGAAAATGTACCGGACTAGGAATCAGGAGACCTGCATTCTTGTCTCTGAAAGGTATTGATTGCATCATTTCTAAAATGAGGAATTTGGGTAACATAATTTTTCAGAGATTCCTTCAGTCCTAATGTTATTTGATTCTAAAATTCTAAATTATTTTAGAAAGTATTGAAAATGAATGGAATCTTTCACTAAAAACACTGGCTTAACTATCTAAACAAGGGGAAAAAAGAAGTGGATGATGAATGGCAAATGTTCAAACTATGGTGTTAGATGAACAATCTACAGAGCTCATCTATATTCATATGTACTGCCATGTGTATTAGCATATTATCACATATGACTGTATTATGCTACATGCAAAAATATAAGATGTTGGTATGTAATTTTATGATATCATGTTAAGATAGTTACATTGTATAATAATATAATTATAAATTATGTATGATTATATATCATACATTGTATATATATTTATTTATATTGTATTATACATTACAACATGGACAATAACCTAGAGGAAGAAAGTAGGCTTGACAGCCTATGGGAAATTGCATAGTTCTTTTCTTTAAAATTCATTTTGAATTTAAATTAAAAACAGACACATACAAAAGAGCATTTCCATATACATAGCACAACGTTAAAAAGATGATTCAATATAAAAACCACGAATTTCCATTTCACCCTGTTTTTTTTAAACTATGTAATAAATAATATTCATCATTTTCAAAGCTACCTTGCTTTTCTGTGCTTCCTTCTAAGTTTCAGTTTTGGGTTTTTTTGCTGTGCTTTAAATTTCCTCCCACCTTCACCCAAACCTAGAAAAGGGTACTCTATGACACAAATATGCATATGTATATAAAACCATTCTATATATATATATATACTTCTACTTATCAGTTCTTTCTCTGGAGGAGGATAGCATCTTCCTTCATTGGTCCTTTGTAGTTGATTTCAGTATTTATGATATCCAAAATGAAATAATCATTCAAAGCTGTTCTTGTGACAATATTTCTGTTACTGTGTACAATATTCTCTTGGTTTTGCTCATTTCATTTTTCATTACTTCATGTAAGTTTTTCCATGTTTTTCTAAAATCAACCAGATCATCATTTCTTGTAACACAGTAGTATTCCATCAAAGTCATATGCCATAACTTCTTTAGTCATTCCCCAATTTAATGGCATTTCCTAAGGTTTCAATTTTTTGCCACCACAAAAAGACCAACTATGAATATTTTGGAACATATAGGTTCATATCTTTTTTTCTCTAATCACAAAGGGAAACAGACCTGGTGGTCAATTTTCTGGATCAAAGGGCTTTATAACTTTTTGAGCGTAAGTCCAGATTGTTCTCCAAAATGGCTGGATCACTTCACAATTCCACCAGCGGTGTATTAGTGGCCCATTTTTTCATATCCCCTCTAATATTTTTAACTTTCCCCTTTTACTATTTTAGCCAATCTGATAGGTGTAAGATGACATCTCAAGATTGTTTTAATTTGCATTTCTCCAATCAATAGCATAGTTCTTTAGTGACCATAAACTCCCCAAAACAAAAGCCTGTATTTTAAACACACATATTCTTGTTGTGATATTAGGAATCACAGAATACTATGATTGTTTAAAAAAAAAGGAGGAATATTACCCAAAGGGCAAAAAACCAAAAAAGGTCATGATGGGCAAGTTGAAATATATGATAAACTAGGAATTGCACAGGAGAAATGCTATAAGGATGTCATTAAAGAAATGTATGATTATTTAAATAAAAGATAGTGTGATCTCAAGAACAATTGATAGATGGTCCATGTGTTCTATTGGTAGCCATCCAATATCAAGAGAACCCCTTGAAGGTCTTTAGTATTGGGGTGCAGTTCTTGAGGCAACCATGGGTGGATATGGAGAAAAGTTACATAAGGTGAGTGGCAGTGGTTGGGTTGCTTTCTGCATCAGTGGAAGCAATAACTGAAAATACACAAAACTGTGGCATCCAGTCAGAGGGTGTGGTTCAGTTGTAGGTGTATTACAATCTTTAATCAATTCAAAATAATGTCCAAATTTTCATTTGTTTTAAACTCCTTTGAAACTTAATGTTGCCCAAGATACCACCACCATCTTTCCAGATGCCTAAATTCACAATCTTGGAGTCATTCTCATTTCCTTACTTTTATTCACCTCAAATTTCAAATTAGTTACCGAAACTTTCTGTCTCTCTTGCATCTATTCAATTGGAATCCTTTTCTCCACTCATATAGCCGCCACCCTAGTTCAGAGCTCATCACTTTTTACCTAAACTATTGCAATTGGCTCCTAATTGACCTCCCTGTGTATCTTTCTAGTTCATCCTCAACCTAGCTTCCAAAATGATTTTCCTAAAATACAGATCTGACCATGTCCCTCCTTGTTTGCTAAGTTCTGGCAGCTTCCTATTGTCTCTGAGATCAACTATGAATTCCTAAGTTTGGGATTTTAAGTTCTTTATACTCACACCTCAACCTACTTGTGTAGCTTTATTGCATATTATTAGTTTGCCCCATGCGAAAACAGTCCAGTCAAAATCATCATCAATTACTTCCCATACGTGGAACTTTGTCTCTGTGGTTTTGCTCTAACCATCTTCTATTCCTGGAGTGTCCTCCCTCCTCATCTTTGATCCTGGTTTCCTTCAAGTGTCATGTCCTGTAGGGAACTTTACCTGATCCACTTAGCTGGGGGTGATTTTTCTCCACTTACCTGGTATATATTTTATATAGTTTGAATATGCTTATACATGTACACATTATCTCTTCTAAGTCACTTGACAGTAGGGACTGCTCCACCTTTGTTTTGGCATGTAGAAGGTACTTAATGATTACTTATTGATCCATTAATTACTTATGGCAATTAATTCCTATTTTAAAGGTGGCATGTTAAGGGCCGTTAAGTGATGTAATGGATAGAGCGCCAGTCCTGGAGTTAGAAGGACCTGACTTCAAATCCACTCTTAAACACTTACTAGCTGTGTGATCCTGAATCAGTCACTTAACCCTGCCTGCCTCCAAAAACAAATGAATGAAAAATTAATAAAGGTAGCATGTTATGCTTTGCCCTCCTCCCCAAATAGGACCAGTATTAGCAAATAGATCTTGCTTCCCAGTAAGGCTGTGTCTCTGTTTTGCATTTTCTTCTTTTCTCCCTATTTCTTTTCCTTTCATTTCCTTCCTTACCTGGTCATGAAATGGACTAAAATATAATGATACTGCTTTCTCTAAATCATCATTAGATTAAGTCTTACTTTTGAGAGAATTTGCTACAAAAAACATTCAAAATTTCTTTTCTAAAATTCCACTAAAAAGGAAGTATTGCAAAAAAAAGTATTGCCCGTCCAATCCATTTAATGAGTTTGGACTCATTAAATATCAGGCCTCTAACTACATGAGTCAGAATTTAAACCCAGGTTCTTTGATTCAAAATCCAGGACTCTTTCAATTTATATGGTGTGGACATGGGGTGGAGAGAATACTCCTTATATGGAATTATATGACTACCTTGTGACTTTCGTAGCAGTACAGCTAGAAACTTCAAGTCACACTGTGATTTTGCTACTACAGTAAAGTGGAATTACTTAACACCTCTCTCACAGACCAGATGAAATTAAGCTGGGGGCCTAAGGAAAATGACGCATCACTGAGAGTCAGAGAATGTTGGAACTGGAAGGACCTTTGAGCTATACCTGCTAGTTCATTGGACAGAGGAGGATACAGAGGCCCAGAAAAGTGAATTGCCTTACCCCAGATCAGAAGCCAGTGAAAGATCAAGAACAGATAAAAGGAAGCAATCCTTTGTTAACATGTGCCAAGTCCCTGCTAAGAACTTTACAAATATTGTCCTACTTGGTCCTCACAACAGCCCAGGGACGTAGGGGTTGTCATTATCCCCATTTATACAGATGAGGAAACTGAGGCAGAAAGAGGTTAAGAAATTTTCCTGGGGCCACACAGCTAGCAAGTGTCTGAGGCTGGATTTGAACTTAGGCTGTCCTGGCCCAGTATTCTTTTCACTGCATCACTTAGATGCCTAGGAATAAAACACAAGTTCATTGCTCTTTCCATTGTGTCACTGTCATTGAATTATCAAATAAAATATTTATTTACTGCCCACTAGATGCAAGGTATAATAGTTTTCTGTTCCCTTAATTTGTTTCCCCACACCTCTCCCCCCATTCTCAGGTCTTTGGCTCAAGATAAAAAAGGTTTCCATGGCTTATTCCATTCACCCTCCTCCCCAAATTCCCCCAAGCTGAAAGACCAAAGTGACACTTTGTTCCTCTTCTTCCATTCTCCAAAGAGCCTTCATGGTCCTGATAGTCAGATGAAATGTGGGTAGAAACCCTTCTTTTTCCAGAAGTTCATACATCTGGTTTGTACCTTAGAACTATAAAATCCCCAAAGCACCAGGAAGGTAAACAAGCTTCTCCACAAAGAGCCAAGGAAAAAAAGCCCTCTCAGTTTTCAATCCCAACAAGAGCTAGAGTTTCAAAGAGTTAAAAGGGACGTCAGCAGCCTTCTAGTTCAAACCCTTCTTAAGCCAGGAATCTCCTTTCCAACATCCTCAAATTCATCTTTCACTTGAGGAGTTACATTGTTGGGGAACTCACTATCTGTCACAGTGACTTCATTTCTGGGAAAGTTTGAACACTATATTCTTCCTTTTATTGACCTGAACCCTACATCCTTGTGACTTCTACCCATTAATCCTAGTTATATTCTCAGAGGCCAAGGAAAACAAATCCAATCCCACTGTCACACAACATTCCTTCAAGTCTTTAGACTGCAACCATTCCTTTCCAAGTCTTCTTTTCTCTAGGCAAAACAGCCTCAGTCTCTTCCACTGGTCTGTGGGCATCAGTCTGTGTGACCCTCTTCTAGATGTACTCTACAGTCATTTTCCTTAGTGAGAGCTAATGTCTCACTTTTCTCTTTTGATAGCATTGTTGTTTCAGTCATTTTCAGTTGTGTCCAACATTTCATGACCCCATTTGGGGTTTTCTTGGCGAAAATACTAGGGTGGTTTGCCATTTCTTTCTCCATCTTATTCTACGGATGAGGAACTGAAGGAAACAGAGTTAAATGACTTTCCCAGGGTCACACAGCTAGTAAAATATGGAATACAGACTTGAACTCAAGAAGATGTGTCTTCTTGACTCTAGACCCTGCACGCTATCCACTGTGCCACCTAACATTCTTTGATGGCATATAAAGTGTTAATTTATATGTTTACTAATACACGTGTGTATCGTAATCAATTTTCACATGGTTCTACTATCCATATTCCTCATGCTTTTGCAGAAATAGCGCATTAATAAAAACAAATGGCATGTTACTTGGTCTGTATCTCAGAAATATTTTAAAAAACAAGGAAAGGGACTGTACAAAAATATTTATAACAGCTCTTTTTGTGGAAGCAAAGAGTTAGAAATTGAAGGGATGACTAACAATTGGGGAATGGTTCAGCAAATTGTGATATATGGTAGGGATGAAACACTATTGTGCTATAAAAAAGATGAACAGTATGCTTTCAAAAAAAACCTGAAAAGACTTACATGAACTAATGCAAAGTGAAGTGAGCAGAACCAGGGGAACACTGTACACAGTGACAGTGATATTGTACAATGATCAACTAACTTAACTGTGAGTGATCTAGCTACTCTCAGCAACATAAAGATTCAAGACAATTCTGAAGGACCTGCAATGAAAACTGCTGTCAACCTCCAGAGAAAGAACTGATGGAATCTGAATACAGATCAAAGCATATGGTTTCTTTACTTTTTACTTTTCTTATTTGGGTATTTTTTTTCTGGTCTGTGTTTTCTTTAAAGACATGACTAATAGGGAAATACATTTTGCACGGCTATACATTTATGACCTTTTTCAAATTGCTTGCTTCTCAGTGAAGGGGGAGTGAGGGTGAGAGAGAATTTGAAACTCAAAATTATTTTAAAAAATGAAGGCTAAAATTGTTTTTACATGTAATGGGAAAAATAAAATATTAAATTATTTTTAATTTTAAAGCAAACAGCACTAACTTTGAAAAGGATTTATTTTCAGATTGTGTACATATGTGTTTCTATCTATAACCCTTTATGCAATATCTAATTTGATTTCAATTCCATTTGGCTTGGTATGTTCCACATATTAACCATCCAAATCATAACTTAGGTAATAGATAAAAATAAACCCCCCCAAAAAGCTCTTTGGGTAGCTCCTGTGGTCCTGAGTGAACTAACATCCTTTCAAAAACCTAACCTGAAGTTTTAAAAGGTAAAATCCATTAATTTAGGTGGTGTAGTGTGATAGAAAACAACTGTACAACAGTTGGCTGTTATTTCTACAGTCAAAGTAGATATTACAAGTTTTTCTTTCAACAGCCACCACTCTTAGCACAGAATCATGGCTTGGATGCCATGGTTTCTTCCTATTCCTATTCTGATTGTCTCACTTATGAGTCTAGGAGAGCCTACTCATGATGGTCAGGTCAGGTTTCCTCCACAATCTAAAATAAGAGACTACCAATGCCCAGAAGTAAGGTACTACTCTGGCAGAAAAATCACATGGTGTGGCTACTTTTTTGACTTTCAGAACCATAGATCTCAAGTTGCAAAGGTCCTCAGTAGCTGCCTCATCCTTTCCCTCTCATTTTACAGATGAGGAAATTGAGGTGTAAGTGGATTAAGGGAGTTGCCCAAGGACACCAGAGAGTAAGCAGAGGCACAGTATGGACCCAAGTTTTTTGACTCCAGAATGGGTGCTCTTTCCACTTTACTACATGACCTTGGAGCAATGCGAGCCTAGAATCTGGTGCTGTAGTATTTAGGGACTGGGGGAATAGTCATCCAAAGAATAAGCATTTAAACGAATGGTTTAACTCCTTTGGAGGTTAAAGGTAGGGTCACTTTTTTCATAACACACCTTGCTGGAGATCTCCCCTGTTATTAAGGATCTAGGAGCAATTCCTGAGGTCATTACCAGAAGAGTAAATTGGGACATAAAAATAAATACTGTCTATTTTCAAATTATTCATGGACTTATTGCCCAATTTGTGAATTGGCTCTGACCACTATTCTCCTTTCCCTTCTCTGACCATTTTGTTGCTCATGAACATATTCACTATTGAAAGGACTTGTAATTAAGGCAATTTTGCTGTTGTTTGGTTGAAAAAGAGGTTAGAACTATTGATAAAAATGAGTTTTCCAGACACTTTGGATTTCAATTCTCTATGCTTCTGAAAATTGAAAATTTGCATGAGGTGACTTTCTGACACCCATACATAGGATATTCAGGTCTTCTTTAACCTTTTCTTGTATGGCAAATATATTACAAATTCATATTATCAAGAATCTTCTTTTTCCAGCTTATATTTATTAAACATAAAAAATAGAATGCTTGGAATTTGATTTTTCTCCAGAACTTTTTAATGTTTTTTCTTTTTATTAAGTGGTCAATGGGACAGCTATAAGTTTTACCTAATAATAAGACTTCTCTAAATAGTTGAGCCATGTTCAGTATGCCATCTGTAGTCCTCAAAGATGTCAACTCTTACCAAAAAAATGATTGGGGCATATTGATTAGGGACATCCAGCAGAAAGAAAATCCCTGGACTTCCGAGGGAAGAGCCAAGATAACAAAATAGAGAAAGTACTGAGCTGAGTTCTCCAAATATTCCCCTCTCAAAAACTTTAAAATAATACCTTAAATCAAATTCTTGAATGGCAGAGTAAACAAAAGATCAGAGTAAGATATTCTTCTCCCACAAGACAACTTAGGAGGTCAAAGGGAATGATCTGTGACAGAGGGGTGGAAGCCACAATCAAGGTCACAAAAGAATTTGCAAATACATGCTAAAGAAATGAAGGGCTTAGAATATGATATTCTAGAAGACAAAAGAGCTGGATAACCAATTCAGCAAAACAGTATAATCCTTCAAGGAAAAAATGGATATTTAATGAAATAGATGACTCTGAAGCAGTCCTCAGATGAAGCAAAAGCAAAAATAGACCTAATTAAAATGGATAATCATGGAAACTATATCATGCTAAAAGGCACCATAGATGATGAGGTAATATCAATACTAAACATATATGCACCAAATAGTATGGCCTCCAAATTCTTAAAAGAATAGTTCAATGAATTGCAGGAGGAAATAGGAAAACTATACTAGTAAAGAAGACCAAATGGATTTATAAGTGAATTCTATGAGTCATTTTAAGAAAAATTAATCCCAATACTATAGGAACTATTTTTAAAAATAGGTAAAGAAAGAGTCCTGCCAAATTCCTTTTATGGTATAAATGTGGTTTTGATACTTAAATCAAGAAGAGCAAAAACAGAGAAAGAAAACTACACACCTTAATGAATATCAATGCAAAAATAAATAAATAAAATACTAGCAAAGGAATTATAGCAATATATCTCAAAGATCATACACTATAACCAAGTGGGATTTATACAAGGAATGCAGGACTTGTTCAGTATTAGGAAAATTATCAGCATAATTAACTATGTGAACAAAAACCCCAAAAATCATATGATTATTTCAATAGATGAAAAAGCCTTTGATAAAACACAATACCTTCTTCTATTAAAACACCAGAAAACACAGGAATCAGTGGAAAATTTCTTAAAATGATAAGTAATATCTATCTAAAATCAAGAGCTAGCCTTATCTGTACTGAGGATAAACTTAAAACCTTTCCAATAAGATCAGGGGTAAAGCAAGGATGTCCACTGTCACCAATCTTATTAAATATTGTACTAGAAATGTTAGCTATAGCAATATGACCAGAAAAAAAACAGATCAAAGGAATAAAAATAGACCAAAAGAAAACAAAACTATTGCTCTTTGCAGAGCAAAGCCCTAGAGAATTAACTAAAAAATTAGTTGAAACAATTAACAACTTCAGCAAAGTTGCAGGATAGAAAATGGATCCATATAGATCATCAACATTTCTTTATGCTACTAAAAAGTAACAGCAGAAAGAGAAAGAAAGAAAGATTCTATTTACAAGAATTACAGGTAACAAATTATTTGGGAGGCTACCTGCTAAGACAAACTCAGTGAATATAGGAACACAATTATAAAATACTTTTCACATATATAAAGACAGAACTAAACACTTGGAGAAATATTTATTGTTCATGGGTAGACTGAGCCAATATAATAAAAATGACAATTCTACCTACTCAGTGTCATGCCAATTAAACTACGAATGAATTATTTTATAGAACTTGGAAAAAATACTAATAAAATTCACCTGAGAGATAAAAAGATCAAGAAAATCAAAAGAATCAATGCCAAAAATATGAAGGAAGGTAACCTATAAGTTCCAGAATTCAGACTATGTCATGAAGTGGCAATCACTGAAACAATCCGGTACTGGCTAAGAAATAAAATGATGCATCAGTGGAATAAATTAGGTGCCCAATACACAGCAGTAAATGACCAAAGTAATCTAATGTTTGATTAAACCATAAGATTCAAGCTTTTGGAATAAGAACTCAACATTTAAAATTTTTAAATTTATTTTATTTTAAACTTAAATAATAAAATAATCATTTCCATAACAAAGTATTTTTTAAAAAAAGATGACTGCCCATGAAACTATAAATCCATTGTGTACATTTTTAAAATGTATAATAAAGTTATCATGTAAATTTCTTTTTTTCCATTTTTTTCCTCCCCCATTAACCAAAAGATGGCTACCATTAGACACAAATATGTACACACACACACACACACACATACACATGCAAATATGTAAAATCATTCTATATATTCTTTTATATTAGTTTTTTTCCTCTGGATGCAGACAGTATCATTCTTCATATATTATTTGTAGTTAATCTGGGTATTTATAATAGTTAAAATTACTTTCAATTTTAAGTTGTTCCAAGTTGTTCTTAAACAACATTGCTGTTTCTGTATATGATGTTCCTTCATTCTCCTCATTTTACTTTTCATTATTTCATGCAAGGCTATCCATGCTTTTTCTAAGATCATCGAACTCGGTATTTCTTATAGCACAGCAGTATTCCATCACAATCATATATTGCAACTTGTTCAGTCATTCTCCAGTTGTATACCTGCAATTTTCTGTTTTTAAAAAGCAGAGAGCTGCTATTAATATTTTAGGACATACAGGCTCTTTTCCATTCTCTCTAATCTCCTAGAGAAACAGACCTAGTGGTAGAATTGCAGGATCAAGAGGTAGGGGCAATTTGGGCTTAATTCCAGATTTCTCTCCACCAACAATGAAATAGTGTCTTAATTTTTCTATATCCCCTCCAGCATTTATCACTTTCCCCTTCAATCATTGTAGACAATCTGATAGGTGCAAAATGATATCTCAAAGTTGCTTTAATTTGCATTTGTCTAGTCAACAATCATGTAGAGCATTTTCTTCATATAAGTATAAATTGTTTTAATTTCTTCACTGGACAACTGCTTTAAAGAACTCAACAGCTGATAAAACCTCCTGGAAAAACTGGAAAGCAGTTTGGCAGAAACCAAGCATAAACCAGCATCAAATGGATACATGATTTAGACAAACAGGGTGATAGCATAAGCAATTTAGGGAAGCATGGAAAACTGCACTTGTCAGCTTTATAGACAAGGGAAATATTTATGATCAACCAAAAGATAGAGAGGGTCATGGGAAGTAAAATTGATCATTTTGATTACATAAAATTATAAAATTAAAAAGCTCTTGTACAAACAATATTAATGAAGTCAAAATTAGAAGGAAAACAGGAAACTGGGAAAAAGTTACAACAAGTTTCTCTGATAAAGGTCTCATTTCTCAAATAGTTAGGGAACTGAGTCACATTTATAAAAATAAAATCCATTCCTCAGTGGATAAATGGTCAAAGGATATGAAAAAGCAGTTTTCAGAAGAAGAAACCAAAACCATAAAATTGTAAACCTTTTAAAATGTTCTAAACCACTACTGATTGGAGAAATGCAAATTAAAATAATTCTGAGGTACCACTGCACACATATCAGATTGGCCAACATTACAGAAAAGGAAAATGACAAACGCTGGAGGGCAATTGGAAAAATTGGGACACTAATGCACTATTGGTAGACATGTGAACTAGACCAACCATTCTGGGGAATAGTTTGGAACTAAGCCCCAAGAGCCATAAAATTGTGCATAATCTTTAACCCAGCAAGAGATTAAAGAAAAGCAAAGTATATGTGTATGCAAAAATATTTATAGTAGCTCTTTTTGTGGTGGCACAGAACTGGAAACTGAAGGGATGTCCATTAATTGAGGAATAACTGAACCAGTTATGGTATATGATTATGATGGAACAGTATTATGCTATTAGAAATTATGAGCAGAATGGTTTCAGGAAAATCTAAATAGACCTATATGAACTAATACAGAGTAAAAAGCAGAGCCAAGAGAACATTGTGTACACAATACCATAAATATTGCAAATATGATCCACTATGAAAGAATTAACTACTCTGATCAAGATCATCCAAGAAAGACATTCCCAAAGGACCCATAATGAAAAACACGACCACTTCCAGAGAGAGAACTGATGAACTCTGAATGTAGATCGAAGCATACTTCTTTTACTTTAAAATTTTTCTCATTCTATTTTTTGTCTGCATTTTCTTTTGCAACGTGACGAATATAGAAATATATTTTGCATGACTTCACAGGTATAAATGATATCAAATTGCTTGCCTTTTCAAGGAGAGGGGAAGTGTTGAAAGAAGAGAGAGAATTTGGAGCTTGAAATTTTTTAAAATGACAAATTTTTTTTACATGTGACTGGGAAATATTTACTGAAATAAATTAAAAAGATATTTTAAAAGACAAAATGAAAAATCTCGAGACATAGTACTGAGTACAAAATCAACTCAGTTTTCCAACAGTTTCTTTTATACAGAAAGCAACAGAATTAAGGGAAATGCTTATTGATTTCTGTTTGGTTACACTAAACGACAGCGGACTTCACGGGGATTAAAAAAAACCCTCACAGTTAAGAAACACCAGAAGTACACTAGAGGGAAAACTTTCTCATTATTAAGAAGTTTCTGATTTGCCAAGAAACAAGTGATATGTGGTACTAACAATTAAAGCATGATACATACAGTACAGTATAGGAGATTAATAATAGTTAATCACCTTTTCAAATGCAATATAGGGCATAAGGAGTTTTTCATAAACAAACATTATGACATATATTTTTGCTTTTCCCTCAATCCATCGAAAAGCATTTGTTCATTGCTTATGATGTACCAGGCACTATGATAAGTTCTGGGGATAAAGGCAAAAGAAAATTTTTTAAAAATATTCCCTGCCTTTAAGTAGCTTACAGCCTAATGGGAAAGATGACATAGGTAAATCAGGACATATAAGATTAGTATTAAATACTGGAGTCCAGACACATGAAAAGGTAAATGTCAGGGACTAAGTAAGGATGAAATGCTTGCATTCTAGCATGGGATGAAGATACATGTGTTCTCTCAGATCCCTAACATCAGGGATCGTATAAGACAGCGGGTCTTTGTAGACTGGTAAATAATTAAGAACAGGCTCTTTGAAAACAAACAATTAAGAGTCATGACACACTTTTAAGTTTTCTCCGAATTACTGAATTCTCTCTACTACTTTCTTAAGTCTAGACAATCAACAAATCATCACATCAATCCCTACCTGTAGCTTCAGATGATCTGAGAGATCTAAACATCACACTGAAAATAGTCATTCATTCCAGCCAGTTTGAGATAGCTCCAGCACACCCCCGCCTCTTAGGCTTCACTTCCTCATTTGTGAACTAGGGATTATTACGGGGTCTACTTCACAGGGTCCTCGTGGAGCTCACATGGGATAACGCATATTGTAGGTAAAGTGTTTGGCAAACCTCCAAGTACCACAAAAAGACATCCATCCCTATTACCAGCCTCCCTGCAGAGCCCAAGTTCTTTTCCACATTCCCAACACTCTCCCCCGGAACCAGTGACCTCTGATTCTTTTCCATAGCTGCCACACTGCTGCTGAGGAGCAGTGAGGGGATCCTGGCTCCCAAACGTGACCTAACATGTGCCCAGCACTGCCCCTGGTTAAAAAACACAAAGCAGTTCTGGATCAGGGAGCTGGAACCGGACACTCTGTGTGCAGCAGGAGGCTGGGTCCATGCCCAGACAGTGTCAGGAGCTCAGTGCCAAGGCGCTGCTCGGCCCCTTTGACAGACAGAGTGCCTGGCCTGCCTCCAAACTTCCAGAGTCAGGGAGAAATTTTCACGTCCGCCAGTAGCGAATCGGCAACCAAATTTCTCAAGCACTCACCAACAGCCCTAATACCTAGAAGATATTATCCCTTTGCCCCCTTGTCTCCTAGTTACCAGCTCAAAGAGAGGACAGGCAGACAGACATAGAGAGGATTGTTTGGCCTCTGGTTGTAGATTAAAAATATCCTTCCAGGCTCAGGCTCAAATTAACTTTTCATCACTTTGGTTCTTAACAACAACCACAAAAATTACAATGGAAAATTACGTCACAATGTCATGGATATAAATAAAATGAAAGGCAAATTTGACGTCAATACAGATCTCTCACATTCCATTCCACCACTTTCATCATCAAATATTTAGCACAATTCTCCCCTCATATGCCCCTTCCCCTCTCCAGTGATGGGGAGCCAGTGAGTAACACTCATTGTGTTCTCTACTCAGTGGTTCAGTCATTTTCAGTTATGTCTGATTCTTTGTGACCCCATTTGGGATTTTCTTGGCAGAGATACTGGAGTGATTTGCCACTTCCTTTGCTAGCTCATTTTACAGAAGAGGAACCTGAGGTAAGCAGAGTTAAGTGACCTGTCCAGGGTCACACAGTTAGCAAGTGTCTGAGGCCAGATTTGAACTCAGAAAGATGAGTCTTTCTGACTCCAGGTCTGGTGCTCTATTCATTGTACCACCTGGCTGCCTATTCTCTATTCAAGAGGTGATTATTTCTCCTTCCACATTATCCCTAGTGGGGCTACCTTGGAGGAATAGAGCATGTACACTGCAAGAGGATTTGGACTCATTTTCCCACTACCTGATGCCCTGTATAAACCATTTCTTATACATGTACAGTGGGTGCCTCAGGACCCTTCTGTTAGCCATCCTTTGCAATTCAGACCCCCTCTTTCAGTAGCAAACAACTAAGTCTTCCTTCACTAGGTCTAATGTTAGAGAGGGACAAGAATTCCACTCCACAAATAGTAGTTTGTTAACCTGCATGAAAGGGGAAGCTAGGTATGGTTCTAGACATTATACATATAGAGGTTAAGTGCAGGGAGCCCCACATATAGAGGGGCCATGTGTGGCCAAGACATTGTTCTTATGTGTGGCATAAAGGGAGGCAGGCTAGACATCTCTAGCCTCCTCTCTCCCCACCTTTCTTCAAGGGGAACTTTCATTCCTGCCTAGAGGAGAAACAGGAGGTCACTCTGATCTCCTCAGAGAGAGGGAATGTGGGGATAAAATATGGGGATAGAAGTATAACTCTCTAGTCCCTTAAATAATTGTTCATGTAGGGGATATGATCAGTTTCCATCTTACTTCTAACTGATTGGTTATTTGGGGGGAAAAGGAGACCCCAGGTTCTGTATCCAAGGCTTGACCCCTTTCCTACCTAATACCAGTTCCATAGTGAACACACAGCAAATAGCAAAGAAGTCCATTTACTCTAATTGTAGCAAAATAGAAATCAGAGATGGTACGCATAGGGGAATATATACCAGACAATGCAAAATGAATACAGATCTCTCACTAGGAGCAAGATAACTCAGCTCAGTCAAGAGAGAGGGTCCTGGATCTCACCCAAGGGGAAATTCCCTGAAGTCTCTGGGGTAGCGAGCTAGGAATGCAGACATAATGGAGCCTGCCCACTCCTTCCATGTCTTCCCAGAATCTTTTCCTTAAACAACCTGAAGTGGAGATAACTTCTTCCCTGCTCTATGCTTTGCTCTCACTTGATACTCCAGCTTGAAGTCTCCAGATCAAGACTAGCCAAGAACTGAAGCTCTTTCTCTCTCAACAACTCCTTCTCCACCAAGGAAGAGAGAACCGCATACCAATAGGCTTTTGGTTCAAGGGTGACATATAGGTACGCCTCACTTTATTTGTAGTACCAGTCTCTACCCCCTCCCCAGGTTCAGTTAGGATATTTGGATAGTCCTAGTTATGCATATGAAGCTTGATTTCCTCCCATCCAATGCATTTTCTTCTGTGAGATCAAGAACCATAAGTCAAATAGCAAAGATTTTAATTAGGACAAAATAGCAAAGTAAATAACAAAGAGAATCCCCCTCTTCATAAACAAATAGATATAAGTTCCTAATAAATCCCTCACATCACAATCTCTCAAGAAACATAAATCAAATAGTAAAGCTTTTAATTAGAACAAATTAGCAAAGCAAATAACAAGGGGAAACCCGTCATACACAAAGAGGTAAGATCTACTACCAAATCCTTCATACCCAGAAGAGACAACGAATTCTTCCTCAGACAACTCACCATCCTGAGGTGATAGCACAGCTGGAATTTCTCTCATAAGTCTTGCAGAAACGGGCTGTGCCCCTTGGCTCCTTCCTTCTCCCCACAGCTGGTCCAGTGAACTGCTGCAGATGACACTCTCTGTCCCAGAAGCCTGTTTTACCATTGATTCTCTGCTGCCATCTGCTGCCGGGCTTCTTCTAAACTGAGGTTCTGCCATATGTTAGAGTCCTCTTGACTCTTTGATGCTTTGCCATCTTCAGTGACCGAAAAGATGGAGCTTCAGCAGATAATAGTTGTGAAGGTGGAGTGAGGTGTCCGGAGCCAGACAGAAGCAGAGACCATGTACCAGGTACTGTAAGATGGTGCTGAGAGAGCCCTGCCAGAGTCCCAACCCTTCCTTCCCCATAGAGCACAAGCTTCTTGGGGAATTGTTCCCTTCACCACTAGCGGAGGAGTCTAGAGGAAACTATACACATTCATGTAGGGGCGGGAGAGAAAGGGAGGAAATAGAATAGTTTAAATTACTTGATTTTCTCTATACTTTGCTGTGCTGTTTTAAATAAGTACTTTGTTTTTGACTTACAGTTCTTGCCTGATCTGTTGGGAGAGAATGCACTACATAGTATTTTAAGTCAAATATGACCACTCACCTTGAAACCAAGTATTGATGTGATCCCAAAGTTGAAAAGTATACCCATTATAGCACCCTGAAGATGGACAGTGTGCTGGGCTCAAAACTGATTAGGATATAAGGCTGAATCACATTTCAAAGCCATTCACTGCTACCAGAGTTAAACTTTTGAACAGCAAAGTTTCCCAATGATGCTTCATTGCTGTGAAAAAAATGGATGGGCATTAAGTCAGTGGAATCACAACTGCAAATATTACCTATAGGCAAGGATGTGCTGGTAAATGTTTAACATGAGGGAGAAGAGGGGAGGAATGTATGCATGTACTTTACAGTTTAATTATCATCTCCTTAAGCCTAGATAATCAGCAGACCAACAAATCATGCTCTGATTTATATATAGTGATTGCTGGTTTCTGGAAGAAACTATCATGGAGAGGCAGCACAGAGCAGAGGACCAAGTTCTGGGCTTGAAATCGGAAAGACTTGAGTTGGAATATACTGTCTCTGATACTCACTAACTGCTCTAAACAATTAATTTAACTTCCCCGAGTCTCAGTTTCCTCATCCATAAAATGGAGACAATAAAATCTGAACTGTCTGTCTCAAGGAGTTGTCATGAGGATCAGACTATATAAGCTATATACAGTCCTGTGCAAATTTTAAGTGCTATATTCTAGTTTAATTTATGAAGGGGACTCAGTTTCCTCTTTTATTTTTTGGTAAGTTTTTAAGTTTATTTTAAACTTAAATACAAAATAAGCATCACACCTATCAGACTGGCTAACATGACAAAACTGGAAAATTATAAATGCTGGAGAAAATGTGGGAAAATTGGACTATTAATACATTGTTGGTGGAGTAGTGAACTAATCCAATCATTCTGAAGAACAATTTGGAACTATGACCAAAGGACTATAAAAATGTGCATACCCTTTGTCCCAGCAATACCATTTCCAGGACTATTTCCAAAAGAGATCATGTACAAAATTATTTATAGCAGTTCTTTCTGTGGTGGCAAAGAATTAGAAACTGAGGGGATGCCCATCAGTTGGGAAATGACTGAATAAGTTGTAGTATATGACTGTAATGGAATACTACTGTGCTATAAGAAAGGAGCAGGCACACTTCCGAAAAACCCAGAAAAACTTGAATGACCGACAACCACAATGTGTGATGACTAATTTTGATAGACTTATCTCTTCTTAGCAATTCAAGGATCCAAGACAACTTCAAAGGATTCATGATGGAAAATGCTGTCCACATCTAGAAAAACAACTATGGAGTCTGAATGCGGATTGAAGCACATTATTTGCGTTCTCTCTTTCTTTTTTTTTTTTGTTTATTTATTTCTTGTGGTTTCTCTCATTGGTTCTAATTCTTCATTACAACATGACTAATGTGAAAATAGATTCAACACGAATGTAAACATAGATCCGGTATCAAATCACACACCATCTTGGGGGGTGGGGAGGAAAGAGATCGGGAGAAAATTTGGAACTCAAAATTTTATGGAAGTGAATGTTGAAAACTAAAAATAAATAAATGAAAGTTAAAACTATAAAATAAGAAAAGAAAAAATTGCCATGTACACAGCAGAACATGAGAGGATTCAATATAAAACAAGAAATTTCTATTTCAAGAAAACCCATTTAATAAATACTACACATTGTTTTTAAAGTCATCTAGCTTTGCTTCCTTGTAGGTTTTCTTCTGTTCTCTGCTGTGGACTTTTTAACTTTATTTTCCCCTCCTTCCCCACTCTAAAGAAGGCTAAAATTAAGCATATATATATATATATATATATATATATATATATATATATATGTATGCAAACACATATATATATACATATACACATACACAAAGAAACAAACATATACGTAGATATCTATAAACATATATATGCACATAGACACTCATATATACACACATATACATATATACACATATATGTACATACATACACATATACATATATATATATATATATGAAAGACCATACTATGCTTATTTCCTTCTATCATCTGTTTCTCTAAAGGTGAACAGCATCTTCCTTCATAAGTTCAAGTCTTTCCATGTTTTTCTAAATCAACTAGCTCATCAACTACAATAATATTCCAACCCAATCACATTCTATCTGTGAGATTGAGATTGTCTATGAAAGTTTTCCCCAATTTTTTGCATTCCTTCTATTCTTTGTTGCATAGGTTTTATTTATGCAAGAAAATTTTAATTTAAAATAAACAAAATTATTCACTTTACACTTCAACAATGCTACCACCTTACAATATAGTTTAAGGTATGAAATTACTGAATCTACTTCCCTTATATCTTTCTTCCCCTGGATTCTTTGAAGTTCCTAATCTTTTGTTTTTCCAAATGAACTTTGCTTTTATTTTTTGTAATTTAGTAAAATAATTTTTTAGTATTTTAATTGAGATAGTATTATACAAACAGACTAGTTAGATAAAGTTGTGATTTAAAACACACACACACATACACATATAAAATATATATATATATATATATATATATATATATATATATATATGTATACTGGTTTTACCTAACCATGAACAATAAATATTACTTTAATTATTTAGATCTGATTTTATTTGTATAAAAAATGTTCTATGTTTATGTTCATATAGTTCCTGTGTCTGTTTTGGCAAGCATGTTCTCACATATTTTGTATTGTCTAGTTATCTTAAGTGGTCTAAAACAATATTGAAAAAAATTGCTGATACATGGTGTAGTTACCCTATTTTTCAGTGCTACATTTTAGTCATTATGTCAGAGAGCAGGAGATAACACACGAACACCTCAAATGTTTGGCTGATATTCAGGGAATTTGTATGAAGAACCAGAGAAATGTCTTGGGAATATCCTCTGGGGAGGACTTATGGAAGAATATGGACAAGAATCATGGAAGATGAGAATATATAAGTGGGCTGTGGTCTCCTTGGGTGGAGCATATATCTATATC
This sequence comes from Potorous gilbertii, assembly GCA_028658325.1. Lineage (NCBI taxonomy): Eukaryota > Metazoa > Chordata > Mammalia > Diprotodontia > Potoroidae > Potorous > Potorous gilbertii. Next base: position 697,762,874 of record CM053769.1, on the reverse strand, counting down.
TGTGAGCCCTTTCATCCACTGAAGAGGTATCACTGGAAAATAAAGACCATTAAAAGTGAGCTGGCTGCCCACTTACCACCTTTAAACATTGTTTGTTTTTGTTATGGTGTGATATAAACATGCTTTGTATATTGAACTGATCATGTTGGATATTGAATTTGAATATTTGGATCCTGAACTAACACACACTGGTTTAGGCTGGGAGAGAAACTAGCTTGAGGAAAAGAATTAGGATTCAGTATCCTTGACAAATTGAAGAAGAACAGAAATGAACAAAATGAAACTTGAAAGAGTGAAAGTGGGGGGCGGAGCCAAGATGGCGGAGTAGAAAGACTCACCTATGCTAGGTCCGAACCCACAGCCCATAGATTTCCTGTAAAAAGAACTCCTGACAAATTCTGGAACAGTGGAAGCCGCGCAGCAACACAGTGAAGGAGATTTCCATTGCAGAGAGCCCTGAAAAACCGACCACAAAGGTACCCCAGACGGGAGCAGAGCCCTGTCCGGCCGAGCGCTGCCCTCCCCCGCCCCGGCCACGAGGCACTGAGAGGAGCGAGCAGAGCCCTGCAGGCGGCAGGGACCTGAATCTCCGGCGGCCGAGAAGGTCCCTCCACCCACAGACTCACAGGTCAGTGAGAGAGATGGGCTGAGAGGGGAGCGAGGGATCTCCAGGACTCGGACCTGAGGCAGCTCGACCAGAAACTCCCAGAGCGGGCTGGAGCTCCACCCCAGCTCCACGACAAAGGATTTCTGTATAAACCCCCTGAGGGAACTGAGCCTGAGAGGCGGCCCTGCCCCCACCTGAGAACCAGCAGATAAGCCCCCATTGAAGAGCAGTCAAGCCTGCCACCAAAACCCCTGAGGCTGGGGAGCAGCATTTGAATCCCAGACCCCAAGCACTAGCTCAGCGGATCTAAACCAGGGGGGTGGAGAGGACTCTCAAAAGTCAAGTAACTGGCTGAGAAAATGCTCAGAAAAGGGAAAAAAACTAAGACCATAGATGGTTATTTTCTTGAGAAATTAATTCTGCCATTCGTCTCTGACGACGATGAAGAGATATGCTTACCATTAGGTAA
>CM053769.1:697731696-697761298 GCA_028658325.1 Potorous gilbertii | reverse complement strand
AAATCTTGTGAAAATGAATGTAAAAAGTTAAATAAATTTATTTAAAAATAAATAAATAAATAAATGAAAAAAAAAAGAAAGAGTGAAAGTGTACATCAGGAAAAGAAAAATTAAAAGTACAGAGAATGGAGGCAAGAGATCCCAACTAATACTGTAGTAAAAACGTCTAGGGGTGACTGTGAAACAAATCAGTTACTACTACTACTACTACTACTACTACTACCACTACTACTACCACAACTACTACTACTACCGCCACTACCACCACTACCACCACCACCACCACCACCACCACCATCACCACTACTACTACTACTACTACAACTATTCTTATAGAAAGGTTGTCCTTAGGGAGCCTGGATTCATTGATGAAGGGAAATTATTAGAAGTGTTACAACATATCATTGAAAGTTGCAAAAATATAGCTCACAAAAGATACCCAGAAGGTATCATTAGTTATCCATTAGTAGCATGGGATGCTTTTATCTTTCTTGCTATACAAATGTTGACTATTTATTATCAACATCATCATTATTTTCTTGATTTCTTAGCCTATTTTTCTTTTTTTACATTTATATAATTATTTCCCCCCAATTATATGGTAAAACAATTTTTAACATTTTAAAAAAGTTTTGAGTTCCACATAAGATAACGGATAACAAACCCCTGTACTACAGTCAATCAGTCAAGTAGCATTTATTAAACGCCTACTATGTGTAAGACACTGTGCTAAGCACTGAGGATACAAAAAAAGGCAAAAAACAAACAAAACAAAAAAGATTCCCTGCTGTCAGGGAGCTCATCATCTGGTAAGGGAGACAACAGACAAACTACTGTGTACAGATATGTGATATCTTATTTGCTATTATATCTTATATATAAGATATTACTACATCCTGTATCTATTCAGAATCTAATGGGGAGACATCATGAAAATGATACAAACAAGATATATACAGGACAAAGTGGGGTAGTCTCTGAGAGAAGGTACAAAGATTATGGAGGACTGGGGAAAGTACCAGTAGATACAAACCTCAAACTATCCTTGGAAATGATATGAAAGAATAGTACTGGAATTAGAGCATCGTTACAACTAGAACAGTTACCTCCAGCAACCTGGACATAACATTGATTCAAAAATATTTAAGAACAATATTTTTTTTTAATTTCTAAGGCGTTTCTGTTAAAAATATTTTATTTTTCCTCAATTACATGTTTTTGTTTTTATGTTGTGAGTTCAAAATTCTGTCTATTCCTCTCTCTCATTCACCTCCCACAGACAGATGGTAAGAGATCTGATATAAATTATACATGTGCAATCAAAGAACGATATTTTTAATAGATGTCACTATAACAATTATTTATACTCTCCAAACTACACAGAATTAAAAAGCTTTAAAAATATAAAGATCTAGTGAAAGAAATTAAAACCATATGGGAATAGTCTTGTTGGCTACTGGTATGAGCCTGAAGATACTTTCAGTGAGTCTGCAGAAGACAAACTGACATCCCAATCATTTCATTCAATTGCAAAAAGCAGTCCTTTTATCCACTGGCAGAAGAGTCTATCTCACAGGGAGCATCAAAGGCTCATAAGAGGAGAGAGGCTTGTCTTTGGATCATTTCTTTCCAAATACTATTTTAAAAGATGATAATCTCAGTAAGCCTCCTTCACAAAAAGAAAAAAAAAAGATGGAAGAGATTTGATGGACTTTCCCCAGGCCACATAATAAGCAGGGTGAAAACCTAGAGAAATACATTGTGAGAAAGGAGGCATCACTTCCCTTAGGAATAGCAAAATGAAAAATAATCAGTGGTAGCAGCTACATGTCATTTAGCTTGTCTTATGTAAATGAAAGTGATCTACCTTCAAATGGAGCCTGTACAATGGCTTTGATTCCATCCAGGTAGAATCCCAAAGCCCTTCATGGGTGACATCTGTATACTCTCAGCAAACAATTTGTCAACAAAGAGGCATCAAGTACTTGCATCACACAGACTTGTTCTGGAAGCTCAGGGCTGGGTCACTGCTGTCAGGAGTTCCAGAAGGATTACCGCTGCAAAGCTTGGATTTAGTGATAAACTAAAACTGTTAACTAAAACAGGAACACTGTTAAAACTGCAACATACTGCTCAGTAAGTCATGACCTGGTGTCTAGAATCATGCATTAGAATCTCACTGTTATACACGGACAGAACAGGGACATAGTACATAAATTGCTAGATCTGGAGACAGGAAGACATCTTCCCAAATTCAAATCTGGCCTCAGACACTGGCTGTGTGACCCTGAGCAAGTCACTTAGCCCTTTTATGCCTCAGCTTTCTCACCTGTAAAATGAGCTGGAGAAGGAAATGACAAACCATTTAAGCATCTTTGCCAAGAAAACCCCAAATGGGGTCATGAAGAATTGGACATAAACTGAGAAATGACCAAACAACAAAAAGTTACTATTCATGTATCAGCAGATGACAAATGCCCATGTTATAAATATATATCTCAAAATGTTTTTGAGAATTCAACCAATAAAGACCAGAGCTTCTCTAACGATTGAACTATTGCCCCAAAACTCTTGAACATAATACTAACTCACAAAAATTTAAGGACAACATATTAATAGATGCTGCCATGATAACGATGTGTAATCGCCAAGGTGTATGGAATGTACAGACCTAGTGGAAGAAATCAAAATCATTTGTAAATTGAATGGGATACAAATTATATCCATCTCTTCATGTGCTACTGGACCTGTGTCAAGGATGCTTTTAGTGAACTTACCCTATGTGACTTTATGTCCTACTATTTTTGTTCAACTACAGAAAAGTAACTATTGTGTCCCCCCTCTGCAAAAGTCTTAAAAACATTAAATATAAAAGAATAATATCATAATAGCAACTTGTACCAGGACTGATTTGTTTTGTTTTTAATCTGAACTTGAAGGGGCTAGGTGCAGTGGATAAGACTACTGGACTTGGAGACCTGAATTCCAATGTCTCAGGCATTTAGTAGCTATGTGGCTCTGGGAATATCACCTAACCTCCCCTTCAATAAAACAGAAATAATAATAGCAACTCAGGTTGTTGTGAAGATGAAACCAGATGATATGAGTAGTTTTTTGCAAACCTTAAGTTGCTATATAAACACTAGTAATTATTAATTTCATCAAGAACAATTTTTCTGTAACAATTGACATTTATATAAGGCCAAGGTCTCCCAGTGCATCCTGGGTCATCTCCAGTCATCCTGATGAATATCTGGTCACTGGATCCAGATGGCCCAGGAGGAGAAAGTGAGGCTGGTGACCTTGCACGGCCCTCCCTCACTCAAAACTAAGTCAAGTGCAAGTCACGTCATCTCTTCTCTCATGGCAACGAAGGACAAACACAACAACAACAGCTTTAAGTTATATACATTATGTCATTAGACTCTCGCAGTAATTCTAAGTAGGTATTTCAAGTTATTAATACTCTTGTTTTCTAGATACAGAAAATGAGATTCAAAGAGGTTCGAAGGCTTGCCTCCATCTATACGGTTAATAAGTATCAGAACACCTAGGAATCAGACCTTCCTGAGTCCTGTACTCCTCAACGTCATAAATGTGGAGAGATAAATGCCCAGTGGAGAATCATGAAGGATGGAAAAGAGGAAAATAAGATCATTGAAAGATGCTCAAGAAAATATGATTTAATCAGAAAAGAGAAAGCTAGAAGGTATTTAATGATCTTTAAGGCCATGAAAGGATATTATATGGAGGAAGATTAAAGAACATCTTTCATTCTTGAAGGAATGGATAAATCTCAGGTGAGAACAGGGAAGAAGGCTAGGCAAGAGATAATACTGACTTGGGAGGTAGTCAAGGATCCTTCCAACTTGCAAACAGACAATTTGGAATAACTTCATGAGATCTTCCTCCGTGTGGGGCAGAAAATGAAACAATGTAGATGAAAGCAACAAGAAGACTCAGGATAAGAGAATGGTAGAGATGAAGAGCAGAGGGGGTGAGTTGGTTCATATAGAACTGCCTGGGAAATCTTCACCTGACTTCCTCCTCCTGTCCTCACTCTGCCTCCATCTTAACTGTCATTTGTTCTCCCTCTCCTCATTGAAAATAAAAAAAGAATGTGTTGAGGACCCAAGAAATACTTCATGGTAGCCTTGGAATTTTCTTTCTCAAAATGAGTGTTAAGAAGAGGTTTTAATTCTGGAGAGAAAAAAATCTACCAAGAGGCCAAGCAAGGCTTAACGAGATACACAATTCCAAAGTTGGGATGGATGGGTTAGCCTTCTCTTTGTGGTCCAGCTCCCAAGGATTTCTTCCTTTCTAGAAATCTTTATGGCAGCATCCCACCATTGAACACTTCATTGTCTTTTAATCCATCATATGTATCAGTCTTGCCTCCTTGATTTACAACATGGTTCTTTCATAATAATTCTGCCCTTGGGATTGTAGTTAGTAAGTGGTTTGTGCTCGTGCCCCCCAGTTAGAGAGCAAGGCTCTAACAATGTGAGGTTGACAATAGGCTGTGGACTGAGCTCTGAACCCTGCACTAGGTAAGGCTCCTTTCCTACATGCGGCTCTCATCATGCAGCAAACAAGGAAGTTCAGGCAAAATAATGACAGGGTCAACCACATGTTTTATGAGAAATAATACTAAGTCCAGCATGAGCATTTGAAAGAAAAAAATCTCAAGTAAAACAGGATGATCTAGGGACTACCATTCAGCTAGTTTGATTCTCTCTGGGCTCATTCTACTAGAGTATCTCTGGGGGTGGGGCAAACACACACAGGGTCATACACTAACCAGTTTGTCCACTTAGAAGTAATTACTCATGGTCCTGAAGAAAGGAAATGCAGTTGTGTCAGACACCAGCTGTTGCTACGGTGGCTCAGGGAGAGTCCCAAAACTCCAGCTGTAGTCTGTAGAAAAACCACCACCCTCCCAAATGAGAGCTGATCTGTTAGTTTCCTCTCTTCCCAAACTGGGAAGAACTGAAGATTTCAGGGTTTTTATGAACATCCAATCACTTACTAAGGGTTTTTACATGGATCTACACAAAACATATAAAGTAGACACAAGATAATTAACCCACCCATACCCGCCATGTGCCTCTCCAGTGATCTCTGGGTGCCCCTCAATTTTATTTATTTTGGAGATTATTATATTACATGACTCATAACCATATAGCATCAGCAGAATGGTAATGTTTAAAAAAATGAGCTATTGTTTAAGGGAGTCATTCAAAACATTGTGCACTTTCCCAAAGAATCCATTCTCTTCCTTCAATTCATTCTGGTCCTCAGTCACTGTGTATGCAGTGTTTTTCTGGGATATGAATTGCTTGTCCAATTTTATATTATTGTCTGGACACGGCATTTTTCATTCTCATTTTTTCCCAGTGTGTATGGTTAGGCGAGTCTCTGTAGAGGGTTTATGGATGTCATTTAAGAGGCTCTTCAGTCTTTTTTTTCAGTTTTTTTCAATCACCAATAGAAGTATCCCGAATGCTTTGTCATCTATAAGCAAGTCTCACTTTGGATTGTACTCAGGACATCCTTGAAGAGAGCAGCAAATATGTTTGGTCAGCATATGTCTCCCCGTTTTATGTCTCACTGGAAATTAATAAGAGGAAGGTTGTCAAACAAAGTTATTATGACTGTGGTAGTTTTTCTTGAAGGAATCATGTAAGATTCTGATAAATGCATCAGACATCTTTAAATAAGAAAATGTTTTATTCTACAAGGTTTTTTATCATCAACAAGCAAGAACAGAAAGATCCCACTATCTCTATGCCTTTTCATTTATTTATTTTCATTTATTTATTTCATTTTAATTTAACTTATTTATTTTATAATATTTATTTATCTATTTTAATTAATTTAATTCAACTGTATGAATATAAAGACATAGCCTCCTGTAGGTTATAATTTGTGAAAGCCTGCCTATTCTCTGTTCAGATTATTCATTCTGTACAGATTATTCTCACAAAGATTTTGTAGTAATAAGAAAGTAAGCGAATGGTTCAACAATTTCTTATCTATTTCTTGGTTGCATTTCTTCAGTACTAATCACTTTTGTGATTTTTTTCTAATTATTTGGATCATCTCTTCTTTCAAATATCTTAAAAATTGATCATTGGTAACCTAAAAATGTATAGCCTCCTGCACGGACTTTCTCTGCATATAGTTGGTCCAATTCAGCCTCTCTTCCTAACTTTATTTCCTTTAATGTCATTTCTTCTCTTTCTTTCATCAGGAAAGATGATGCTGCCATCACAAGAGCTGTGGTCCAACAGAGAGTCCTTTGTTGTTGATGAAACAAAGACTTTGCTATTGACATCTTTTCAGATCTTTTCCACTTTCCATCTATTTGTTGTTCCCCTTTCAGTTAATCCCCAAAAGCCCTTAGGCTGACCTGGCTTGGTTGGTTCTTTCTGCAAGCTTTTTGCAAGCTTGTTTTTCCACTTACAGTTTCTTACTATTTTGTGAGGTGACACTTTTCATAATATTCCACCACCCTATGCCAAAATATTTTACAAATATTATTTGTAAACTCTAAATTAGTTGTATATTCTAAACATGTGGTATCCTTAGCTATCATCTCAAGTGTTATCTGACTATAGAGTTTCTGGGCTCTTTTAGTCTTATGGGGATTGATTTTAATTGATTGAATTTACTAGGAAATGTGGATAGTTTAGTCTAATATCTGTTCCTTTATTTTCTGTTTTCTGGAAAGAAGGAAGGAAGGAAGGAAGGGAGAATAAGTATTTATTAAGTACCTACAAGTGCCAGGCACTGTGCTGAATGTTTTATAAATATTATCTCATTTGATACTCACAATAGCATTGTAAGGTAGATGCTATTACAATCCCTATTTGAGGAAACTGAGGCAAACAGGTGAAGTGACTTGCCCAGAGTCATACAGCTAGTAAGTGCCAATTCAAATTTGGACTCAAGTCTACCTAATTACAAACCCAATGCTCTATACATTGTGCCACATAGCTGCCCCAGATGGGGCAGGGAGGGGAATTGAGGCAGAATGACTAATTAGGAGGCCATGGCAATGAGATTTGGTGAGAAAGGATGAGGACTTTAACAAAGATGTTGCCCATGTTAGTGGAGAGAAAGAATCAGTTGTAAGAAATGTTAGGTAGCAACAACTTGTCAAAATAGATTCAATTGTAATTCAAAAAAAACCCCAAAACTTCATGATGGAAAGTGCTGTCTACATCCAAAGAAAGAACAAGTGAAATCTGAATGGAAATTGAAACAACTATTTTCACCTTCTTTGGGTCCTTTTGTAGGATTTTTTTTCCTTTTGTTCTATTTCTTCTTTCACAATATGACTAATGTGGAAATAAGTTTTACGTGATTGAATATGTAAAACCTGTGTCAGATTGTTTGCTGTCTTAGAGAGGAAAGAGGGGAGGGAGAGAGGGATAAAAATTTGGAACTCAAAATCTTATTTAAAAATGTTGCAAACTATCTTTAGATGTAATTAGAAAAAATAAAATGCTATTTAAAAAAATAAAATGAAATAGACCCAGCTGGAATGGCTTTAATTGCATATAATATCTTCTTGTTATCATTCTCATTAGGTATTTCTTTTGGTTTTTGCTAACAAGGTGGTCATCTCATCATTCACAAACAGCTAACTATGCCACAGTTTCCCTTGTACTTTTGTTTTCATAATCCATAAAGATCTTATTTGCTATAATTCGCATAAATATTTTGTAGTTGTAAAAATATTGGACTTGGAGTCAGAAGCCTTGGATGTGAGTCATGAATGTGATCTACTCCTCACTCCTAGTGAGATCTCCAAAACACCACACAACTAATCTGAACTTCTTCTTTTTCATCTAATGTATATTTATAACCTCTGAAGATCTGTATCCCAACGCCCACTCACACGAATGAGTCTTGAGTCCCTGAGCAAGGATCCATCTCTTCCTCAGGGTTCTAGAGGTAGCCTGAGGAGTCAGAGGTGATTCTCCAATATTGGAGGCTTCAGCCCCTAGTGTACTCCCAACTTCAAGATTATAAATTGAGCATCAATTCAGTCAGCCAATCTTAAGAAGCTTTTAGAAAGGGATATTTACTAAGGTGGTACAGTAAGAATCATTGGTGTAAAATACTCCCTCAAAGCTGCATCACACACTTTCCAACAAGTACATTCATAGTACAAGGGAAATTGAGGTTAAGCTTAGAGATCACTCAGGACAAGGGATGCCTCAATTCCTGGTTGCTAGACATCACCTTCCTGCCTTCATGGGTCCTCAAGAAGGGTTAGGGTTAGGGTTAGCCTTAAGCATGTGATCTGTATCCATTTTTTTCCTTGGCTCCTAATGTGGACACAGCTGCTGATCCAGGATACCAAGAGGAAAATGGGAAATCCAATATCCCCCAAATCCTTTGAAACTCATAGGTCCCAAGGTACTCCTTTGGCCAAAGTGGGGAGTAAGGAGACATCAGAGCCTAGGCCAGAGTACTTGTCTCTCCCACAAGGTACTCCTCTGGGATTTATACAGAATGCTCTTTCCTTATTTTCCATTTTCTAGAATCTCTCTGAGATCAGCTAGTTTGATGCTTTTGTACAGGACCCAAAAAGTGTGAGAAAGTCCCTCTGCCATTTGAAATAGAAAACCAGTCTGGTATTATTTCACTTAAATGAGACTTAGCCAATCTATAATTAATTGATTGATTAAAATTGTGCTATAACCTAGTTAAGTTATAAAGGCTAAAATGGAGTAAGGTGACTTTGACCCCACCCTTCCATACAAAATGGGGTTAATAGCACTTGCACTGTCCATCTCATAGGGTTATGGTGAAGAAGAAACAATATCATATCCGTAAAGTGCTTCAAAATCAAAAGTTCCCCATAAAAATCATCGTTATTATGGACAATGCATCTGATAAGATACATTATTAATAGTGATAACACACCTTCTTTTACCACAAGTGTATTGTGTAATGTTTTAGTGAATCAAAACTCTTAAACAAAAGCTTGTGGATTGAATATAAATACAGGAAAAGCTTATTAGCAATTCTGACAGCAGTGTGTTAAACAAAATGCAGCTGGAATTTGGAATCCACTTGCCAGATTAAAAGAGAGAGAGAAAGAGAGACACTGTTGACTGCTCCAAAAAAGAACTATATCCATCCTCAGACAAGGGAGCAGGCAGATGCTAATAAGTTATGTAAATAAGAATATTACATGCTCTCATAATAAATACAAAAAGGGAGACTCTACAGTGATGTCATCTCATTTCTATCTTCTTCAAATTCGAGGTAGAGCTAGTTCCACGTTGGCATGTTCTTTAAGAAACACATTTTCATCTAATAACTGTAATAACAGGCATAGAAATTGAGTCAAATGAAAAGAAACCCACACAGAGTGACCAAGGGAGGCCCTGCTGAAATATAAACTCAGTCAAGATGAGAAAAGCTGGAGATGAAAGGGAGTCAAGCCCAGCCTCTTCATTTTTGGGAGTTGAATCCTGAGAGAGAGAGAGAGAGAGAGAGAGAGAGAGAGAGAGAGAGAGAGAGAGAGAGAGAGATGTAACCTCATTCAGAGACTCAAGACTGGTCTGCATGAGTGGGATCTAGGGTGTGAATCTCTGAGCTTACAGAGGCTACATTTAGTTGAGGAAGATGAGGTTCAGATGTTTTGTGGCTTATTGAAGGTCACACAAGTAGCAGCAGATCAGATCCATGACCCAGATCCAAGCCTTCTGACTCCAAGTCATAAGTCACCTAGAGGAAAAAGAGCCAAGTAGGATTCAAACCCAGTTCCTTCAACTTCAAATCCAATATCCTTCCCTCCATGCTACATAATTTGGAGCTGGAAGGTACTTTGGAGCCCAAGTATCATTCCAACTCATACCTGACCAAGAATCTCTTCTGTGATATCCCCAATAAGTGGTCATCCATCCTCTGCTTGAGGGTCTCTAGTGAGGAGGAGCCCAAAAACCCCTAATGCAACCTATTCAACCACTGTTTGTAACTGTTAGCAAGTTTTTCCTTCCTTACACTGAGACTTACCTTCCCTGGGTCAGATGGCTCTGGAGGAGAAGTGAGGCTGGTGACCTTGCACAGCACAGCCTCCCTAAAAACAAAGTCAAGTGCAAGTGGTGTCATCATTTCTCTAATGGCATGGTCTTCATCGGCAACGACAGATGGACATAATCTTCCCTGGGTGAGGAGAGTATCTGGGGACCACAGGATCACAGGCTTAGAACCGAAAGGGAACTTTAAGTTCATTGAGTTCAACCCCCTTGTTTTACAGATGAGGAAACCAAAGCTCAGAAGGACCCAAGATCACATGACTAGTAATTGTCTGAGGCCAGTTTCCAACCGGGCCCTTGATGACTCCAAGTCCAGCTCTCTATTCACTATGCCACAAACAATACACCTTTTGTCTTCTCTCTGCCCACTCACTTCTGTACAGGTATGGTCCCTGATAAATCTGCCCCTCCTGTGAAAGGCGATCGGGAACCAACTCCACCCATCTCCATTCCAGGGACGAATCCATGGATTGCAGCTGAGAAGCTTGGCGGCTCCTCCCCTCCCAGTGTCTGCTGAAAAGGGTAATGGAATTGAACGTGTGCATCCATTTCGATTACCGTTATGGGCAGAGCCCCTGAAGTGTGCTGTGCCAAATGAGCTTTACAAGAGACCCCCAGAGAGACCCAGGGAGCCAGAAAGGACTTCGGCAACTTTCTTGATGCCTGGAAACAGCAAGAGGGAGAATGGGAATCATGGAACCTTTGGTACGCTTCTTAGGGAGTCCAGTAGGGTGAATGGTGAGTGCTCACATCCAAACCCTTTACACTGAGTTCAATGTGCAAAATGTATAGGATCGAAATGTGTCAGAGCTGGAAGGCACCTTGGAGTCAGCTAGTCGAACCTCTTTTATGTTTACAAATGAAGAATCTGGAGCCCAGAGAGAGGTTAAAGACAGATTTGCACTAAGTGACCCAGGAAGATTATTTTTGTACATACCTGGTATATACTGAGACATTTACATGTGGGTTCCTCCATTAGAATATATGCTCCAAGAGGGCAGTGACTGTGGGTTTATTTGGTTTTGGTTTTGGCTGGCTTTGAATTCTCAGCACTTAGTATAAGGATTGGCATGTTGTAAACGCTTGCTTAAATACTTGTTGACTGATTGATACTAAGCAGCAGAGATAGAAGTCAGACTTCAAGTTGTAGGAGGACAGATTTAGAGCTAAAAGGAACCTGAGAAGTCCTTTTATTGAATAGACAAGAAAACCGAGACTGGGAGAAAAGAGCAAGTGACTAACCCAAGGTCACACAGATAGCAAGCAGAATCTGAATTCAGGCCTTCTGACTCCAGATTTAGTACCATCCTCCTTGAAGTCTTCTGATTCCCCTTTCAGCCCTCTTCCCATTGCATTTCTCTTTCTCTACTAATGTCATATTACAAGCAGTACCCAAACTGGGAGCTGGACACCAGCACCTAACTATTCCTGCTGCACATGCAATGCTTAGGTTTTTTGTTTTGGTTTTTTTTTTTGGTTTGTTTGTCAATTAGTCATGTCTGACTCTTTGTGACCCCATTTAGGGTTCTCCATTTCCTTCTCTAGCTCATTTTACAACTGAGGAAACTGAGGCAAACAGGATGAAGTGACTTGCCCAGGGTCACACAGCTAATAAGTGGCTGAAGTCAGATTTGAACACTAGATAGAAAAAGAACATCAGGAAGGGTACAATGCAAGTGAAGCTGATGCAGGGAAGACCAGTGTTCAGTTCTGACATTTCCCCCTTGTTTTCACAAAACACATCATTTATCACCCTTTGAGTTCCTAATCTCAAAAAGAACGTAGAGTCAGGAGAAACAATAAAAAGGTGCAATAGTCCCTCCTCTCCTGAGACCATCTTGGGAAAGGAGCAGCATTTCTGTAGAGCCTGCTAGTGCTAAGCCCTTTACAAAGAAGACAGCCATCTTTGCCATGCATGACTGTTAGAAGAGTCAGTCTCAAAGAAGCTTCTGGTTGGAAGGGATCTGAAATTTTATCTAGTCCAACCATCATAAACAATGCAGGAACCAGTTGTGCAACAGCTCCCAGGCAAGTGGCCTGCCAGGCTGTCAGAATACTTCTCCTAGGGGAGAACACTCTCTTTCTAGTTATCACCAAGTTCTTCCTGACACCTAGACAAAATCTTTCTTGCTCCATTCATTGATCCCAGTTCTCCCCTATGTGCTGACAGAGAAGATAATGACCTCCTCCTGTGGCAGCCTTTCAGATTATGTGAAGTTGGCTATTGCCATCTGCATCTACGCACCCCTTGGCCAAGCTGTCTTCCTTTTTGGATCAAATGTCCCCAGATCCTCCTATCATCCCTTATACAGTATAGGCCATCTTAGGCCATTCTCCTTTGAACACACTCTGGTTAATCAATGTCCCTTTAAAATATGGTGCTAAGAACTGAACACTATGTCCTAGCTGTGATCAGAACAGCACAAAATAAAAATGGATCTATAAACTCTCTTTTTTTTTGGGGGGGGGTGCACCATGCTTTCATTAATGCAGCTTAAGATTATATTGAGAAGTAGAGAGCTAGTCTCAGGGTCAGGAAGACCTGCCTCTGACACATACTGACTGTCTCACTTGCAAGCAAGTCACTTAAGTCAGTGTGGCAGGCAACCTCTCAGCACTGTAATTTGCAATGTCAACATAACAACCTACATTAATAGAGGAATTTTCTTCACAGGAGATCTTTATAAAACATGGAAATTATGAGAGAGACAGAGAGACAGAGACTGAGAGAGGAGAGAGAGAGAGAGAGAGAGAGAGAGAGAGAGAGAGAGAGAGAAGCTGCATGAAGTAATAAGCCTATAGGTAGAAGGTCAGCCTTGAGTCAAAACTTCCTGTGTTATGTAATTAAGGGAGAGGGCCACCAGGTGGTGCCGTAGTGCAGAGTGCTGAGCCTAGAGTCAGTAAGACCTGAATTCAAGTGTTACTTCAGATACTTACTAGCTGTGTGACCCTGGGCAAGTCACTTCACCCTGTTTGCCTCAGTTTCCTCATGTGTAAAATGACCTGCAGAAAAACATGGCAAGCCACTCCAGTATCTTTGCCAAGAAAACCCCAAATAGGGCTGCAAAGAGTCATTACAGGCTGAGCAGCAAAAACAAAGGCAAGCGCCTTAATCTTTCAGGCCCACAGGAAACCCTTCAGAAATTTTAGATGAGGGCAGAGCGGTTAATGATTCAGGGAAGAAAAATACAATTTGTGGGACGTCCCTACACTGATGAAGTCACCAGTTCAAAGCAACCACAAAAAAAAAAGTTTGTTTCATTTTGTTTTGTTTTAACAGGGGCATCATATTGTTGATTTACATTTCTTCTCAGAAACATTTCCATCGTTTGCCTCAAAGTTAACACAGTTAGAAATCCTTCCTACTGTCTCTGGTTGAAGGTTACACCACTTCCTCATTCCTCAGTAGAAACATTCTTTCTCATGCATACACAGTACCCCTTCTTATACTTTTAGATAACTACAAAGTAACTTTTCAACTCTTTCTTCTATGGGTTTATTTGAATAAATCTGTCTATTAGCCTTTTCATATAAGGTTCACTTGTCAAGCCTTTTATTATTTTCTTCAATGTCTTCATTTATCCCTTCAACAGCCAGGGCTCCGGGATGATTGCCCACTGTGTCAGGACTTCACCTTCATCCTAGAGTTTTGAGGGAATCCCTTTCTTGGTACATGATAGCCTCATTCTCAGATAGCCTAACACCCGGAGCAAGAATAGAGGCCTCAGTTTCACTAATATTGCCTGCTCTACAACATTAGTATTCTCTTCTCAAATGAGTTTTCTCATAGAAGTGAGAAATAAATAGTGGTCAATCAGAGATTCTAAACATCCCCTTTGCCAAAAGTATTTTCAAAAAGTATGATTTTTTTAGAAAAAATATATTTTAATAATTTATTACAAATGATATCGAACATCAATATACTGGGTTCTTCTTCCATAGATGGCTCTCTTCTCTGCTGCCAAGGTCACAATCCTCTGAACTCTCTTGCTTCAGTTAACTAGAAAACTGGCAATCTTCTTTTTTGAAGGATACTAGGTTAATTTTGGTCAGTCAATTTAAAGTTAACCTCTAATTTCATCAAATTCATTCAATTCTTTATTCAGTCTTCACAAAGGAGTAATACTTGATACTTTTTTCTTGATACTTTTTTTAAACCTTAACGCTTTGTTGTCTCTGTTACCTTCTCCTTATTTTCTGTGATTATGTCAGCTGCACTAAGGGAAAATCAGTTGATCAGGAGTCTCTTAATCTACTCTACCCTACTACATATGGGTTATAAGCTGAGAGTCATCATGACACATAGAACATAGAGAGTGGGACCTTGGAGTTAGCTAGATATGGGTTCAACTCTGAAAGCCAAAGTGCGACCCAGAACAAGCCACTTAGCTTCTCGGTATGACAGGTCACTCTTTGACTATAAGTTGTGGAGATTCTTAACCAAACAAGAGATAAGGATTATTATAAAATTATAAAAGGGACAACTCACATTACACACAATTGAAAAAATTGCAGAAACAAAATCAATGCAGTTAGAATTGGAAGGGAAACAGTTAACTGGGAGGAAAAGCTTCTACTACAAATTTCTCTAATAAAAGTTTAATGTCCAAAATATATAGGAAATTGATGCAAATATGTAAAAATAAGGGCTATTCTTCAACAGATAATCAAAAGATATGAACAACTAGCTTTCAAAAGAAGAAAGGGAAACTATCAACAACCATTTGAAAAATGCTTCCTAATTCACTAATCATAAAATAATGGGAATGAAAGCTACCCTAAAATTCTGCCTCCTACCCCTCAGACTAGCTAGCCATACTAGTACTTTCACCACATTTCTGAGAGAGGAAATGGAAATGCTTGAGAAATAAGAGAATATGTCACATTATGATGGATAATGATAATTTTTGGATGAATTATAAAAGGACAAATTCACGGATACACTATTGGTGGAGATACTAACAGATACAACCATTCTGGAAAGCAATTTGAAAACATAATCCAAAAGTGACCAAATTGTGCATATCCTTTGTTTGACCCAGTGATGCCACTATTAAGCATATATACCCCCAAAGACATTAAATACAAAAAAAAAGACCCATATGCACAAAAATATTTATTACAAAGTTTTTTTTTTATTATGGCAATGAATTGGAAACAAAATGAGTAGCCATCCACTGGGGCAAGGCTGAGCAGATTATGGAATGTGTAAAGGAATATTGCTTTATAGGAAACAGTGAAGCAGATAAGAGAAATCTGGGAAGGCTCATACAAAGTGACACCAAGTGAAGTGATCAGAACTAGAAGAACACTTTATATAATGCTATAATAATGTAAAAGAAAATAACTTTGGAAGACTTAAGAACTTTGATCCAAGAAATGACCAATGACAAATGCAGGTTAATGGTGCACCATTGCTTCCCACCTCTTGGCAAATGGTTGATGAAGGACCAGAATGAAAGATAATGAAAAATACAGTAAGAAACATTCATTCGCAAGTACTACCGATGTAGGAATTTGTTTTGCCTGACTACACTTGTTAAAAGAGAAGTAGAATTGAGGCAGACAGTGTGGGTGGCATGGTGGAATGGGACAGGGAGGAGAGATAATGATACTGATGGGGAAAGAGAAGAAAAGAAAGAAAACAACATAGTGACACATTTAAAATTATGGAAAAGGAGATGAAAGACATTTAGAAGAGACATCAGTAAGTAGGATAGCACTGGTACTATCATGTTAAAATTTAAAGATACATAAAATAAATAGATTTATAATATCATATATAATCTTTTTCTCTTCTTTGTACATGAAGAATTCATATGGTTATGTTCATAAGAAGGGAAATTTATAATTAATTTATAATTAAATTTAAAATTTTATAATTAAAGATTCTAAATTTCAGAACAGATTCCATAGAAGGAGATTTTACTGTACTGATGAAATCACAGGTCCTGTTCCCCCCCCCCAAAAATATGCTTTAGGTTTATAGGAGCCTTCACTATTTGCCGAAATGAATCAAATTCAGATGTTTACAAAGAAATATTTCTAGGTGGGAGCAAACAGAAATCATACCAGTGCTAATAGAAAGAAAATTTCCATGACTGAGTCTGACCTGACTGCCAAGAGTCTAGAGGCACCCCTTCACCCTTGTGTGACGTGTCAACAAAGAAGGAAGGCAGGAAGGTTTAACCACTAGAACCTCGTGGTACTCTTTGTTTTTTATTTACTTCCCAAGTTCTGCATCTTGGAGATAATTCTTAGAAAGGGCAGGAACAATCATTTACTAAGTGCCTACTATGTTCCAATTACTGCACTGCTGTCTTTTGCGCTCAGAGGACCAAAATGACATCACTATGTTAGAGTCAAGTTACCGTGTGTCGACTGTAGCCGATGAGACAACAGGAGCTCAGAATGCTCTACCACAGGTTGAGCACAAATAGTCTTTGTAAACATCTGGGGTAGATTCTTTAAATTTGTACATCTCACCTTTTCTTTTTTTTTTAAAGCTATTTCAATTCTTCTTTGCACAGCATAGCACAGCACCTTCTCTGATGAGCTGTCCTGTGTCAGTGTCTCCCATGTCATGCAATCAATTCCAAAGTTAAGACTTTGAGAGTGTCCTTGTATGGCTTCTTCTGACTCCCATTTGAACAATTGTCCTGTGTGAGTTCTCCATGAAATAGTCTTTTTGGTAAGCGTGCATTCAAACAATATGGCCAACCCATCACAGTTGTGGTCTCAGCTTGGCAGTTCAATTCCAGAAAGGACTTCACTGTCTGGTACCTTATTCTGCTAGGTATATTCAGAATCTTCCTAAGACAATTCAAATGGGAGCAATTCAATTTCCTGGCATAGCGCTGGTAGACTATCCAGGTTTCACAGACATACAATAATGAGGTCAGTACAACAGCTCTGTAGACCTCTAGTTTGGTAGTTAATCTAATACCTCTTCTCTCCCATACTTTCCTTGGGTCTCTCAAACACTAAGCCAGATCTGGCAATGCATTTGTCAACCTCATTGTCAATGAGTACATCCCTGGAAAGTACCCTGTCAAGGTAAGTGAACTTATCCACAGTGTTCAAAACTTCTCCACTTGTTGTAACTGATGGTTCCCCATATGAATGGTGTGGTGGTGGCTGATGGAGCACCTGTTTTCTTGGTGTTGATTGTTAGGCCAAAATAAGCACAGGCAGCAGAGAATCGATCCATATGTTATTGCATCTCAGCCTCAGAGGGTGCATTGAGTGCCCAGTCAGGTGCTGTGCTAAACACTTGCTAAATAGTATTTCATGCAATCTTCACAACAGTCCTGGGAGGGAGGTGCTATGGTCAACCCTATTTTATTTCTACAGTTGAGAAAGCAGAGCTCTTAGTGGATGAGTATCTAAGGCTGGATTTTAACTCAGGTCTTCTTGACTGCAAGTCTAGCATTCTATCTCCTGTGCCACCTCGCTGTCTCAGGTGCTGCCTTTACCAGGAGGGAAGCTTTCACTATCCTTTGCTGTCCTGTACCATCGTTCACTCCCTTTGGCCTCTCAGTAACTAAGACGGTGTGTCAGGAATATTGTTTTTCTGTTTGCATGTTTTGTGAGTTCAGGTGCTTGACCCATGAGTAATGCTAGGATGTGTCACGCATGGTTTGGAGGGGAGGAGGGAAAGGGGCCGGAAGCCACTGCTGTGACTTAAATTATGTGGCATCAATCCATCAAGGTCTCAAAAGTTATTCTTAGCAGCTAGAACTTGGGGGGGGGCACAAAAGGGAGACATTAAAGTCAACCACAAGAAAGCAAGGCGAGGTGGGGAAGGAGACACTGAGGAAGAGAGCCTGAAACCAGCTGTGGCCTGAAATCTCAGCAATGCTGCCATATGGGCTCCCTCTAGTGGCTATGACTCTAAAGCTTCCATTCCCCATAGAAAAATATTCCAGATACATGATTTTGTGCCTTGTTTCGATGAAGGGGTTCATAATTTTCTTGCTGTAAGGGGCTGCCAAATGGCAGGCTAGTGGATCCCTTCTTAGAATAATGTTTCTTTAAGGCATAAAATATACATGATAACAAAGGAAGCCAGTTATATTGAAATAAAGTTATCAACACATTTTAAAATCTAATCCATAAACCTCCCCCCAAGCTAAGAACCTCTGAGAGAAAGGAGAGGGCAGGGGAGGAGAGGGGAGAATAAAGGGGCAGAAAGACAGTGGGGGAGAGAAAGAAAGAAGCAGGAAGGGGAAAGAGGGGAGAGAGAGAGAGAGAGAGAGAGAAAGTCATCCTGTTCCAAGATCTCTGAACCAGTTTTGCCAAAGTCATCACAAATCTTTCAAATCTGCATGCTTCGTAAGTACTTTTGAATGGGTTCATTGTTTGGGTTCATCGTTTAATTTGATCATGGAGTGATAGAAAGAGAAGGCATCTCAGAAGTCATCTAATCTAAGCCCAAACACAACACAAAAATCTCTTCTACAACGTCCTTACCCTTACCTGGGTCATTTCACCCTGACTTGAAGACTTCCAATGACAGGGGACACACTGTCTCATAAGACAGTCCATTCCATTATGTGTCAGGTCTAGTCATTGGAAAGTTCTTGTTACTGAAGTGCAATTTTGCTTCACTCTAAGTCTCCATGACTCCTCCATCTGTTCTTTCAGGACACCCACAAAAAGTCAATTCACTACTCTGCATAACCCAATAGCTCCAAAACTACAGAAGCATTGGCTCTTCGTGTTAGAAAAGGTCTCAGAGTCTAACTCTTATTTTGCAGTCAGGTTACATACACTGTTGGTTCATGTTTCCCTTATAGTCAAATGCAATCACTAGATGTTTTTCATATGAAAAAATAAAAAAAATTTCAGACTTGCGGTACTATCAGCCTCAGCCCTTAGTGAAGGAGTCTAAAGTACTTCCCATCATCATGCTTTTGTCCTTCATTGCCGAAGAAGACCATGCCATCATAGGAATGATGACATGACTTGCACTTGACTTTGTTTTGAGTGAAGGAGGGCTATGCAGGTTACCTGCCTCACTTCTCCTCCAGAGCCATCTGGATCCAGTGACCAGATACTCATCAGGATGACTGGAGATGACCCAGGATGCACTGGGAGACTTTGGGCTCTTTAGGCCAAGGTCTTTGCAGGCTCTCACTTAGGGCGAGGCAACGCCCATTCATTGAATAGGCCTATTTAAGAAGTAGCCAGGGCATGGTCCCTTTAATGAGGTCAAGAAAACAAAGACATCAGACTGGGTGGGAAACAGCAACAGTTACTATTGATAATCACTCTAAAGCTAGCGGGGTCCAGAAGCCCTTGGCAGGGACCCCTTGGAGACCCAGTTTCAGGGTGTAGTAGGTTTAAGGTTTTACTGTTTCCCACCCAGCTTGGAAGGCCCAAGCAGCCATTTCCAGGGTAGAGTTACAGACTAGACCTATTATGTCTTTTGTGGCCCTCCTGGTAAAAATATTCCCTCCATTAATGGAGATTGGCTGCTGTTACCTGCTCAACAGCTACCAGTCTTACAGAAGTAGCCTAGATATTGAGATGTTATCTATGATTACATTTACATTAGACAACATGGTATGGGATCATAGAGCCAGAAGAAACTTCAAAGGGGGATCTAGTGCAGAAAAGACTTCACTCAGACCCTCCTAATTAATTTTCTATTCCTTTCTTAAAACTCTGCAGACTTTACCCTTCTCTCTTACTAACACAGAATCTTGACTCAGAGAACTTCACCAGAATTTTCACTAACTCAAGGCCCTCCTATAATAGTTTAAACTCATTCCTTCTTGTCCTCTTCTCAGCAGACAAAGAGAAAAAAGGTTCATTGTCATATTCTATGTATGTATGTATATATATGCATGTGCATATATAAGTATGTATGAATGTATGTGCTTACAGACAAATACACATATTATACATACGTATACATATATACATACACACACATAAACATGCACACATCTCACTTAAAGGATCTTATTAAGTCCAACCACACTTCTCCTCTGTAGGTTCTTGTAGCCTTTCCCCAGAAGAGCCATTTCTCCAAACCCTGAATAATTTTCTGTGCTCTTCATTGACCGTTCTCCATAACACATTTCAGTTTTGAGGCCCAAGGCCGAGAATAGTGTTCTAATAAAGGGCCAACTGATGATGGTCACAGTGAGGGAATGTATCTGTGTAAGTATCCTTTTCACACCATGGCTTTCTATTACACAGATTTGGATTCATCAGTGCTCTGTAGTAACCCCTATAAGACAGGTGTTATGCTTTGAAAGGGACTGCTAGGTGGTGAATAGAGTGCTGGGCCTGGAATTAGGAAGACTCAACATCTTGAGTTCAAATCCAGCTTCAGACACTTATGGGATGTGTGACCCTGGGCAATTTAACCCTGTTTACCTCAGTTTCCTCATCTGTAAACTGAGCTGGCGAAGGAAACAGCAAACCACTCCAGCATCTTAGCCAAGAAAAATGGGATTACAAAGTCAGATAGTACTGAAAAACAGCTAAACAACCTCAGTTAAGGAAAGGATTATCATATTGAACACCAACTCATCTCTGATTCATTTTTACTGATAAAGTATCTGCTCTGGGCCCTAGACCATTCAACTCAAATCAGTATTTTTTGTTTCAGGCTTTGTTATTGAAAAATCTTTTTTAGTAAATGTATTTGTCAAATACTTTCCTGCCTTTGTGAGCCCCATCCCTTGATGACTAATGCTCTTTAGATGCTCTCAGGAAGCATTCTAAAGGCCAATTAAGATTGTTTGGTTCTCTAGCTAGAGTTATTGCAAGTAGAGGAGATTAGTCTGTTTATGACTAAAGTTTTTGGCTAACTTTCTGGCTCTTGATCAAGGCAGGGGAATAAACCTGGCTTCTTTCAAGCTATGCCAGTGGAGACCAAGATCTGGTGGATTCTTACAGGTTGGAAAGGCTTTGTATTTGGGTCCAGTGGCAGATGGTGATATCTCTCATCTGAGCACCAGACTAGTGAAGTTTTGACAAGTTTATCACCAGATTCAACACAGTGATGAATTCTTCATAATATAAACTTTAAGAGACTGTAACTGAAGCTAATTGAAGGCAGGGTATGTCTTTTGCCTCATTTTGTATCCCTAGAGCTTAGCACAGTGCTGGGCACATAGTAGGTATTAATCAATATTAACTGAAATAATGACAGCAATCTGCTCTAAATTCCAGGACTTTGAATTCTATCATGTTGCTGGATTGAGCTAAACAGAAGAGGATGTAACCTGAAGAATTATTTTCCTCTTTCTGAAATCCATGAAAGTGCTCTTGTTTCGTTATCTGCTCTTTCCTTTAAAAATGGAATGTGGCGAATCTGTTTTGGTTAGTTGAGGATTCTTGCTAATGGGGTTCTGGTTCATTCAGGTTTCATTCTATCTGTGGTTTGCTCGGAGTTTAAACTGAAGTAGCTCTGTACTTAGAGAGTAATGAGAAAACAAGCTAATGATGCTTCTGTGTGGCCTGATGAGTAGTTTCATATAAAATGGGTGGTCTTGAAACATAATGTTGCATTATGATGGAGCCTTGTTTACTTGTCCTAGGACCAGAATATAAGAACATCAGCTGTCCAGAGACACAAGAAATTAATTCTTCATACAGAGTTGTTCCTGAGATGCCCCCTAAGCCCCTGGTTAATATAATCTGGTAACAGTTCTGCCAGTGACTATACCAAACTTTCAGTCCCAATGGAGAACATTGCATAGGGGTGGGGAGGAAGATGTCCCTCCTCTACCAGATCCCTTTCACAAGAGACCAAGTAGCCAGTTTTCCATGATTCAAAGGATCATAGACTTAGAGCTATCCAACACCCTTATTTTACAAATGAAGAAACTGAGACCCACAGTGGTAAAATGACTTGTCCAAGGTCACATAGGTCATCTGACTACAGAGCCAGTCACATTTTCTCAGAACAGCTCTATGTTGGAATCCTAGAACCAAAAAATGTTACAGGTGGCAGGGGCCTCCGAGATGATTTAATTTAAACTTTATAAAGGAAGAAACCAGAATCAGGGGGTTGCTGAAAGTGGCCTAGCCAGTTGGTGGTAGGATTGAGGACTGTGGAGAGAGGACAGAGATAGGAATGAGCATTTATCCAACGACTACCATGTCAAGCACTCTGCTAAGCACTTTACAAATAGTACGTCAAGGCAACTAGTATGTCAACACCTAACCTAGGGGTAGGTGTTATTATTATGTCTATTTTCCAAATGGGAAAACTGAGGCATATGGAGGAAACGTGACTTGCCCGGAGTCAGAGAGCTAGTAAATGTTTGAGGCTGGATTTCAACTTAGGCTTTGCTGATTCTGGGTCCAGGTTTGAAATCCTGACTTTGCCTCTTCCTACCTTCTCTGGGCCTCAGCTTCCCCATCTGTAAAGTTGAGGGGTGGGGTTTGCATTAAGTGACCTTTAAGAGCCCTTCTGACCCTTAATCTATAACCTGAGATGCTTCGTACTCTTTCTACCACATTCTGTTAGCTGATCAGTGTGTGGGTTTCAGGTATAAGTATATACCCACCCCAGCAGAAAAATCTGCCTTAGGGCTCACCCTGACAGTCTCCTGTTTCCTTTGGCAGTTCTGCTGCAAATGGTTAGCCTTGCAATGACCGGAGCCCTCTGTGTTATGATTTAATGCTTTGCAGCTGGATTTTCAAATACACTGTTGTATAGTACGTTCTGCCCTTTTGCCCAGATTGCAACAGATGTTGATTTACCGGGACCAATCTCAAGCCAAGAAGGAAGTGGCAGTCTTGGTAATTAATAAAATGATGTCTATATTAAAAGGTAAGGGCTGAAGGAGGAAGACTGCTTTGGGGAATTTTCTCCCTACCCCCAGTTTAACTCTATTATTTTCCCCTGAACTAAATGTGACCTTTCTTTAGCTTTCTTTCTTTCCTTCCTTCTTTTCTTTCTTCTTTCTGTTCTTTTTTCCCTTCTTTCTTTCTTTCTCTTCTTTTCTTTCCTTTTGTATTTCTCTTTTCTTTTTCTTTCCTTCCTTCTTTTTTCCTTCCTTCTTTCTTTTTCTTTCTTTCTTTCCTTCTTTCTTTTAAATAAAAAGGAAATAGCTACCATTTCCTAAAATGTGTTCCCTAAAATTGCTACTTTAAAATACCAGAGCACTTTTCCAAATATACAAGTTCATGTTAGAAAGAGTAACAAATAATCTTTTTTTTCACATAAGACATCAAATTATAGAATTTCTTTAGAGCTGCAGGGACCCTTAGAGACAGTGCTGCTCAACATCTTCTCATTCCAGATACTTAACTGTTGTGGGATGATGGTGTAGGGCCTCAGCCTTCTAATCTGTAAAATGGTAATAATGTAGGTAGCCTCCTTCAAGGCTTCTTTGCATGGGATTCTCTGCAATGGTGCAGATTTAGAGCTTTAGAGTTCTATGAAGGGCTGGAAGAGTTTGGGAGAAGAGAGGTTCTAGGCTTGTGACATCTCAGTTCAATTAATAGAGAGACCTAACTCTTGCCCAAAAGGAAATTCCCCCAATTCACTAGCACTTTTAGCTGGGAAAGGGACAAGATCAAGGTGCCAGCTCCTTTACATGTCAACTGCTTCTCAGGGTCTGTCTTTCCCTTTACAGATCTGAAAAGAATCTAGATCCCATGTCTTCCCTCTCAAAGTTCTCCAAGTCAGTAGATCAATCAAGCTCATGCCACTTCCACCCTTCTTCCAAGTAGGGAACATTGAGTAATCCGTCTCCACCATTGAGGAGAGGCTTGTGTAAATGAGCTTTGAGATTTGGGTTACATTTGTACTACCTTCTTCATAGAACTGTTGGAATGAACACATCACCACATCATGTAAACCTCAAAGTGACCTATTTATTTTGTTGTCACAGAAGGGCTGAAGTCTAAACAGAGAAAACAATTTATCTAAAGACAAACAGCTAGACACTCGGGAGCAGGAACTTAATCCTAAGCCTCTAGACTCAGTCTTATACTTTTCCCGCTATACTTAATAGCCTGTGTCCCTGCGTAAGTCACTTCAGTTCTTTCAAACTCATTTTCCTTATTTGTAAACTAGATAAAAAAATAATAGCTATCTGATAAGGCTGGTGCAGAATCAGATGAAATAATGTATGTGAAGTACTTTGCAAACCTTTAAGCATAATATACATAGGAATTTGTTGTATTGCTGTTGAGTCACTTGAGTTATGTGTGACTCTCTGTGACCCCATGTGGGGTTGTCTGTCAAAGATACTGGATTGTTTTGCCATTTTCTTCTCCAACTCATTTTACAGATGAGGAAACTGAGGCAAACCCGGTGAGGTGACTTGCCCAGGGTCATACAGCTAGTAAGTTTAAAAATTTGGATTTGAACTCAGGTCTTCCTGCCTTGGTGCTCTATTTGCTGTACCACCTGACTGTCCTATGAATGACAGTTACTTATTTGTTTGTTTGTTTTTTTAATTGAATTTAATTTTGTATTTTGGTATTTTTCATTTTTAACACAGTTCATATCTTATAACATAATTCCAAGTTTTGGTCAGGTGATATTTCTTTTAAAGCATTTACAATATAGACCACAAATGGATTTTTTAAAAAATATTAGCCAACAGACACAAATAATAACTATGTATGCTAACCTCATAAGCCCTTGACCTAACTGTCTCCACACTATTACTAAGAATTAAAGGACCCTATCTTATTGTTGCTGGTCTAAAGTCCTAAGCCTAATAGTTTAATTTTAGACTTGACCTCAGGCGTTCCCCTATCAACAATCTATAATTTAATAGATCTGGTATTAAGCTTACAAACGTTTTGACTGTAGGAAATTGCCACTAAGAGTAGGGACATTGCAGAGAAACAGTATCTCCCCAACTTCATGTCAGTTCCAGGCAGGATTAGATTGTCCACTTACATTCAGTCAGGCTTAGAGTCTGCCAGGTGTCAGTGGAGAAACTGAGTCAGGAGACTTTTACCTCAGCCCAGGCTGAACAGCCACTCTCTCACCCTTCCCATGAGATCATCTTTTTCAGTTCATACCAGCATCCCACAGGCTTACTGGCATCATGGATTGGAGGCTCAGACTGCCTTTGTTGCTATCCATACCTGGAGTTAGACCCAGAACAGTCACTTAATAGTTCCATAGCATCTTAAAATAGCAAGTTCCAATAACCAGGTTTCAGATATGACTATAATTTCACATTGGCCAAGGAACTATCTTTGGAGGCAAATCTTAAGTGGCTTACATGCCTTTCTATACCTGTTCTAGTTCCTGCTTAAATAACAATCATAAAATCAAATTTACCATTAAAACCTTAACTTTCCATCAATGCCAGATTTTACCCGAAGTTACCTGCCTCTAGGAGACTTAGACTAAATTCATTTCTCCAAACTAAAGATGTTTCTGATTTAGTTTCAGTAATTAATTCAGTCAATGGGCTTAATACTAATTGCTTTTACATCACTTTGTAACATGTCCAATTTTTCTTCCCATCTCTCCCCTCCCCCCACCTCCTAATACCTTACATTCTGATTACCCTTTCCCTCAACAAGTCCTCCCTTTATCACACCTCACCCTTCCCTTATCCCCATATTCTCTGTTTTCTTGTAAGGCAAGATAAATTTCTATACCCCATTACCTATGTTTCTTATTTCCTGGTTATATGCAATAATAATTCTCAACATTATTTTCTAATACTTGGAATTCCACCTTCTTTCCCTCCCTCCCCATCCCCACTGAGAAGGCAAGCAATTCAATACAAGCTATATATGTGTCATTTTGCAAAAGACTTCCATAATAATCATGTTGTGTAATACTAACTATATTGTCCTCTATCCTACTCTATCCCCCCTTATTTTTTAATTCCCTCATTTGACCTTGTCCCTTCCTAAAAGCATTTATTTCTAGTTACTCCCATCTCCCCATTTGCCCTCCCTTCTATCATTCCCCTCACATCATTTGTTGCCTTCTCCCCTAATTTCCTGTAGTATAAGACAGATTTCCATACCAAATTTAGTGAGCATGTTATTCCCTCCTTAAGCCATATAAGGTGAGAGTAGCTTCACTTTCCCCCTCTCCTCTTCTCCCTTTTCTCCTCCATTGAACAAGATTTTTCTTTATCTCTTTTATGAGTTATAGCCTGCCCCATTTCATTTCTCCCTTTCTCCTCACAGTATTTTCCTCCCTCACCCCTTAATTTTTATTATATATCTTTTTTTGGATGTGGATATCATCTCTTCTGATTCAACACATCCTGTACTCTCTGTCTACATATGTGTGTGTGTGCATGTACAATCCCTTCACCTACCCAAATACTGAGAAAAGTCTCAAGAGTTATAAATATTTTCTTTCCATGTAGGAATGTAAACAGTTCAGCTTTAGAAAGTCTTTTATGATTTTATTTCCTGTTTAGCTTTTCAAGCTTCTCTTAATTCTTGTGTTTGAAAGTCAAATTTTTTATACAGTTTTGGTCTTTTCAACCTGAATGTTTGAAAGTCCTCTACATCATTGAATTACCATTTATTCCCTTGAAGTATTATACTCAGTTTTGCTGGGTAAGTGATTCTTGGTTTTAATTCCAGTTCCTTTGGCTTCTGGAATATCCTATTCCAAGCCCTTCAATCCCTTAATATTGAAGCTGCCAGATCCTCTGTTATCCACAATACTCAAATTGTTTCTTTCCAGCTGCTTGCAGTATTTTCTCCTTGGCCCTGGAATTCTGAAATTTGGTGGCAATATTCCTAGGAGTTTCTCTTTTCAGGTCTCTTTTAGAAGGTGATCAGTGGATTCTTTCAATATTTATTTTGCCCTCTGGTTCAGAGTATCAGGACAGTTTTCCTTGATAATTTCATGGAAGATAATGTCTAGGGTCTTTTTTGATCATGGCTTTCAGGTAGTCCCATAATTTTTATATTGTCTCTCCTGAATCTATTTTCCAGGTCAGTTGTTTTTCCTATGGGATGTTTCACATTATCTTCTATTTTTTCAAACTTTTGGTTTTGTTTTTTAACTGCTTGGTTTATCTCATAGTCATTCATTTCCTTGAACTTAATTCTCTCTTTCAGAGAACCATTTTGTTCAGTGAGCTTTTGAACCTTCTCCTCCATTTGGCTAATTCTGCTTTTTAATGCCTCCTTTTCCTCATTGGCTTTTTGGACCTCTTTTCCCAATTGAGTTAGCCTCTTTTTAAAGGTGTTATTTTCCTCAACATTTTTTTGGTTCTCCTTTAACAAGCTACTAACTGACTTTTCAAGCTCTTCTATTGCCTGAGTTCAATTTAAGTTCACTTTGGAGACCCTGGAGACAGGGGCCTGAACTTCCTGTGACAGTAAGCCTTGTTCTTCCTCATCTGAAAGGATGGGAGGAGGCTCCTGTTCACCAAGAAAGTAACTATGTTCTTATTTTTTTTTTACCTTTTTGGGGCATTTTCCCAGCCATTTACTTGACTTTTGAATCCTTTGTCAAGAGATTAGACTCAGCTGCTCGGTTCCCCTGAGCTTTGGGTGGGGGCAGGGCCATCACTCAGGGCTGGAGTTTAGATGAGCTGTTTCCTTTAAGTTGAGCTTTAAGCTGAGCTGCCTGAACAATGGATCCAGGTCATTTCTGCCTACAGTCTGCTGCCTCAGCCTCTGCCATCTACTGGGGCTATTGCTGGAGAAACCCCCATTCCTTCTCACCCAGCTGGGAAAGCCCTCCCCCACTGACCTTTGGAGCTTTCTTTGCCACTTGTGGGTTGAGGTATCTGGGACCTTCCCTGCTTGGAACTCTGTGCAGAAGTCTGTTCAGGTCCTGTTCCTCCCAGTGCCACATGGCCAGGGCTGGGCTACGATCCACTCAGCATCCCGTGGGATAGACCTATCCTGTCGGTCTTCCAGGTTACCTTTGGCTGGAAACCTCTTTTGCTCTGTTGTTCTGTGGGTTCTGCTGCTCTAGACTTTGTTGAGAGTCCTTTTTACAGGTGTGTTGTGGGCTGTGGGGGAAGTGCTAGAGTATATTCTATTCTTCTATCTTGGTTCTGCCCCCTGTTTGTTTTTTTATTATCACTACTGATATTCTTGTTTTCAACTTATTTTTGAAAGTTTTCAAATAGAAGCTTCCAGGCAAGTTACTATTCTAGTATTATTATTTTATATTTAATGTTTGGTGAATTTTTTGCAGGTGGATAATATTATTGCTATTTGTAATTAAATAAAAGTGTTGGGATGTCAGTTCATCTTCTGTAAGCAGACTAAATACATCTTTGGGACAACTTTAGCAGCAGACAAGACAAAGGGGGTAGTAGGTACTTAACCTGTTCTTACATGATTTTCATTTGAGAGGCAACATTATAAGTGGACTTAGAATTGGAAAGACCTGGCTTTGAATCTCACTTCAGACACTTTACAGCTGTGCCACTAAGGGCAACTGACTTAACCTCTCCGGACCTACATTTATGTATTTGCAAAATGAAGGGATTAGACTTAATGACCTCTAACCTACCCAGCTCTATATCTATGATCCTTTGATGTCTTCTGTTAGATCTCTATGCTTTGAGAGCTTTTCATGATGCAGTTAGGAGGTTTCCAATATTTGACTTGTGACATCCTTGAAAAACATTGGTCTTAAATTTTCATGGATCAATGTTATGTCCAAGAAATTGTGGGCAACATTTTTTTCTGTAAGGATTCTCACACAGCTTATTTGTTATATTCTGAAGGATGTTTCAGGGTTTGTATTTGTAAAATAGGAATTAGTCATCTATTAGTTGATCAAAGATAGAAAGAATCTTGTAAATAATTCTGAATAATTGTCTTTTAAAGTATTTGGTAGGTGCTAAATTTTTGCATTCTACAGTGATACATGGCAGTTTTTTCTGTTTTCTTTTAAAATATTGTTACATTAAAATTATTCTCATCTCATTCAATGAGGTTCTGATGGGGTACTTGGGTGCATGTTCTTCGGCCCCAATTCTGGTATCACATTTCTCTTTAAAAATCACATTTCTCCCTAGCCTCAAAATACTATCTTAGGCAGTTTCTCCCCAGTCCAAGGACACAGCTTACCCCAGCAACAATTGTTATCTTCCTTCCTGCTATAACAGCCAGCTGCACCTATAGAACTTATTAGTCTGAACCAGCTAGGTACTGACTGAACTGGCTGTGCACTGGGTCATAAAGACATTTACTGCACACTGACCAATCTTACGTATCCTAGACTTAGACATACGTATACTCCTTTACATTTATCTTGTTTAACAAGATATTGAAGAGGGCAACCTGGTATTTCTGAGCTAGCCCTGACCATTGGTTGACTTGGTGAGGTTTCAAACCTAAAGCCACACTTCCATGTAGCCCCCCCTTGGGCTATTTCTGAATGAATTTTGGCTAAAATACTGACACAGTAGATACCAAAAGTATATGTTACTTTAAGAACTGACCACTCCTAGGAGAAGAATTTTTTTCTAAAGAAACGATAGAATGCATTTTGAAATGCAAGATGGATAATTTTGATTAATTTAAACTGAAAAGTTTTTGCACAACCAAACTCAATGCATCCAAAATTCGGAGGGATGTAGTAAATTGGGAAAAAA
>CM053769.1:697690236-697731196 GCA_028658325.1 Potorous gilbertii | reverse complement strand
GGACCTAGCATAGGTGAGTCTTTCTACTCCGCCATCTTGGCTCCACCCCCAAGAGAACAAATTCTTGACAGAGAAGCTGCCCCTTCATATGAGATGAATGAATGAAAAAATGAATGAAGCATTCATTAAAGACTTACTAATGTGCAATGCACTGTGCTAAGTTTTGGAGATACAAATAGAAGGCAAGACAGTCCCTGTTCTCAAAGATCTCACTTTCTAATGGGGAAGGTGGCACATCTGAAAGATTTCCTCTGTTAATACGGAAAAGTCCCATTCTTCTTAGGTGCAGTGGTAAGTTTCCAATGCACTGCCAAGGACTTTGTTGAAAGGGAGTTTCTTTTCTGGGTCTTTTGTGGCTGTGACTGCAATCCCTGCAGGCTGCATCTCCAGAGCTTACATCCAAGGATGACAGCTGAGAGTACTGGAATGGAAATGTTGCTATTGCCAAGGCTCCTGAGTTCAGGGTTCTGGGCTGTCTCCATCAGGGTCTGAGGGGAAATAATAGTCAGAGGGGTGATGGCTTGATATGCATGGGGCACTCTGCCTCCGATCTGTTCTTCAGGGAGCTTTGCTGCTTTGGCTAGGCTGACTTGTCTGATTGTGTGTTGTAGGTTGGCAGGTGGTGAGGATGGCTGGTTCCTTCTCTAAAGCACGTGCTCCTCCAGATGTTGGCTAAGATTCCTGGTCTGGAAGCAGAACCAGTAGTCTGGAGGGTGCTGACATTCCCAGGACTTGTACTCATCTATCTACCTGTTGATCACCGCTGGTCAACTGTTATTGCTGGGAATGAGGAAGGTAGAATTCTTCCTCGTGATTACTGTGGAGAAGAGATTGCAAGGGCTGGGATGGAAGTAGGTCTTTTTGTTTGGTGTACACTGGTATTCTCAAAGCTCTGGTGTCCTAGACAGTCACCATCAGGATCTGAGGGGAAATGGTGGGCAAGGTGGTGACAGTAGTTCAACTCACTTGACATGTTCTGCCTCCTGTCTCTCCCTCAGAATGACACAGCAGTATAGGACATAATTGCCTTCTCCTCTCTTCTCTTCCCTTTTATCTCTTATGATTTCAGGATACTGAAAGTGGAATAGATGGTAGCAATCAGACTACTAATAGGTTTTCTACAGAAGCATGTGGTGGAGGCAGAAATATGTGTGCCTATTCTGGCCAAGGGGGTGTTTAATGTCCTATATTCACAAATTACAGCTCCAGTTTCAAGGAGAAGGAATTTTGAATTCCATAGCAGGCAAATGCAGTATAATACTGTGAAATGAATGCCATTCTATGGAACATTTGGTTTTGGTCAAACACCAGAATCTGTTTCTGGTTATATGGTGACCTAGCACTGAAAAGATTTTGCCTTTTGGTGTGATGTGACAAATATTAAGAAATCCCTCTGTTTTATGACAGTAGAAGTGGGACAGAGTTGTCTGTCAGCTCAAAGTGACACAGCTTCCAGGTCCATCTGTCTTTTTTGACTCTCCAGATAGTATCAAATTGAAGGAAATGGTGAGAAAGGGCCAGACTTTGTCCACATTAGGATCATGATGACCATGTCATGGTCACTACTCTAATGAGACTCAGCTAAGCAAGTTTGTATCTGGGTTCTTGGTTGCCTTTTCTATTTTTGTGTTTGTTCTTTCTTGATCTTAACAGGTGTGTGTGTGTGTGTGTGTGTGTGTGTGTGTGTGTCCATCTATCTCTGTCCATCTGTCTCTCCTTCTCCCTCTCCCTCACCCTCTCCCTCCCACTCTCCCTCTCCCGCTCCTTTTCCCTTTCCTTCTCTCTCCCTCCCTCTCTGTCTCTCTATGTCTTTCAGTCTCTCTCTGTCAATATATTTAGGGTTAGAAGGCACTTTGTGAGTTTGAGCGGTCTAGAGGTTCTGGATCCTATAAGGTTGGATCTGAGTGGCACCAGGGAAGGAATCTGTAGCAACAGCTCCAGTAAAATTGGCTAGGGTGATCCCTGACAAGAAGATTGGTCTAAGCCTGTCCATTTTACCAGCAGATGTACCGGAAGCTGTTCATACAGTGTGAATGGCAGGTAAAATATCTCATTTGCAGTCCTGAAAACTATTCTATGTTGTGATGAAGTTTAAATCCATCAAATTGTAACAGTACTTATAAGTTACCAATCTTGTTTTGTCATTCTTTTAATATGTTTATCACCTGAATGCAACATGTTTTCAGGAAACATTACAAAAATGAGAGATACACACAAAAATAAAATAAAGGGCAGGAGTAGAATTTCGTGTGTAAAAAAGCAGGAATAGTGATCATGATCTCAAGCAAAGTTGAAATAAATTTAATCAAAAGTGAAAAACAGAGAAACTCCACCATGCATCAACAATAATATTCAGTATTGTTTTAAGCCATTTAAAATGCCTGGACAGAATAAAGTACCTGAATATGTAGCTGCCCAAACAGATTCAGGAACTATATGAACATACACATAAAACACTTTTTGTGCAAAAAACTCAGATCTAAATAACTGAAGTAATAGTTACTGTGCATGGGTAGGTAGAGCCAATATAATTTTTTAAAAGACAATTTCACCTAACTAAGCTATTTATTCAATGTCATCCTAATTAAATTAATAAAAAACTATTTTACTGAGTTAGAAAAAAATAATAACAAGGTTCACTTGGAAGAACAAAAGGTCAGGAACTTCAATGAAATTAGGGCAGAAAATGTAAAGGAAATAGATTCAGGACTATCAGGTCTTAAACTATTAGACAAGAGCATTGTTGAAGGATAAAAAAAGATAATTTAGATTATTTTAAATTAAAATTGTCTTGTATAAATAAAACATATGTAGCCAAGAAAAGAAAGAATGCAGAAAATTCGGGGGGAAACTTTTACAGATAATCTCACAGATAGGATGTGATTGAGTTGGAATATTGCTGTGGTGTAGGAAATGATGAGCTGGTTAATTTAGAAAAAATGGAAAGATTTGAAGTTATGAAAGAAAGTGCTATACACCTTCAGAGAAACAGATGATAGGAGGAAATAAATATAGTTTGGTCTTACATATACATGGATGAGGATATATGTGTATGTTTATAGTTATCTATGTATATGTATATGTATATATCTGTGTTTAATTATAGCCTTCTTGGAAGTGAGGAGGGAGAGGGAAAAATAGAGTAAAAAGTGCACAGCAGAGAACACAAGAAAACCAACAAGGAAGCAAAGAAAAGCTGGACAACTTTGGAAAACAATGTGTAGTATTTATTATATAGGTTTTCTTGAAATGGAAATTTATTGTTTTTATTGAATCCTGTCTTATGGTTTACTGTGTATGTGCTAATATTTTTTTCTTTTCTAATTTTATATCTAAGTTTAAAATTACAAAAAAAGTTTATCACTAAATATTTAGCATTTTTTATTCCTATGAATAAATTTCCTGTCCCATACCAGACTCATATTATACATTGAGTGTCTGTTTATTCATCTTTTTGGGAGGAAACCTTGGGCCCTAACCTAAGCTAAACCTGAATTTATCCTCAGGTCTTGGATGGAGTACTAGTGGGAGGGTTCTTGATGAGCTAAGAGAGTAAGCAAAGGAAGCTTAACACCTATCATGAAAGGCTTGACTCCCCCAGTACCAAATCTAGTCCTGTGTGAACGAACCCATGTGACGGGGTCCTCAGCAGAAGGGTCTCTTAATGCAAAGGGACTGGAACAGTATCTCAACCCTTGGAAGGCCCATCCATGATTCCTCAAGATTAGCCAACAATCTCAACTTCTAGTCAGAGAAGTATGGTTTCCTTGGCAGTGACTCATAGGTAATCCCATATTCAAGATTTCAGGAATTTGACACTCTACAGAGGAAAGTTGATTTCCAGATGCAGTATTCTCCAGAGAGGAAGAAGATCATCTTCATAGTTCATGCATTTGGAAAACGGAGAGAGTGAATTATTCAGACGATATAGGTCCAACGGGAAGAGGATTGCTTGGTCAGCTGCCCTCAAATTTTATTTACCTTCTGGTGAGATGAGAGAGCTCCTGTGAATTTTTTTAATTTTATTCATTTTCTGCAGAGGAAAATAAAAACTGTTCCATACTCGATATTCATGTTGTATCTAGGGGACTTTTATGGAGCTGGGAACTCCTTTTAATCAAGTTTGGGAAAACCAAATTATTCCAAGAAAACCTCAGATGAGGTCTCAAAGAACTGGACACAACTGAAATGACCAAGCAACAGCCACAAAGCTGTAGAAGAACTTTAGCTCAAGCGTAGGAGTAGTTTTGTCCTAAAGTGAGACCAAGAGCACATTTACCAAACAGAGATGATAATGCTCCCAAGATGTGTCTTATATTCCCCGCCATCTTTGTGGAGGTAGTATGTCAGAGGGGAGAGAATACTGGCACTGGGTCAGAAGAGCTACGTTCAAGTCCATCTCTGGGGCTTAGTATCTACTTGTCTTTTTTTAAATCATTTTACCTCCTTGGGTCTCTGTTCCTTCATCCTTAAAATGGAACACCTGAATTAGACACCTTCTGAGATCCCTTCGAGTTCTTAACTTGTTGTCCTATCTATGACCTTGGGAAACTCATTATTCTACGTTGGCTCAGGCCTCTCCATTGCTTTAGGTCCTTAGGTTCAATCAAATTCATTCATCATAAAAAATATATAGAGAGATTCATAGGGTCAAAGACTAGCTAATGCCTTTATTTTATGGAGCATCCTGAGAGAGGTTAAATAAAGCTGAAGTCCTATGAGCAGGAGGGTGATGTGGATGGTAAAGTACCAGACTTGGGGTTGGTAAGACCTGGGTTTGAATTCTGTCAAGTATTAGTTGCATAAACCTGGGCAAGTGACTTCAGTTACCTCACCTGTAAAATGGAGATAGACATCACACTTACCTCTCTGGATTATTATAAGGATCAAATGAGATCATGTATGTCAAGAACTTTACAAACCTTAAACACTATGGGTAACCCCAGTCCCAAAGTCTATTGGTGTGGGCCTCTCTCTTCACTGGTGGAGATTAATGTCCTGTACCTGTGTGAGAGATGGGGGGAGCTGGAGGGAATGGGGGGGCAAGCTTTAGTCTAAGTGTCTTCTTTGAGCTTTCATCAAGATGCTTCTGGCTTCCAGCAATCAAAGAGAAGATAGAAGTTGCCAAGCTCACTTTAGGTTGCTGAAGGAAAGGACTGGGAAGGAGCCAATATGAGAGATGCTGGCAGTCTGAACTAAGATGGACAACATCTGAGAACAACTAAGATGGAAAATTGCCTATATTGATTAAAATACAACAGCTGAACTGTGTGGGAGTCAGGTCAGAGCAATTTAGCCAATTTATTTACTAAGAAACACTGAAGAGAGCCAATGTGAAGAATGCAGAAGCCAGTAGGAAGGTTATGGCCATTCCACGGTCTAAGGAAGAGAAAGGCATTCCAATAGAAGGATCTAAATAAAACTCTCACCCACGTCAGCCCTGGTTTACAGAGAATCACTGAAAAAACAGGAGAAATGTCCACCTCTGTCCTCAGATATCACCATCAGTCTCTACCTCTCCTCTCCACCTGAAACCCACTCTGTAGAAAGAAAAGGAGTGCTGGTATAGAATGTACAATATCAAGAGGACCTGAGTTCAAATCTGGCCTCAGACACTTACTAATTGTGTGACCCTGGGCAAGTCATTTAACCCTGTTTGCCTCAATTTAATCATGAGGAGTCAGACACGATTAAAAAAGTGACAACAGTTCAGTTGTAGAACAACTTCTAGTTTTAGAAAGTTGCCTGAAACGTTAAGTGAATAAATGATTTGACTGAGATCATATAGTCAGCATGTATCAGAGGCAAGACTTGAACCCAAATCTTCTGACTGATGGTTGTGTTGTGAGTATGTGTGTGCATATGTGTATATATATATATATGTATATATATATATATAATTAAATTAAACTTTATCATATCAGTCATATCAAACTTCTACCTCCTTCACTAATCCTGATCAATCAATTATGAGTTACTGTTTGTTAAGGTGAAAACCCCTTCCCCTCCTAGCCCTCCTGCTCTCTCATACCCATCTAGCTTAGAGTTACCTTTCTTAAACAAGTCCCAATCCTCTTCTAACTTTCCTTTGCTTTTGGGAACCATCACTCTATTGCTAAAAAAAAACTCACAGAAACCTTTCTTAAGAAGACATCCCTGGCCCTCCTATCTATTGCAGAGTATTCCTTCTGTTTGACACTTCAAGACCTTCTCTTTGCTGCTGTCATTTAGCAACTTCTATTCCTTTGAGGATGCTCCATCCATCTGTAGCTCACAGTCTGTATTCCTGTGGCCACAATCTATCCTTTCTGAAGAGTTCAGACCAGTTCTCATGACCTTAAATCCACCTCAGCTGCCCACAGGTTTGGCAGGACTGAAGCATTACGTAAAGCTTGCTAAGGCATACCTTAGATCTCACTATCATCTCTAAGAGAACCACCTCCATGAGCTGAACTATGAAAATCCCCTAAGCATAACTTTCTATCTTTCCATCTCTCCCACTGCCTCATTCCTTCTAAATCTACTGTTTGTCCTCATTGCAACCTCTAACCCTCCCACCCCTTCCTGTTTTCCCTCCCTACTCAGACCCTAGAGTTGATCAGTTCAACTCTATGCTGACCTGGATCCATAATATCCTTGTCCTATTGGTGCTTGATTACTGAGGATCTCAGTTGTCTCCACATCTTGTTGTTGTGGTTGGTCTTCATTCTGGAAAAGAACCAATGACATCAGGAGGATGATGTCTTGACTTGTCAGCAAATTGAATCTAAGTGATGCAGACCACTGCAAAGTCAGCAGCTTCTGACTAAGCAAGGAAGCCTCTGAGAAATTCAAATCTCAAGTCTTCCAACTGAAGTAACGCCTGAAAATCCCTTTTCCAGTTCAAGAAGAGTTTGAATATCACCTAGTTGCCAGTTCTCAAGCATTCCCTCAAGTATGAATCAACATTTGTTCCTAAACTTTGACTTGCATACCAGGTCCAGGCCCTCTACCCCTTTCCCACAATGCCTGGGTCTGCTTGACCCAGATAAAATACCCATAAAAATCCACCTGACTTTACTCGTTTGGGGTGCCCCTTCCACCAGGATCCCACAGGACCGATCTGCTGATGTTCTCCCTGACTGCCCCTCCTGGATTTGACTATTTCCTCTCAATGAAGCTGGCTTGCTTAGTTTTTGCTCAGACATATGTTGTGCTCTGCCTCAGGGTGATCCTTATTTCTTTGTCCTTCACCTTAGAATCCTGAACCTCACCCAAATTACTTGAAGCCACTCTGACAAATTTCTATTGCTGTCCAGTCATTGCATTCATGCCTGACTCTTTGCAACCACATTTGGGGTTTTCTTGGCAAAGATACTGGGGTGATTTGCCATTCCTTCTCCAGCTCATTTTACATAGATAAAGAAATGAGACAAACAGGATTTGAGTTGGCCAGGGTTACACAATTAGTAAGAGTCTGAAGCTAGATTTGAACTCATGAAAATGAGTCTTCCTGATTGCAAGCCCCCTGGTCATATCCACTCTGGCAAACTCTAGCATAGGATTTATCCTACCATACCACTATTCCTACTGAGAAGATGCTAAACGCTACTGGAAGTCATATAACTGGGTTCTCTACAAACACACATTATCAATCTCATGGCTGCCCTGATTTTCCCCAAATGGTATTTTCTTGCTCCTTAAATTGCTTTGCATTTTTCTGCCTTTATAAATGTTATAACACTCCTTCTCCAAAAGAGTTTTTGTCCCTTGGGGGAAGGTTTTGTTTTATTTTTATTTTTATACCCTCAGTGCATCCCATTGTGATTCACCATAGTGAGCATTTGCTAATGGTCTATTGAACTGAATTGAGTATCTTACAAATGACTGAATGTAAAATGATAATATTATACAAACACACTCCAGAGTCTTGACCCTGTCAGCTTTCTTCTAGGTTATACTGTTAAATTAAAAAGCTGTCAATCTAATATCCGCAGCAGGAATGAACATTAGCAGATCCATGAATCAGGGCCTCTTATAAACATCTATTGTGAAATATAATCATTTGCTAGTTTACTAACATCGTGCACCTTGATTACAACTGTCACATGAAAAATTAACTAGGTTTAATATCCTACTGCCAAGACATGAAGTTTGTACATGTTTCTGAAATTCAAGCACATCACCACCTACTAACTTAAAGAAAGTGAGACCCTTCAGTTACAATAAAGAAATGATGGGAATTAAAGGTAATTTATGTGCCAACCGACTCAAGGGGGCATGAGAAGGAAAAAGACAAGTTAACTCACTTACTCCCATTCAGTTCCACCCCATATAGTTTACTGGGTTCTGCGGCTATGTCTGTGCTATGCCCTTTTCCCTTCAGGGCTATTAAAAAACAAATCTGGAAATTTGGCACATAACTTTTGAAAGGTGACTGACCATTGTTAGAAATGTTAGGAGTGATATTTGAAGATTACCCTGACTGAAAGGCTCGAAAGGTCATCCTTTTTTCTCTGCACATAAGATCTGTAGCCAGCCCCAGAGATAAACTGCCCTTCTCCTCACTTCTACTCTGTATTGCCATTCTCCAGATCCCTCTCAGCTTTCTTTCCACCAGAGAAACCTGGGAAGAAGTTGGGAAATCACCTCTTGGGGAGGAAAAATCCCTGGGATAAAATCATCACTCCCTACTTATCTCAAATGCAAATTATCACCAGTTATGTTTCCTCTAGCCTAACAGCAAAGTGATTGAAAATAAAAATGTACGTGTTGTGATTAAACTTATTAAACTAATCAAAGTATGACAATGATCAGCAAATCAATAAATTTTTCCCCACCTCATGGTTATTTGACGGTTTCTGACTTTATTAGGTATGATTAGCACACCAAAACAATGGCACTGTAAAATTCAATACAGTAATTACACTTAGAACAACAACAAAAAAAACCCCAAATTTATCACTTTTCCAAGTTGAAAAAATTCCAAAAAATTATTATTTGGATGCTCTAATAGCCCCTGGCAAGATAAATGGCATTAGTTAAACAATAAAATAATTAGATGAAAATAGCAGCTTTACCACTGGCACAGTCTGTTGTTTTATTGCTAATTGGTGAACATTAGCCATTTGGGGACTTTCAACTTCATAGAATACATAGCCTAGAGCCACACACACAATAAGCAATAAAGGGCATATGGCATAGTATGGCATTAAAAATGTAATGCGCTGCAAACAGGTTTTCCCCCTTCTTTCGTCCTTCTTATGGCAATAAAGATGACATATAATATAATCCGAACTAAAGACCTCTTAGGATGACCTGTTCCTTGTTACACTGTCAACTTTAATGCAGATAAAAGGAATGTCTAGATTCTGTAAAAGTGTAATAATTGTAGCAATTACTATTTTGGAGGGAACAGAATGGAGGTGACTTAAAGGAAGAAAATTAAGCTGAAGAGAAATGAGATGCAATACGGCATTTGGAAATTTTGTCCAATCCTTACAGACCTCTCGTTCGCATCAGTTCCAAGGGCTCCAAGCTCCACTGAAGGTGTCTCTTGTGTCTTCCCTCCACCATGTCCAACTCTACCCTCCCCAGTCATGATAGACTTACTCCACCATAAGGTCCAAGATTAAGTAGACAGTCTCTGTCATGGAAATGGGGGTGGAAGCAAGGTCTCCTGCTGAGGAAACTGCAAAATAAACTGAAAGTAAGGTCGATCACCCAAGGATGGATCCATCAAGGGACCCATATACCTACAAACAAGAGCATACTGGAAAGAGCACTGGGCAACTCCGAAGGTATGGGTTCAAATCCCAGCTGTGCTACTTATTTCCTTTAGGCCCTTTGAGAAAAATCACTCCACTCCTTCCTCTCTGCCTCAATTCCTTCATCTATAAAGTGCAAGTGTTAGATTAGCTGCTCTTGAAAGCCCTTTCTGCCTTTTAATATATGATCCAATGACCCTTTCTAGCTCTGTATTTTATTATTGCTTTATTGTATCATTGTTAGTATTATAATAAACTAGCTTATTATACTGCACTAAATAGTGGCCAGTTGTCTAATTCAGTATTCTACTGCTTGTTAAGTACCGAGAAAAAGAAGCCTGGTCTGTTCACAGACCCCCTGTAGACCTCGTTGTTAGTTGTGGGACTCTGGGAAAGTCACTTCACCCTGTTTGCCTCAGTTTCCTAATCCATCAAATGAGGTGGAGAAGGAAATGACAAATCACTCCAGTATCTCTGCCAAGAAAACTCCAAATGGGGTCATGAAGAGTTGGACTCAACTGAAATGATTGAACAAAAACCACAGACCTTGTGATTTCTGGTTCTGACTATGCTTCACAAAGTGACTATCCTTCCTGGTCCTTGAAACTCTCTAATTTGTGCAGTTCATGATGTTATTTTCACTGTTCCTCTAATATTTAAGAACTTTGAGTGAATAAGTGAATGAAAACAATTATTAAGCTCTGTGTGCTAAGTTCTAGACCCACAGATGAAAAAAACCCCAAATCAGAACTAAAACAAGACAGTCCCTACTCTCAAGTAGCCCATACCCTAACTGGGGTAGACAACACAGTTACAATTTTAGCTTCAGAGTGGGTGGATGGAAAGGCACAGAAGGTCTTCACAATCACTAGAAAGGCAAATGACAAATCTCGGTGGTCCATGTATAGGTCAGACTGCAGCACCCCCCGGTCTGAGGAGTGTAGTAACAGGGGAGGTGGGAAGGCCTGGTAGAAGACTGTGAGTTGGTGACTCTCAGCTGATCCAAGGTGCGAGTGGGCACGCTGTCCAGATGGGGCCTAGGAGCTAACTACACACAAAAGGCAATACCAAGTGTAATTGTTATGACCAGAATTTTTGGATTCCTCTGGAACTGCTCAAGTCCAAGGCGCTAAATGGAAGTTTGGAGATAATAAAGATATTCCTGGAAGTACAAATTTCTGGCCTTCCACCTCTGCCACTGATTCCTCCCTAGATAGAGTGTCCACCCAAAAACTCATTGCAGAGCAATCCAACGTTTTGCCTTGTCCAGCCTCCTGTTCCTCACAGTTTCCTCCCACCTCAAAATTCAATTCAGCAAACATTAAAGGGCTTACTATGCATGTGCAAGGCAATGTTTTAGGTCCTGGAAATACAAAGACAAAAATTAGTCTCTGTCATGAAGAAGCTAACCGTGTACTGGGGAGGTACAACACGTATTTGGATAAGTAAATAAAGCAATAAAAAGTCATTTGGAGAGTGAAGGCACACCAATCCAAATCTGAGTATGCATGCCTATGCAGGAGGCAGCCCATGTGTGCTAGGAAGTAAGCTGGGAATTGTAAAAGCAGAAGTGAGGAGGGGGTGCTGCACAAAGGCACCAAAGTGGAAGATAAAGGGCCATGATTGGGAGAGAGGTAACAGGTCAGAGAGGAGCAGAGAGTGTGAAAGGGAAAAGATTACTAAATAAAACTGGAAAGGGAGGTAGGAGCCAGCCAGGGAGGGTCTTTTAATATGAAGCTAAGGAGTTTGAATTTTTACCTATAGGAAAGAGGGAAATGCTTAAAACTTTTGAGCAAGATAGTGACATGGTTAGATGTATGTTTAACCAGTATGGAAATTGTGGAATACAAATCAGAGAGGGCACAGCCTGGGAATAAGGAGGGCTTTTAGGGGGTTGTTGCACTAGGCGTAGAAAGAGGTAATGAGAAGCCAAACTGGCTACGTAAGTGAAAAGCTAGAGGTTGCTAGAAGAGCAGATATGGAGATAAAATGTGCAAGTCCTGGCAACTGATGGGGGTTGAGGGAGAATCAAGAATGACGATTCTGTGTGACTGAAAAGATGGTGATGCCTGTAACAGAAACAAGGAAGCTTGAAGAAAGGATGATTTTTGAGGAGAAATAAAATGAATTCTATTTTAGAGAAGTTGAGCTTGAGATACATAGGCAGCATCTGGTTGAAGTGTCTAGGGGGCAGTGAGTTATGCAGGATTCTCTTCAGAAGAAAGACTAGGGCAGGATAGGTGGCAATCAGCTAG
The DNA here is from genome assembly GCA_028658325.1 of Potorous gilbertii. Classification (NCBI taxonomy): domain Eukaryota; kingdom Metazoa; phylum Chordata; class Mammalia; order Diprotodontia; family Potoroidae; genus Potorous; species Potorous gilbertii. The sequence continues at coordinate 697,719,195 of CM053769.1, read as the reverse complement.
GTAGCACAGAAGACCCAAGTGCAACTATGGCCTCGGACACTAGCTGTGTGACCTTGGGCAAGTCATTTAATATCTGCTTGCTTTAGTTTCCTCATCTGTAAAATGGGCAATAATATCATCGACCTCCCAGGGTTGTTGCAAGGACCAAATGAGACAACAATTATACAGCATTTATCCATGCCTGGCACATAGTAGGTGCTATATAAATGCTAGCTACTATTATTAACCTGAGCTGATATTCATCTGTATAATGATGACACCTAAACCTATGGAATCTGAGAAAGTCACCAAGGAACTAAGTATAGAAAGAGAAGGGTAGAAGACTCAGGAAGAGACCACTGGGGGAGAGCCAAAGGAGAATCCAGAAAAGAGGAACCTGGTGTAGGTCACCTCTTCTGTTCTATAGTTAATAGAGTCAAGTAAGCTATGTGTCAACTCAGGAAATGTTATGTTACCATATGGCCATTTCCCTTGCATAACCTGTACACGATGGGTAACATGAATAGGACACGGCCATGAATGTGATATTTGTAGCCCTTTAGAATTGATCAGACACAAAGGGCTGAATAGAAAAGTCTGGATATAATGGAGAGAGTATTAAAAGCACAAGTTTATGACTAAAACTTATCCCCTCCATCAATAATTCCCACTTCAGAAAATCACAGTTTAAAGTTATCCAACTCCTAAAAACTAGCGTCATTTGCAAAAGTACCTCATTTGTAAAATCTCATCTTCAGAGAAGGAGTTTCACATTTCTGCTGGGAACAGGAATCAGTGATAATATTGCCTTTGGTGGTGTCTTCATTCACAAGCAAAGACAAATATATACTTCACTAATATGAGCCCCTAGAAAGCAGCCTGGAATAGCTCAACTTCTCATACTATATGTCAAAACAAGCTCCAAATGGTTACATATGATGTCATAAACAAATTAGAGGAGTGAGAAATTACTTCTCAGATCTATGGATAGGGAAAGAGCTTTCACCAATAAAAGATATAGGGGTTCACAAGAAGTGAAATGGATAATTTTGGTTATGTAATATTACAAAAAGGTTTTGGATAAGCAAAAACAATGAAGATAAAATTAGAAGAGAAATGAGAAATTGGAAGGGAAAGTCTATACAGCAAGTTTCTTTGATAAAGGTCTCCCTCCTAAAATATATAGAGAATTGAGTCAAATGTGTGAGAATAAAAGCCACTTCCCAGTAGATAAATGACCAAAGGAGGACTAGGCAGTTTTCAGAGGAAGAAATCAAAGTTGTCAACAGTCATATGAAAAAAGTGTCCCAAATCACTACTGATTAAGGAAATGCACACAAAGATAATTCCTAGGTACCACCTCATACCCATGAGCTTCGTATTTGACAAAGAAAAGCAAAATGATAAATGCTAGAGAAGGTGTGGGAAACAGGCACATGTATTGTTGGTGGAAATATGAATTTGTTCAGCCATTCTGAAAAGCATCTTGGAAATAGACTCCCTAAAACTGTTAAATTATGGATACCTTTGATCCAGTGATATTGCTCTTAGGCCTGTGCCCCAAAGATATCAAATAAAGACAAAAATGACCCACATGTACAAAAATATTTAAAGAAACTCTTCTCATGATAGCAAAGCATTGAAAACTGAGGAGATTACTATCAACTGAGGAATGGCTGAACAAATTATAAGATAAGCTGTGATGGAAAGCCATTGTACTTCAACAAATAATGAAAGGAATGGTTTCAGAAAAACTTACATGAACTGATGCAGAGTGAAGTAAGAAGAAACAATAGAATAATTTATATAACAACAATAGTGTAAAGATAAAACTTTGAAAGGCTAAGGAACTTTGATCAACACAGTGGAGCCAACTACATTTCTACAGGACTCATGATGAAGCACACCATCTATCTCCAGAAAGAGAGGTGTTGGACTCAGAGGCAAATTGAAGCATCTTTGTATGTGTGTGTATATATGTATGTATGTACGTATAGGATTATACACATATGTGTTTATGACAGGGTTAATATGAGAATTTGTTTTGACTATACACATTTGCAATGGATTTTGCTTTTGTTGCATTATCAATGAGTAGGGGAGTAGGGGGAAGGGAATTTGGGAAGGAGAGAATTCAGAAATGAAAAAAAAACTAGAATTTTTAAAAACATATAAACCCTAAAACTCTGTGATGTCACCTTAATACAAAATATAAACCTCAATAAACATCCAAGAAGTCCATTTCTTCTTTTACAACAGTGACCTATATTATATTATATTATATTATATTATATGTTTTACATGACTGTGCATATATAACCTATATCAAATTGCTTACATTTTAGGAAGAGGGGAGGGGAAGGAGGGAGAAAAATTTGGAACTCACAATCTTGAATGCTAAAAATTATCTTTACATATAATTGGGGAAAAATAAAATACCATTTTTAAATGGAGTGTCCAAAAAGGAAAGAAGTGCAGTTCCACCATTTTGAGAACTGATGAAAATGGGTTCTTTTTCATCACCTCCAGTTGTGTCAGTATTTTTACATGTGGTTGGCGACTCTCCTCTTTAGTTTCACCTCATCCCTCTTAGCTCAGGAGAACACACAGAGGATTTCCTAAAACATAAGGAAAAATCTGGTCATGAAGCTAGGTATGCCATTTCCTTCTCCAGTTCACCTTACAGATGAGGAAACTGAGGCAAATAAAGTTAAGTGACTTTCCCAGAGCCCAAGTGTCTGAGACCAGATTGAACTCAGGTCTTTCTGACTCTAGGATCTATTCACTGTGCCACCTAGCTGCCCAGAGTTAAATACTATGACTTCTTGTTTTTCAGGTGTGTCCAACTCTTTGTGACCCCATTTGAGGTTTTCTTGGCAAAGATCCTGGAGTGGTTTGCCATTTACTTCTCCAGCTCATTTTACAAATGAGGAAACTGAGGCAAATGGGTTTGGGTGACTTGTCCAAGGTTGCACTGCAAGGAGATGCCTGAGGTCTTAGCTGCCTAGGAATATGCTTCCACTTGGCAATAAAGACTGAGAATCACAAATAGAACTTTAAAACTTTGCTTGAGGTATTACATGTTGGAGACAAAAGAAAGACCAAAGAAGTAGAACCACTGCATATGTTGATAGGATGATGCTAACCCATGTCAAAGAAATCCTGGTTTGTTTCTCTTTTCTCTGCCAAGGATAATGGTCTTCAGATTGGGAAGGATAACACAAAAGTGATTGAGGAAACTGATACCTAAGATAAGTGGGGAGTCAGCAAAAGCACAGTTACACTTCCTCAGTTGGTGTAAGTCATCAGTCTTGAATCAGATACAAAGGGAAGTGGAGAACATGATTACTAGACCAGTGTCATTGATCTTTGAAAAAATGTGGAGGAAATGCACGGCAAGAATGTTGTGTGTTGTTGTGCAGCCATGTCCAACTCCTTGTGACCCCATGTTGGGTTTTCTTGGCAAAGATCTTGGAGTGGTTTGCCATTTCCTTCTCCAACTCATTTTACGGAAGAGGGACTTGAGGCAAACAGTATTAAATGACTTGTCCAGGGTCATACAGCTAGCTAGCAAGTATCTGAGGCCAGATTTGAACTCAATCTTCCCGATGCCAGGTCTGATGCACTATCTGTTGCACCACCCAGCTGCTGCAAGTATGGAGAAGGGCAAATGAGATTTTAATCAGCAAAAGAGACAGGAGGGTACTTTCTAAAAATTATATTCCAGTGAGCTAGACTTCTCTCCTAGCAAAACTCTAGAGGATTGTTTTATGAAAGGAAATAGAAATATTTATTACTATGTGCCATCAACAATTCTTTAAGAAAGACAAACCTCATTGCCTTTTGTGACAAGATTATTAGACTGATATATCAAGGTAATGCTGTAAGCATTGTATTCCTGAACTTTAACAAAATAGATACCAAATAAAAGATAACTGGAAGGGTTGGAAAAACCCTAATAATCAGGAGGATCAGGAAAGGCCTCATGGACAAGAAATATGAATATGAAACAAGCTGGAAAGGCTGGTTGAGGTGAGAGTGAAAAGGACTTTAAATGCCAAATAGAAGTTTATATTTTATTTTGGAGGCAAGAAGGAGTCTTTGGAGTTTACAGAGTACAGGAGTGAAGTGGTCAGATCCACTCAGGGAAAACTGGGGGCTGTAAGATGAATTGGAATGGGAAGAAAGTCGAATTGATTCCAGTCAGAAGGCTATTGCATTAGTTTGGGGCAGCAAAGTGGCGTAGGGGATAGAGCACTCAGTCAGGAGTTGGGAAGACTTGATTTGAAATCCAGCCCCAAACACTCCCTGGTTACATGACCCTGGGAAAGTCACTTAACCCTATTTGCTTCGGTTTCCTTATCTGTAAAATGAGCTGGAGAAGGAAACGACAAACCCCTCCAGTATCTTTGCCAAGAGAACTCCAAATGGGGTCATGAAGAGTCAGATACAACTGAAATAACTCAACAATAACATTGTATTAATCCAGTCATGAAGTGATAAGGACCCATTCTGGAGTGACATATTTTATGTGTGGAGATAAAGGGATATATATATATATATTATATACATATATACACACATATATGTGTATACAGATATATGAGAACGTATGAAAGAAGAAATAATAAGATGACAATAGTATGGAGATGTAGTGTATAAAGATTATATAAGTGTGTCAGGATTCCAGGACAATACTAAAGTTGTGATGCGGTGGAAAGTCAGAATGAAAAGACTGAAAAGTGAAAGGAGAGGAATTTGAAACAATAAAAATAGTCCGTTTTGCCTGGGATTTTGACTGTGAAAGAAAAGAGAGATATGGGATGATAGCTTGAGGGAATAATTTGAGAGGTCAAGTAAGGAATTTCTCATGACAAGAGAAACCTGCATCTATAGACAGGAAGAAGAGGAGAAAGAGAGATGGAAATGATTGTGGGCAGTATTTTGCTAGAGACAAGAGGGATGTGATGAAGGCTGTGGTTTGAGAGCCTGGTTTTAATAAGAAGAAGAGTCACCTCTTTTTCAGTGACTGAAAGAGGAGAGAACAAGGGAACATGTCTTTGCGATACAGAGAAGGGAAGAAGACATTCGGAAAGAATGGCCTCTACTTTCTCAATAAGATATCAGGTGAATCCACTGTTGAGATGGGAGGGGAAGGAGTGATGTGCGGCAACTGAGGTTAGAAAAAAACCAGAATAACTGCTGTACAGAGTCTGATGGAGAATTAATTACGAAAGTATTGATATGCTGCAGCAAGGACTCAGTTGAGATTGGATAACATGTTTGTAGTAGACTCAGGTAGCATTAATTTGGGTAGTGTAATTTTTATTACATTGGCCTACATGAGCCATTAATATTTCTGCAATTATTTAGATCTGTGTTTATTTTTATAGTTCATAGCTGTATTCATATGCCAAGTATTTTACACATTTTGGACTTGTTTTAAATGGAATTTCTCTTTCTGTCTCTTCCTGCTGGGTTTTGTTGGTAATACACAGAAGAGATGAGGATTTATGCCAGCTTTTCTTATATCCTGCTATTCTGCTAAAGTTGTTAATTATTTGAATGAATTTTTTAATTTACTTCAGGGTCCTCAAAGCTAAAGCATATCATATGCAAAAAGTGATTATTTTGTTTCCTCTTTGTCTATGTTTTTCCCTCCATTTTTTCTTAGCTTTATAACTAACAATTCTTGCACCAAATAAAATATTAATGATTACAGTGGACACCCTTGCTTTTCCTCAAACTTAATGAAAAATCTTCTTTTTCAGTTCCAATACATATAATGCTGAATCTTGGTTTTAAACAGATACCACTTATTATATTAAGGAAAGATCAGTTTATATATATGTTTTCTAATGCTTTTTAACAGAAATGGATGTCACAAGATTTTTCTCATCAAAAGATTTTCCTGCAAATATCGATATAATCATGCTTTATGCTGTTCTTGTTATTAACATGGTCAATCATATTTAGATATTCTTTATTTATTTTATATATTTAGATATTATTAATTTTCTAATATTGAACCAACTCTGAATTCTTGGTTCAAATCCAAACTTGTCATGGTATATAATACTTGAGATATGTTGCTAAAAATCATCTTGCTAATATAGTTTATTAAAAAAAATTGCATCAGCATTTATTAAGGATTTTGATATATACTTTTCTTTCCCTGTTTTGACTTTCCCTAGTTTAGGTACCAACTGTATGTGAATCATAGAAGAATTTTTTGGGATCCCTTCTTTTCCTTTTTTTCAAACACTTTTTGTAATATTGGAATTAATTGATACTTAAATGTTTGATACAGCTCATTTGTAAATTCATCTAGTCTCAGGGTTTTTTTTTTAATTTTCAAGCTTATTTATGATTTGTTCCATTTCTTTTTCTGACATTGGGTTAGATAAATTATCTGTTTGTTATTCTTTTAATCTGGGTATTTTATGTTTTAAAAACATTTATCCATTTAATCTATTCATCAATTTTATTAGCATACAATTGGGCAAAATGGTTTCTAATCATTTATTCCTTTTTATTTTCTTTTAACTTATTTATTTCTCCTTTTTTTAGTTGTAAATTCATCTTTTCCATTTTTTGGTACTGATGACTTGCTTTTCTTATTTATTTCTGTAAGAATCAAATTAGCTAATGGTTTATCTATTTTATTGTTCATTTCTCCCCAAAAGATCTGCTCCTGGTTTTATTTATTAATTCTTTTCCTTTTCTCTTTATTTGGTTAATCTTTTCTTTGATTTTCAAGATTTCTATTTTGATGTTTAATTGAAGGTTCTCAGTTTCCTTTTCCTTTTTTTTTAAAGTTTTATGCTAATTCATTGATCTGTTATTTCTCTTTTATGGAGAAAAGTTCTTAGATATTAAAGTTTTCCCCTAAGCACTGCTTTGGCTACACCCTTGTTAGTCTGTCTTCTTGTCGTTATTATTAATGACATTATGTATTTTTCTATGATTTTTTTCTTTGATTCATCTATTCTTTAGGAATAAGTTGTTTCCTACTAAAAGGGGATTTAGCTATTGAGTCTTTGATTAATTTTTAGTTTTTCTTCAGTAGCTCTTTATTGAACATAATTTGTATTGCATTATGATCCACAAAAGATGTATTTAACATTTCTGCTTTTCCCGCATTTGTTTGTGAGGGTACCTTAGGATGATGCTTTCGACCTAGTGCATGATTAATTTTTTTGTTGCTCTGCATGTACAGCTAACATAGCTATACTTTCTATTAACATTCAATAATCCCCAGAAATCTATCATATCTAAATTTTTATAAAATTCTATTCAAATCTTTAATGTATTTCTTATTTCTTTTTTGGTTAGCTATATCTAGGTCTGAAAGAAGTATATTGAAGTCCCCTCACTTTCATATTTTTATTTTTCTTTAATTTAACTTTTCCTTTAAGTGTATAGATACCATGACATTTTTTCTATATATGTTACTGTAATTTGTTGTGTGTGATTCCTTTTCACAAATTTCCTTGCTTATTTCTTTTAATTAAGTCTAATTTTGCTATTGCCTCATCTGAGATCATGATTGCTCACCTTGTTTTTTTACTTCTACTAAAGCATAATACATTTTGCTCCAGATCTTACTTTAACTTTGTGTGAATCTTTGTTTCAAGTGTATTTCTTATAAACAACATATTGCTGGATTTTGGGCCAAAGCTTGTAAGATGGCCCATAGATATACTCATTAAGAACATCACAGGTTGGGAAGAATCAGAAACTCTCTAAGTACATATTTGTGTGTGCTGCTAACTCATCACTCTGAGAGAAAATTTAAGAGAAATGTATTATAGAAAGGAATAGATGCAAGATAGAGGTAAGGCTGGGAAAAAAGAGTCTATAGCATATACCTATTGACTAGAATGATTGAGGTAAACTACCATCAGGAGAGAGGAGAGTGAGCTAAATGACAATCCAAGATGTTTCTCCCTAGTCTATTCTTTAATAATCTCACTAAGTTTCCAGATAAGGCAGTGTAGTGTGTGTTTAGTGTGAAACTTGAAGCCCCACATGGTTGCAGTAGTGGAAGCCCCAAATCATAGTTAACCAGGGCCTGCAGGTAGCTTCCAGACATCCACTGATATAATGTACTTTCCTCTGCCTTGCCTGGTCTCACTTGAGCTTCTGATATTACTGACTGTATGTGCTCATACCACCAGTATTCAGATCAGGCAGGTTCTTTGAAGGGCAGAGGGTCTTGTACAGGCCTCCAATCCTTGAGGCCTTGGAGGAAACAGAACCCTATGACAAGACAGCCTAAATCTCTCTGCCTAACTAGAGAAAGTTATAGGATCATAGATCTAGAAGGACCATTAAGACCAACCCCTTTATTTTATAGATGAGAAAATTGAGTCAGAGAGAGGTTAAGTGACTTGTCTAGAGTCACCCAGCTTGGAAGTGTCTGTGGCAGTATCTGAATGCAGGTCCTCTTGATTCCAAGCTCAATTGATTGCATTATTCTGCTTCCAGTCTCATGTTAAAACTTTGTTGATCAACACAGAAGAAAGGGCAATGTTCTCTCTCTCTCTCTGAAAAAGTCTGCAAACCTTCCATTATATTCTGTTCCCATGTCCTGTCCTCTGTTCAAGTCCAGGTTTCTTTCCTCAATCTTTCCAATTCAGCCATACCATTTTGCTTCCATCTCTGGTGGGAGCCATTGTCAGCAACCCCAAGGAGAATGTGTAATACTTCTATGTCCTACATCTCCCAGTCTCCCCCTTCATCCCCCACATCTCCTTTAAAGACCACCACTTCCATAAAATCTTCCTTGATCCTCCAAGCTAAAGGTTGCCCTTCCCTTCTCTGAATGAAGTATCAGAGATTTAGAAATAGAAAGTACATAAAAGATTATGCAAATTATACAGATGAGAAAACTGATCTCTCAAAACATTCTGTTGGGATCTTTTTTATGGACTTACAATATTCAAGCATATTATATGAGTCTATCTCTTATCCCTCCACTAAGCTCTATGAGTTCAGAGAGCACATCCTAAAAGTTAACTTGTTTGTTCTCATTTCAACTATCTAACACAATGCTACGCAAGCAGCAAATGCTTAAAAATGCTTTTCAAGTATTGAATGAGTGCATACCTATGTCCTCTATGTGTCCCCAGCTCTGGGCATGGCACATTGAACACACTACTATGTCATAAATGTTTACTAAATTGAATCAATATGAATTGAATTTGAGATTCCATCTCATCCTCTAAGTTACAGCTTTTAGCATCTCCTCCTGACAATTCTCCTTGGAAAAAGTGTATGAACCCCTTTTCAGAGAAGCCTAGTAAGAATAGATTTGTAAATTCTGATCAAAGCAATGACCAACCACATTTCCATGATACAGCATGCTACCCAGCTCCTGACAGAAATGACAGACTGAGATGCAGAATGAGATATAGTTTTTTGGACATGATTAATATGGGAATTTGTTTTACTTGACCATAGATATTTGGTTTTATTACTTTTTATTTTTTCACTTAATGAATTTTTTTAAAACTTAAGTAGTCTCTTACATGAATTGATGATGAGTGAAGTCAGCAGAACCAAGAGAATATTGTACACAATAATAGCAGCTTTGTACAATGATCAACTTTGATAAACTTGGCTCTTCTCAGAAATACAATGATCTAAGATAAGTACAAAAGACTCATGATGGAAAATGCCATCCACATTCAAAAAGGAACTATGGAGTCTGAATGCAGATCAAAGCATATAATTTTCACCTTTTTTTGTTATTTCTTTCTCAAAGTTTTTCCTTTTTGTTCTGATTCTTTTTTCAAAACATGACTAATGTAGAAATAATTTTAATATGATTCCAAGTACATCATAGCCTACATAATTTTGCTTGCCTTCTTGGGGAGATGGTTAAGAGAAGGAGGGAAAGGGAGAAAAATTTGGAACTCAAAACCTTATAAAAGTGAATATTGAAAACTAAAAAAAAATAAAAACTGAATCAGTCTCTCCCACTACTCCTTCCCACATCAAGAAAATTTTAAAAATAAAATCATCTCTTCAATACATAGCTGCCTACTCTAGGAAAACAAATTTCCACATTAGCCATATCTGAAAGTGTATGTCTTTTTGCATTTTAAGTTCATCATCTCTCTGTTAGAAGGTGAATGGCTTGTTTCATCTTCATTCTTTTGGTTCATCATTGCATTGAACTGAGAGCAAAAGTCTTTCAGAATTGCTTTTCTCTGTATATTGTTTTCATTTTATAAATAGTTCCAATTTTGTTCTACTTTTTTGTGCATCATTTCATAGGGGTCAATTATATTTGTTTACAAGAGTTTTGCTCCTTTTTTGACCTTGTCCCTCTCCAAAAGTGTTTACTTCTAATTTCCCCTCCTCCAATTTGCCTCCCTTCTATCATCCCCCTACAGCCCACTTATCCCCTTCTCCCCTGCTTACCTGTAGTGTAAAATAGATTTTCATACCGAATTGACTGTGCTTATTATTCCCTCCTTAAACCAAATGTGATGAGAGTAAACTTCACTTTTTCCCTATCACCTCCCCTTTTTCCCCTCCATTGAAAAAAGCTTTTTCTTGTCTCTTTTTTCCTTTCTCCTCCCAACATATTCCTCTTTCACCCCTTAATTTTATTTTTCCAGATATCATCCCTTCCTATTCAACTCACCCTGTGCCCTCTATCTATATGTATATAATACCTCCGACTACCTAAATACTAAGAAAAGTCTCAAGCGTTACAAATATCTTTCCATGTAGAAATGTAAACAGTTCAACTTTAGTAAGTCCTTTATGATTTCTCTTTCCTGTTTACCTTTACATGCTTCTCTTGATTCTTATGTTTGAAAGCCAAATTTTCTATTCTGCTCTGGCCTTTCCACAAGAATGCTTGAAAGTCCTCTATTTCATTGAATGACCATTTTTCCCCTGAAGTATTATACTCTGATCTCTTAATGTAGAAGCTGCTATATCTTGTGTTATCCTGATTATATTTCCACAATACTCAAATTGTTTCTTTCTAGCTGCTTGCAATATTTTCTCCTTGACCTGGAGTCTCTGGAGTTTGACTACAGTATTCCTAGGAGTTTCCTTTTGAGATCTCTTTCAGGAGGTGATCAATGGATTCTTTCAATATTTATTTTATTCTCCAGTTCTAGAATATCAGGGCAAATTTCCTTGAAAATTTCATGAAAGATGATGCCCAGGCTCTTTTTCAGATCATGACTTTCAAGTAGTGCCATAATTTTTAAATTATCTCTCCTGGATCTATTTTCCAGGTCTGTTGTTTTTCCAATGAGATATTTCATATTGTCTCCTATTTTTTCATTTTTTTGGTTTTGTTTTATAATTTCTTGATTTTTCATAAAGTCATTAGCCTCCATCTGCTCTGTTCTAATTTTTAAAGAACTATTTTCTTCAATGAGCTTTTGAACCTCCTTTTCCATTTGGCTAATTCTACTATTTAAAGCATTCTCCTCATTTGCTTTTTGAACTTCTTTTGTCATTTGGGTTAGTCATTTTTAAAGGTGTTATTTTCTTCAGCATTTCTTTGGGTCTCCTTTAGTAAGCTGTTGACTCGCTTTTCATGATTTTCTTGCATCGCTCTCATTTCTCTTCTCAATTTTTCCTCCACCTTTCTTGCTTGATTTTCAAAATCCTTTTTGAGCTCTTCCAAGGCCTGAGACCATTGCATATTTTTTTGGAAGTTTTGTATATAAAAGTCTTGACTTTGATGTCTTCCTCTGATGGAATGCTTTGTTCTTCCTCATCTGAAAGGATGGAAGAAAACACCTTTTTGCCAAAAAGTAACCTTCTATGGTCTTATTTTTTTCCCTTTTGGGGGCATTTTCCCAGCCTGTTACTTGACTTTTGAGTCCTTTGTCAAGTGGAGGATATACTTTAGGGACCTGTAAGTTCTCAGTTACTCCAAGGTGACATAATAAAGGGGGAGGAGTTTATTCCTCTCCTGGCCTGCACTCTGATCTGGGAGCAACCACAAACTTTTCTGCTCCTCACCCCAGGGCCGCCACTTGGAACTGAGAGCCAGATTGGCTGCTCAATTCCTCCCCAGGGTCTTTAGGTAGAGAGCTTAAAAAATGGATGCCACTGCCACAGTGACTGCTGCTGCCCTGGGGCTGGGGCTACGGCTGGACCCTGCTCCCCTCTTACCCAGGTGAAAGAACTTTCTTACTGACCTTTGAAGCAGTCTTTGGCATTTGTGGGTTTAGTAATCTGGGAGTTGCAGCTGCTACCCATGATTCTGCTCCCTGAAGCCTGCTCCAGTCCTGTCACTGTCATGCTACTTGGCCAAAGCTGGGCTGTACTCTGCTCCAAACCTGGTGGGATAGATCTTTCCTGTTGGCCTTCCAGGCTTTCTTGGGCTGGAAATCTCTTTCATTCCATCATTTTATGGCTTCTGCTGCTCTAGAATTTGTTTAGAGTCATTTTTCACAGATACTTTATGGGCTATGGGGGTAAACCTAGAGCAGGTCCATCCCTCTACTCTGCCATCTTGATTCCACCCCCTTTTCCTTTCTTCTTTCAGTAGTGGAGGAGGTGAAAGTATAGAAATTAAATACTTATTAATTGGGGGAAAAAATGGTCTTTGGTAACATGGAGAGACAATAAAACCCTGGTGAAATAGGAGACACAGTGTTAGTTCAGTACTGCACAATTTAAAGGCTATATCTCTCCTTTCTGTTAGCAATTATTTAACTATTGGGGGCAAATGTGTTTTGTTGTAGGGAGGTAGAGGAGGAAGAGTGTTGGGATGTCCCTATGTAGTCAAAACACAGACATATCAATATTTTTAAAAGTGTATTTCTATGACGGCCTTCTGTCTTTCTTTTGCTCTTGTGTCAGATAACAATTATGATATCTCCAGAAGGAAATTGGGAACACACAGTATCCACTACTAACCGCTGGCAGTGCTTCTAATTAGCTATTAAGATTCAGTTGCCAAGCCCCAGCACAAATCTATTCAGTAGAGAACAATTAATTAAACTTGACTTTCTCATTAGAAGCCCATAGCTTCCTTACCCATTTGTTCAGTTCATGTTTTCCAGGTGACACATGTCACCCTGTAATTCATCACATCAGTCATGTCACTTTATTTTAATACTCTTGGTGCTGCCTAACATGACACTTCCTGAAATAGATTTAATGGTGTGAATTAAAGAAATGACTCTTATGGAGGGTAAATCTCTGGGACTAGAATAACCAACAGAGAATCTAAAATCACCATAATGATGTGTCTTTTCATTGTTCACCCATTGACTCTTCCAATGAAAGCATCTTCAGCTGGTAACTCTCTCCTCTATTTGTGGCACTCGTTTATCCTTTGTTATCCGAGAGGACCAAAGACACTGGGAGGGTGATGTCTTGACTTCTATATGAATTAGATAGTGAGGCAGAGTTGCACAAATTTATCAATCTTATTCTCTCTTCCAGAGCCATTGGAGTCCACAAGCAAGACAAAAGTCAAGAAACTGGTGACAGCCCTTGGGCACTGTGCCTGCCAATGAGAGGAGCCGCTCTAGAAAGTGAAACCTCTCTGTTTTCTGAGAGAGCAAAGTGGGGCCAGGCCTACACTTGAGCAGCCTGGCTGAGACTAGGAGAACAAATATACTGGGAGGCTAGAAAGAGGGTTCTGTGCATCAGGTATTGTAAAATGGTACTCTGACCTGGGAGGGGAGAACCAGGCTGAGGAGCTGGGACCACAGTGAACACAAGAGCTGTGTGAAAAACTGAAACGGGAGCAGTAGCAATGATCACACTAACAAGCATTCTACACACATGACTACCACACTCAGCTGCCTTCTCCCTCTGGAAATTCAGTGCCTGGAGCTTTCTTACACTGGACCATCCCTCTTCCATGATGGCGAAGGCCTCCATTTTGGGGGTAGGCCTCAGCCAACCATGTTTCATTGCCCCTTCTTGCTATATTTCTCACTCTCCAGATTTTATCAACATGTCCATACAAAGTACTTTCTCTTTCCACCTTCCTTGAATCCCCTCCATTTCACATCCTTTTATGTATTGACTTCCTCCATGAGAATGTAAACTCATTGAGGACAGGGATTTTCTTTCTTTGTGCTTATTTCTGTACCCCTAGTACTTAACACAGTGCCTGGTATATAGTAAATGCTTAATAAATGTTGTTGTCTGCTGTCATTTATAAAGCACTTGCTATGTGCCAGGCACTTGCTAGGAATGCAAAGGAAAACAAAGATATAGTGCCAACCTTCAGAGAGCTTTCATATTTAAGGAGGAAGACAACATGCAGATAACTAAGCACATACAAGATATGTGCAATGTAAATCCAGTCCTGGAATTAAGAAGACCTGAGTTCAAATCTGACCTCAGACATTTACTGACTGTGTGACCCCGGGTAAGTCACTTCACCCTGTTTACCTCAGTTTCCTCATTTGTAAAATGAGCTTGAGAAGGAGGTGGCAAACAAAATACACTCCTGTATCTTTGCCAAGAAAACCCCCAAATGGGGTCACAAAGAGTTGGACATAACTGAAACAACTGCTCAATAACAAAATGGGAAGGGATATCAAAGGAAAGTTACCAGCATTGGGACTTACCTAGAAAGACCTCTTACAGAAGGCATCACATCATTTTTCTGGGCCTCAGTTCTTCCATCTTTAAAGTGAGGGGATCATAGGTTTAGAGGTGGAAGGACCCTAGAGACCGTTTAACCCAACTTCCTCAGTTTACAATGGAGGAAAGTGAGACTCAGAAAGGAAAAAGTAGTTCAAACAAGGACCACAAATAGTGAATAGCAGAAGGGAGCTTCCAAACCCAGGATGTTTTACACCAAATCAAGGGCTTTTCCATTACAATGTTGTATGTTTAGTATATATACAGAGACTATACAGGGATGAGTTGGTCTCTGAAGTGTCTGGCTAAGGTAATGAGGAAACTGGAGCCCAAATCACATAAGTGCTAACATAAGATCTTTCGTATTGCATTAAATTGATATCCTTCGCTTAATATTGGCAATTTCTATAGAATGTGTGTCATACGTTATTGGTTTTACCTACACTCACGCTGGTTGAATGTAGTTCTGATGTTGATGCCAGGTTTTAAGTAGCTGTATGTGTACTATGACTAGACAATCAGGGTCATTTCTTATTACTGTTAAATTCTGTTGTGATGCTTGTGATATATGTTCACAGATGTTTAAGCATATCAATGTAATTTTCAAGGACTAAGAATGCTTCGCTGAGGTGAGGAAATAACAGACATGCCTGATTTTGGTGGGGACGCCTCTACTCACACAGCTTTGACTGGGAAGATGATGTCACACAGGTGGATGGTTGGACCAAGATTTAGGTTTTTCAAGAAGGAGAAAAAAAAAGAGAAAAAGAGATAGGAGAAAAAGAAAGTCTGTATCTGTGTCCATCAGGGATGAGAAGGAGGGATGGTGGAAGCAGGAGTCATTGTCCATGCCTAAAGCCTATCCTTAAATCCAGGACTGTTTTACTAGTGAATGCAGAGTAGAGTATTTGGGATTCAGTGCAGCTCAGCCAATGAGAAAGCAGTAAGTACTAGGAAGCACAGGATTGGAGGTCCCAGCTAGTAACAATTAATAGTGAATGAGGAGAAGCAACTGGAGGAAAAATGAATATTCTTGTTTTCCTGAGCTGACTGCACATAGACCCTAAAAGAAAATGTGAATGAAGCAACATTGGGGACATTTGCTGGCTCCCAGAGGGAGCTGCCCAAATATCTCAACTGTGTCTTTAGAACGCCTGAGTTTGAGCGTTCCTGCAGATCGGTTAAGGACCACCTCAGTCTGGAATTAGCAATGGCCATGTATTAACATGCGCTATCTGTTTTAATATATTTTATTTCTTTTGCTTCTGTGGTCCTAAGTAGAAAATGTCTAGACTTAAACCACACTTGCATAATAAATTCCATTTTGTTACCAGACTTCATTGAAATACAAGTAGAAAAAGAGGGTAATTCTCCTGGTGAATGAGGACTAGGATAACTGGAATGATTGAACTTTAGCCTGAAAGAGAGACTTCCTCCTCCAGCTGACTTCCTTAAACAATGTCAACATAAATAAAATTGTTTCTGGCAGACTTGTGCCTAAAACGCAGAGCACAATATCAATATTTTTCCTTCAACGATAAAAAAAGTCATTTTTTTTTTACAGAGTATCTTCTTTTAATTTTAAAATCATCTGAATTATATTTTTATTGCTTCATTTCCCTCTCTTTGTCATGTAAGTCTTTCAGGAATAGAGATTGTTTTATTTACTGTATCTTTCAAATATAAATACTTGTGTTAAACAAACAAACAAGAGACTTTCCCTCCCCCTCCCTCATCCTCTACTTTCTTCTTTCATTCTGCTTTATCCTCAGTGTTGCCCGAGGGAAGCCCCCTGAGTTTAGACTATATGAGCCTATCTGTATGGCACCAGTTCTGCCTGATTTCAAGCAAGGTTCATCAGCCTTCATGCAGAGGCTGTGCCATGCTTAAGTTGGGTTTAGCCTGGGTGGCCCTTAGGCTCCTTCTAGCAAAGATTCTAATCCCTTGTCAGGATTTCCCTTTTTTCATTTTCTTCTGCTACCTCCCCTGACTCTGGCTTTACTTCCAGCTCTTCTGTATTTTCTCATTTTCCTTAATCTTTGTTAGTCTGCCTGTGTAAGAATAGCAGAAACAGCAAAGATTGTGACCCAACTCCTTTCCCTTTGGAAGGGGGAGAGATGATTCTGGCAGCCACTGGGACTTGGCTGATTAGGCTGCAAGCTGCCAGGAGGCTGACCTCGTGATGCCATCTCCATAATTCTCAATCCCCTCAACTATTGATTTATTCATTCATCTGACGTCAATGCAGCAAACATTCACTGTGTACAGAGAAATATATTGGGCTCTGGGAAAAATCCAAAGTTTAAATGGAAAATGGTCCCTGCCCTCTTAAAGCTTATTGTCTACTAGGGAGATAAGATGAAAACACAAATAACACAAATACACACGATCCCATGCCCACTGATTTAGAGAGTAACAAAATAAATTTTAACATGAGGACTTCAGTGAGGTCAGGGGAGGAATCTGAGAGGATTTGAAAAAATGAGTGAAGAGAGGAAAGGAGATGTAATGGCAAGAAAAGTAGGATGTTTTGCTGTTTTTGTTTTAGTGTTATTAAGTGCCTCTGATTGAATAATGTGATTAAAGAAGACCTTCCCCATCCATTAAAGGGCCAGTTCTCAAGTTTGATTAGGGAAGATTAGTAGGAAGGCTCACACCTTTTGTTATGTTCCTAATGAGCTATTGGGTCTCAAGGCATTGGTTGTGATGCCCTCTGGCTCTAAAAAATGCATAAATATTCTGGGCAGAGGTTTTACTCTGTCAGGGCTTACTGACTGAAAGTGTATTGTTCGGCCAGATGAGACTCTGGGAAGCCACTAAACCCAGATGTTGGTTCTCCCCTCTCTGGTAACTATGTATGTGTGGACAGACAGTTATCTGTCAATCTGTGATGTATGCCAGATGGTTGGAAGCCCTGTCTGTTGATTTTGATTTCTCTGTATTTTCTCTGAAGTTCAGGATGCTAACATTTCCCCCTGAATTAAGTGAATGATCCATGATGCTTGATTAAAGGGATTGTTGGCCCCTCAAAAGTTGCCTTTCGTTTTAGAAAAGCAGATCAAAGAACCTGTGATAGCAGCCCCCCTGTGTATGTCGAGTGCTTTATGTTACAAGAGGACATCCCTAGGCACAGGGTGTGGTGGCACAAACATTTGGGAGAAAGCCAAGGGTGACGGGGAAGGCAGAGAGTAGCGCAGTTTGAGTAAGGTATAAAGTACAAGAAATAATGATGACAGCCAACATTTATAGAGCCCTCCACTGGGGCTGGGCACTGCGCTGGGGGCATTTCAGTCATGGTCTCATTGGATCCTCACAACAACCCGGGAGGTAGATGCTATTGAGAGAAATGATTATTTCTCTTTCATATTAATCATCAATTATTGAATTAGGGTCAGGATGTTTTCAGAAGTGTGTAGGCTGTTCAGTCTCTGAAGGACATTGTTGATGGATGAGATTGCCCAAAGCCCTGGGGAACAAAGCCTTTCAGTCCTGGACAGGAGACCCCACCCAACCAAAGCATTTACAAAGAATTTAATCTAATCTGGGTGAAATCCAGCCCACGGTGTTCTAGTCAGACAGGTCTTCAGGATCAAAGTCACATCCCCCAGACTCTCGTGAGAATAGGTCTACCACTCATTATAATACATTCATTCTGCCATGCCTTGTTGACCAGGGTCCATCTCCACCCTCAGGAACACTCACTCTTCCAAGGGCACACAAGCATTGAGTGGGTTCCATGAGGGCGTCTTTGGCATTTGAGAGTGCCGCTGATCTCTTTTATTAATTATCAGATAAAATGATTAATTACCCGGAAACTATGCCTCTCAAACTTTTTGTGCATCATATTATCATTATTCCCATTTTACAACTGAGAAAATTGAGTCCAAGAGAGGGGAAGGGACTTGCCCAGGGTCTGAGGGCAGACTTGAACCCAGGTGCTCCTGACTCTAGGCTCAGCTCTCTACCTACTGTATCACCAAGCTGCCTTCAAAGGAGCAGAATGAGATAAGACTAGAAAAGAAG
This sequence comes from Potorous gilbertii, assembly GCA_028658325.1. Taxonomy (NCBI): domain Eukaryota; kingdom Metazoa; phylum Chordata; class Mammalia; order Diprotodontia; family Potoroidae; genus Potorous; species Potorous gilbertii. The sequence continues at coordinate 697,700,598 of CM053769.1, read as the reverse complement.
GGTGATCTATGATTGAAGAGAGTTTGGAATGCTAGGGAAAAAGTTTGGATTTCATTTAGTAGTCAATAGGGAGTCATTGAAGATTTTGGATTTATTCAGTTCTTTTTTCCACCTCTTCCCCAAAAGAAAATTGGACTATGCCCCTGGAACTACCATGGACTCAGATAATCCAGCTTTGGTCTTATCTTCCCATTCCAGGCTTCCTATGCAATTGTAGGTGACTTCCAGGGGTCAGTGTGTTCAGAGAGGACTAGCATCTCTACTGTGAGGACCTCTCATCCACCCTTAGTGTCTACCTCTTCCCCAACTCTCACCTGCAGCTCCAAGAACCCATAGTATGAACGGCAGCCACACCTGGTAAAACCTTCTCAGTAGATGGGCTAAACTAGATTGAGGATAACTGATAGGCTTCAAACCCATTGGTGAGTTGGGGGCTGGGGAGAGGGGTCTACCCGAAGCATGTGAAGACTTCCTCTGGAAAAATGGGTGGATGAGAATCATTTGTTCCAACGGCCATTGACAGCCATCTTGACTTTTGTTCTGTCCCCATTTTTAATGACTGGAAGAGAGAGTGAGGCCGATGACTTGGTGCAACTCTGCCTCCATTCAGTCCAATTCACAACTGAGTCCCAACATCACCCCATGGTGTCACTGGTCCTCTTCCAAAATGAAGTATGAACAGTACTAATAGGGCCCCTCCTCCACATTATGCTACTACCGTTAACTTCTCCCTTTCCCCCCACATTCACTGTGTGCAGAGAAATGGGTTGGGTTCAAAGTTGAAATGGAAAATTGTCTCTGTTCTCACAAGAACGTCAACTGGCAGGTAGTTAAAGGAATTGTTCAAAACCAGGTTGCTGGTAAAGGGGCAGAGCCAGGGCTCAAATCCATATCTTTAGAACTCTTAAGTCCAGGGCTCTTTCCAGCATAATTTCTATCAGTCATCTACATGTTAGTGTGATTTATCAGACAAAGTTGAATAATGGATAATGGTGCAAATGATAGATTAGGAGATACCAGTTTAGACTTTCATCCTTTCTTTTCAAATATTGAGAGATATTTTGGTATAGTGCAATTAACACTAACTGAGAGACTTTAGGCAAGTCACTTAGCCCCTTTGAGTCTCAGTTTATTCGTCAATAAAATGGGAATATTTGGTTAGATGATCTCTTTTTTCTTATATATCAGTTGAAGGGGGAGGGAGGGATAATTTTGGAATATGGGTGGAGGTGGGTGGGATCAGAGGCCAAAGAGTAAAGATATGGTGGCTCTAGGTATCCATGAAGCATCATGAGGGCACTGGACAGAAAGGTGGAGAAGGGTCAGTGGGAGGGGGAAAGGACATAAAGAAAGAGTGACAGGGGTTATCATGCTTTCTAATTTCACCTTAGCTAACTGTTCTGCTAACCTGTCTCCTCCTTCAAATTGAAACTCCTTTCCCAATCTCCTCCCACCTCCCACACATATATTATTGTGCATTACCATGAAAGTAGAATCAGAGAAGAGCACCCAGAACAAAAACATTCCCATTTGTACAAGGACAGCCGTTTAGTTCTTACTCCCATCTCCCAGTAGCTCAAAGTTCAGAGTATGATTAAGGCATTTTCTGTTGTTTTCCTTGTAAATCCAGTATGAAAGGGCCATAAAGAGTCACGACAGCACTCCTACTTCTGCTATACACTATAAATATGTTATTTATGGCAAAAATAGAGACTCTGTCACACTCAAATTGAGACCTATTTGAAGAAAGGAAAAAATACCCCATAGTGCTGAGTCATGGGAAAAAATAGCTCCCATATATTATTATTACATTAACAAATATGAGTGCAGAAAATAGCTTCTGTTTGGAAGTGGAAGTTAAATGTTAATGAGGCTTTGGATCAACCACAAGTTACTTCTCACTTCACGTGTTAGTTTCTTAGAATTTACTTTGGGAACAATTTGAACAACCTTTCTATTTTAAGACAAGGTCAAAATACCTCAGATGGGATTTTGGAAAACGTTCAGAAAGGTCACTATCTATGAAAAGGACAATAGTAAACATAAAAGCCATGTTCTTAAAACAAACAAACAAACAAATCTTGATAAAAAGAGCACTAGATTTTTGAGGAAGCATACGTGGCGAGACTAAGATTTGAGACTCATTATTCCTATCCAAAACCTTACCATACCCAAGTGTCTCACCACATTCAAAGTTAGTTCCTCCCCCGCCAAAAAAAAAAAACCTGCCAAAAAAGGGCAAGAATCTTGAAATAAGCAAAAACAACCTTGGGGAAACCAGAAGAGATGTTGCCAATTCCAGACACTCAGTCATAACTAGGTTTTGCGCCTGAAGCAAGTGCCACCAACTATACCCAGGATGAGCAGCATGGTTCAGGACCTTGGTTAAAGACCAGATCATAAGATTACAGAACTAGAAGGGACCTTTAGCTCATCAAATCCAACCTTCCCATGTTGCATGTGAGAAAACTAAGGCTCTGTGGTTAAGGGACTTGCATAGGTCATATAGCAAGTAAGTAAGAAGAGGTGGGAGTCAAACACAGGTGTTCGTGATTATCCATGATGCCATGCTCTCTCTGTTAGGAGACCATGAAGCAGAATGAGAGAGAGAACAGAAACTTATTCCAGTCTTCCATCTGGTAACTTCTCTCAAATACTTAAATGGATCTATGATCTCAAAAATTTAAAAGTTTCCTCTGACAATACAGATTGCAGCTTCCATCCACGCCAATGTAAATGTTCTCATGCATGCTCAACAATCAGGTTCATCCATATTATTGTAGGCCTTCCTCTCTTCTTACCTTGCAAGGGTGTCAGTCAGACATTTTACACCTTTACTGTAAGACCAGCCTTCTCTTCCTATCAAACATTGTCTTGACTTTCCCTGATGAATTGGTAGCTTTCTACTTTAACTATTCTTCTTTTTAAGATTGAAATGTATTTATTTTTAGTATTTGACATTCATTTCTACAAGACTTTGAGTTCCAAATTTTCTCCCCATCTTTCCCCTCCCCCCCCGGGATGGCATGCATTCTGATCACCCCCTCCCCAGTCTGCCCTCCCTTTTATCATCCTCTCCTCTTATCCCCTTCCCCTTTACTTTCTTGAAGGGCGAGATAGATTTCTATACCTGTATATTGCCTATATATATTATTTCTACTTGGATTTAAAAACTGTTTTTAACATTTGTTCTTAAAACTTTGATTTCCAAATTCTCTCCCTTTTTTCCTCCCCACCCACCCTCACTGAGAAGGCAAGCAATTCAATATAGTTCATACATATGTAGTTATGCAAAACACCTCCATAACTTAACTAATCATTCTTGCTAAGTGCAAGTCCATGTTATTTCTCTGCTCCTGAAGGATTGCTTGTGTGGTCACAACCATCTAACTTTAGGCACCTAACAAAAAGCATCAGTACTTAGAAGAAATTTGATCAGGCCCTTATCTGTGATCGACAAGCAGTGTGTTATAATAACTTGGACTTGAAATTGTACTCAGGGTGAACCTGGATTCAAATCCTGCCTCTCAGTGTTTCTGGTTGCATGACTTTGGGCAAACAACTTTAAGTTCCCTGAACCTCCATGTCCTTATCTGTAAAATGGATATAATAGCATTTCTAATAACTATCCCACAGGGTGAGAGCAAGGCAATCATTTTGCAAACCTTAAAATGTATAAATGTGAGCTGTTTGATTCATTTATGATTATTTTGAACACCTTGTGAAGAGTTGGGCTAGCTAGTTTCCCAGATCAATGCAAATGAGAAGAATATTTGGGGAAATGCATTAGAGGCAAGTACTCTCATCATAGCAACATGGATTGAGGGACAGGCTAACAGAAAGGGGAAAATTAGAAGAATTATAAACACTACACACAAAAATATTCAAAACTTACTATTCCCGATAGGTAAAAACAATAGGCCAAAGAATAAATACAGTTTTCAAAAGATTTCCCTCCTGTAAATGACCACAGGAAAACACAGCTCAAAGTACTAAGAGTAAGCAGAAAATGCAGATTAAGACAACTGATGTGACCCTTTCAGTCTGTGCAAATGGTAAACCCAGACACAGTCATTGTTGGAGGGTTGTGGGAAGGGAGGCCAACTGTTGGAGGAAGGAACTGTAAAGTAGACTGTTTTGAATTTTAATTTATTACTATGAGAACATAGTGATTACAGTCATTGCCTCTGTCCTTTGATGTAGCAACCCCACTACTGGGCTGGATGAAGTCAAAGACAGAAGGAAAGTTCAACTATAAACCAAAAAAAAGTTCGTAGGAGCTATATCTGGTATAGAACAGGAACACAATGTTTGCCCATCACTTGGGGAACTGCTGAAATAACTGTGATAAAGGGAACAAAATGGAATAATTTTTATTCCATAAGAAATGATGGGTCTGAGGAATTCAGATGAAAACTAGAATAAACAGAACCAAAAGAATATGATAAAAATAACTGCAAGGATCATCTACAAGGAAGTTGAACTCCTAGTAATGGACCAACCAGTAGAGTCCTGTCCTTACAGCAGAGAAGCAGAAAACCACAAGGGCAGAGTACTGGAGAATTATTCTGCTATCAGATCATTCTCTGCATCAGCTGTTACTGCAAATGTTTTCTTTGTCACAGATAATGACTGTGACATGAAGACAAAGGGCGCCAGTCATAAAAAAGATTTTCATTTTAAAATATAATAGTCTGGGGTCCCTTAACACCTGGCAAACAGTTGCATACACATCAATAGCCCCTGAGGGTCTCATTTTTTGGAACTGGATTCTAGGCTTCCTTATTTTATTGTACTTTTAGATAATGCTGGAAAGGAATATGAAAAGTCTAGGCTTTGCTTGCCGTCCTGAAGGCATGGAGAAATTGTCTTTCCTTAAGGAAAGTTTGTTTTCTCTAGGCATAAAAGTGAAAAGTATGTGTTACTCATTTCTAACAATGTTGCAAATACTCCTCAGTGTCCCTGCCCTGCTGATTCTCCTAATTCAGTACCACCCACATTGGTCTTGTCAATATGAAATAAAGAAGACCAGAGTGGCAGTAACTATAACCTTTGATGGAGGCAAGGGGATTGCAATTTGGGGTCGCCACACTTCCACGTAGATGTCAGCACCACCACATACAATTTGGGGTTCCAGGATTAAATACATTTCAGTAGGGAGTCTAATGAAGGCTTAAGAGCTGTTCTGTAAGTTGTTTTGCACAACAACCAAAAGTCCATAGAGAAGTCTAGAAGGGGAGGGATGATGTCCAGTCAGAATAGCAGGCTTGGTCTCCAGGTGTAGCAACAGGGAAACAGGTTTGGACCTGCTCCAATCACGGGGCCAGTTGGGATCAAAGTCAAGTTGTCCTTTTCTTGAATCCTGCATTCAATATTTTTTAAATCAGTTTCAGCTCTTTTAACTGTTTTTGCTCACTCTCAGGAATTTGTAGTTCTGTGATCAGGCAAGGTCAGTAGCTGCATTCAACAGTCTCTTTATCTTTCCAGGCTAGTTTGAAAAAACCATAAAATGGGCCTTCTTAACCTGGAGTCTATCAACCTCCAAGGATCACTGAGATAATATTGGCAAAAATTGTTTAGCACAGTGCCTGGCATATAGAAAGCTCCGCATAAATGCTTATTCTCTTCCCCTCTCTCCCTTCTCAAATGATACATGGGCAGATTCCAGATGGTCGATGAGCTTAGTTTTTTTTTAACTTAATGTAATTGCTTTCCTTGGTCACCTTATACATTTTATTTGTTTCATTTAAAATGATTACTCTGAGAAAGGTCCCATCACATTTATCATACTGCTCAAGAATAATAATTGTGGCTATATAATGAGAAGCTTTTACTTATCTTAGGGAAAGAACTCCTCTATGGTATCAGTGTGTCTCTGGTCTGGAACTTCCTATGCGGCAGCTGATTAAACAGGAAATGCATAGTACTTGGTGAATTCTTCTACATGGGGTTATAATGGATATTCATATTGATTGCTTTGGGTCATGAAGAAAGGGTAACTTAGGTCCAGCATACTCTGTTTAAGACAGTCAGAAATGTGGAAAGCATTTTCAGAAATCCCTTCATCAAAACTAAAAAAATAAAAGTCAAGGTGTTTAACTGGAGTGATCTTCAACTAGCCAGAAAATTGACTTCTGTGTTCAAGCTCGTTCCCTGGCGGTATTACTATATTTTCATAGTTTACACTGCTGATTCTGAATCCTAGACACGAAGCTGAGGAAGGAAGATGGCTTGGTGGGAGACAGATGTACAAGGGAGAGATCTCCAAGGCCTTGATGTAATAATGGAGGTTTTGGTAAGTTTTTGTTATTGGTATTTCCACCTCCAGGTAGTTGTCAGCAAATGTGAGCATACATTGCAAATAAAATAAAGTGATTCTTCCAAGAGACCTGCTGCCCATCTCACTTCTCATCAGACTTAACTTGGAGTCACAGAATCAAATTCAAGAGCCCAGTGTGTGGACTTGAAATGGAATTTTAATGGTACAGCCAAATCTCACACCCGGCATGTGAAATCAACAATGCCCACGATGGAGAGAAAGCATCAGGATCTCACGGGTAAGATGGCAAAATCATTGCTTCTAGCAGCCCAAAATTCTCAGAAAAAGAAATCACATAGTAGAGTAAATGAAACTAATACTATAGTATATAAGGGCAGAAATACCACACAAGGCAAAACTTCATGAAGTCACATCTGACAGCTTAAATACTAAGAATTCCCATTCTCTGTCCTCCCTCTTCCAAGCACTCAACATGTGTCAGGTGAAATAAACACAAACAAGCTCTCAGGCTTGTGATTTAGGATCTCTCTTTGGGGGTCTTTGCCTATTCTTCTACACTGTAGTGACACATACTGAATCCCACCCCCACCATGTTACCCAGAACCTACCAAAAGCAGCAGACCACCCACACAAAAGAAAGGGAGAGAGACTAGAGGTGAGTGTAGAAGATGTTGGCAACATAGAGGTACAGGTTAGAGCAGAAAAGAACATAAACACTTGAGGGAAAGGGGTCTGGAAACCCAACTGAGGCCAGTCCTTCCCCAATATTACCAAGGCAGGCTGACAAGCCTCACTCCCTCCAAAGCAAGGAGGTTAAGGAGAACCAGCATGCCTTCATCTTAAAAGCTGATGTATCTTTGGAAGAAACCAAAGAGTAAGATACAAGCAGAGACGTGAGACTGGGAATATATGTACATATAAAAAAGACTGAAAGACTAGCCCAAGGGTTCTTAACCTTTTTTATGCCATAGATCTCTTTGGCAATCTCATAAAACCTACGGCCCTCCCCTGAATAATATTTTTACATAATTTAAAAAATGCTGAATTTCAGCTAGTTAGTGAAAATAGGACTGTATTTTTTTTCTCATCCAGTCATATACTCTGAAATCTATCCATGGACCCTTTGGACCCTTTAAGTGTCTTAATCTCTGATTAAGAATCTCTGGATCTAATATTCAAGAGAGAAAGCCTGAATAAAACTCTAGCTCACAAGCAGGTAAACCAGCAAAGAAGGTTATAAAAAAAAAGAAAGAATGAGTAAAACCTCAAAGAGGCTGCCAACTACCATAGTCAAGGAGGGAAAAATGAACGAAAATTACATTATAATACAAGAAAATTTTAAGAACTTCCCAGAAATTACAAAACAAAAGCCAAAAACTCCAGAATGGTCAAAATCAGACCTTCCAATGGAGAACTTTAAAATACAAAAAAAAACAGAGCAGGAAAAATTCAATATATAATGGAAAATCCCTCCAAAGGAGTAGCAGCTCTGAGAGAGAGTAACCAATCTGGAACACAAAGGTAGGGAAGTACAAGAAACAAATGAAGGTAAAACTGGATGAACTCTGAAGTCTCTTCCAACTCTATTTCCCATGGTTTTATTATTTCCAAACTTAAACAAGTTCATCCTCAGATATTAGAAATACAGTTTGTCTTCAGATCCATAGTCAAAGTCTTCCCAACTTGGTAGAACAGGCCAAAGATTGTACTCTACTGACACTGTCGTTAAGAACATAGGGTCACCTCCATGCCACCAAAAGACTTTGGAACGAGATTTTTAGGAGTGGGAAAATTAGGGAAAACCCCACAATTATGCCAATTTTCCGATAAAAGAGGTAGAAGGGACTTCCAGTCAGGATGACCACCTCAGCATGTGTGGGCTGCTCATTTCTCATACGCATACTTCAGCAAACTGTGAAGTTCACATCAAAGAGAAAAATGATTTTTAAAAATCCACTGAGAAACTACAGTCAATAACTTACTCCACCTCAGAACTGCACAAAAACTCAACCAGATGCCCACATGTAGTAACAATAAAAAAGCCACTATTTACATAACACTTTAAAGTTTGCCAAAAAAAATGAACGTTTTGTTTTATCCGTATAACAACCTTAAAAGGTAGGTGCTATCAGTTATCTCCATTGTACAGATAAAGAAATGAGACAGAGGTTAAAAGACTTGCCGACTGTCATACAGTTGGTGTCTGAGGTCAGACTTAAGCATAGATCTTCCTGATTCTATACTCTGTCACCTCACGGCAAGAGGAAAGGGCCACCTTTGCCCCACCATCAAACCCATCTCAAGGGCCTGCCACCACCAGGAGAGACAAGATAAATGTAGTTTGAAAGGTTCCGTGTCCAGGAGTATCAAGAACCCAGGAGTCCCCTGAAAAAGCCCCAGTTTAAAGACCTTGAAGCCTCAGGAAGTGTCAGCAAAAACCAGTATCACAAAAGTCAGACTGAGGTAGCCCAGCCCCAGGGCTTGGAGATCCCTAACACTCTGTTGTGAGAAGTCAGAGAAGCCCTGAAGTTCCTCACTCTGAAGCTCCATACTATGGGAGGAGGTTTAATGGAGAAGATGGGACCCTCAGGAATCCAGAGGAGTTCAGGCCCAAAAGTACAGAAGGGACCAAATCTGGTCTTAACAAAAAGCCCCAGTTCAACAGTTCAAACTAGAGAGGTGAAGCCATCAACGAATGGGCCAAAAACATCTACAAATATGACTCCATAACAACTGTAAGCAGAAATCCAAAAGAAAAAAATGGATTTTGCACATAGACCACACAAATACTTAGAAGAAGAGAAGCTAGAGAATAAAAAAATGAAATAAAAGGTCTTGAGGAAAGAATTGAAAGAATTAGAACTTAGAAAAGAAGGTAGTCAATTGTATCTAAAAAATCTTAGCCCTGAAATAGAATGCACCAAACAGAAATCAGTGACTCCACGAAAAGAAAAAGAAATGTTAGGATGGCTGAACAAACTGTAGCAGATGGGTATAACAGGATATTGTTATGCCACAGATAATGGTTTCAGAGAATTCTGAGTATTGTAAATCAGTGAAGAGTGAAGTGACCAGAACCAGGAGAATGATTTCTACAACAGGACGACATAGTGAAAGAAAGAAACAAGCATTTGTGAAGACCTACCGTATGGTAGGTGCTCCTATTCTCCCCATTTTACAGCTGAGGAAACTGAGGCAGACTGAAGTTAAGTGATTTACCTAGGGTCACTCAGCTATGAAATCTCTAAGGTCATCTTCCAGACTCCAGGACCAGTAACTATCCATTGAGTTACCCAGCTGCCCAGAGAAAGAAAAACAACTTTGAAAGCCTTTCCCTCTCTAACCAAAGCAATGATCAATCATGTCTCCAGAGCAGAAGAGAAGTGACAGGTCTACGGGGCAGAGATATTCTTTCCACTGTGGGGGATCAGTGCCTGGTACAAAGTCATCACTTGATTAATGTTTGACTTGACTTTGTTTTGCTTGACTATATTTATTGTTCCAAGAGATCCCCCCACTTTTTGAGGGAGGGGAGGGCAAGAGTGAGAAGGGATTGGCAACCATGACACCAGAAGGAGAAACAAAGAGGAGTGGTGTTATTTTTTTAATGAGCAGACCAAGTATGGCGGCACCCATCTGTCATTCCAGTTGCTAAGGAGGCTGAGGTTGGTGCGTCTCTTGGGATCAGGAGTTCTGAACCGCAGCTCACTATGCTGATTACATGTCAGCACCAAGGTAGACCTTCTTGGACCAGGGTACCACCAGGTTGTCCGGGAGGGGCAAACAGGTTCAGGTTGGAAACAGAACCACTCCAAGTTCCCCAACTGATCAATAGGAGGATAAGACCAGTGAGGAGTGTTTGTACTTGCAGCCTGAGAGAGATGCGGATGCTCAGTCTTTCACCAAAAACAAACAAGGGGCAGCTCGGTGGTGCAGTGGATAGAGCAGCAGTGCAGGAGTCAGGAGGACCTGAGTTCAAATCTCACCTCAGACACTTGATACTCACTAGCTGTGTGACCTTGGGCACTAGCTGTGTGACCTTGGGCAAGTCACTTAACCCCAACTGCCTCATCCTGGGTCAT
>CM053769.1:697670568-697689736 GCA_028658325.1 Potorous gilbertii | reverse complement strand
CTGGATTCAGATGGCTCTGGAGGAGAAGTGAGGCTGGTGACCTGCACAGCCTTTCCTCACTCAAAACAAAGTCATGTGCAAGTCATGTCATCATTTCTCTGATGGCATGGTCTTCTTTGGCAGTGAAGGACGAACACACACATAAAAACAAACACAGAATACTGAAGAGAATGTAAGAAAGTTCAGAGGAAACAGGGGCAAGCTGGAAACTTCTGAAATTAGTGTGTAGAATGTATTACATATTTGTTTTAAAGCAAACAGTGTGAAATGGAGATTAGTAATTTTTCTTTTTTTGGTACCTAAATTTAGAATAAAAAATACTGGGGGTGAGGGAACACACTGAGAAGAAAAAAATAGGAAAGTTTAATGTGCTGTTTAGTTTTGTAACTTTACCAGTGAGACAGTAGGATAGTTGAAAACCACAAACTGCATTACAGTGATGAAATTATAATATGCAGGCACTTAGCAAAGGAATGACAGGATTGACAGAAGGAATTGCCATTATTGCACTGACATTCAAGGGGAAATTGCCAATCAATAAATATTTATTGAAAACTTGCTCTACACTTGACACCATACTGGTCTCAGAGAGTCTAGGGAGTCTACGGAGGGAAACAAAACCAACATACAGAGAATAAGGAAGTGTAGCACCAGCTCTAAGGTCATTAGAAGTTCAGAGAAGGACAGATCAGTTTGGACTGGACTGGATTTGAGGATTTAGAGTTGGAAGGGACCTAACAATTGACCTAGTCAAATCCTTTAATTGAATTTGTTTAAGTCTCATAATTTTATTTTATTTTACCCTATATCACATTTGGACCTTCCTTCTCTCCCTCCCTCCTCCCAAAATCCATAAAACTCCTTTTGATAGTCATAAAAAACTGAGGTAGACATATGACTTCTACATTTTGAAAATCCCTCATCTTAAATTTGGCTCACTTTTCTACTGGTTTGACCCTGGGTGGGGAGAGTGAGAAACCTTTCTGGAGCATCCCTCTTCACCTCCCACTGTGAAAACCTTTAATTTTAAAGAAGAGATAACTGAGGTAGTGAGGACAACTTAGGTGGAGCAGTGGGTAGAGCAATGGTCCTGGAGTCGGGAGGACCTGAGTTTAAATCTGGCCTCAAACACTGACTAGTCCTGTGACTCTGATCAAGTCACTTCACCCTGTTTGCCTCAGTTTCCTCATCTGTAAAATAAACTGGAGAAGGAAATGACAAACCACACCATAATCTTTGAAAAAAAATCCAAATGGAGTCATGAAGAGTTGGACACAACCGATAAATGACTAAACCGCGAAAGAAGAGAAGTTCCACCAATGAAGACAGCCCTGCTCCAGGGAGAGAGTTCCCAAGTCCCTTCAGGGCACAGTCCCAGGAGCTGCAGGGGGAGGTGCAGCTGCACAATTCCATATATAACAAATGCTTAACAAATGGCTGGAAAATTGAATTAGCAGCATATCAGTCTACACAAAAAATGTCCACAAATTAAGAAACTTCAGTTAGACTAAGGCAAATATTATTTTGAAAGAATAGTGATCAGGGAAGGTGTTCAGATAGAGAAGGCATCTCAAACACTAGACATGCCAAGATCAAAGTTACCATTGCAGGAATGTGCAATCGCATAAGGTGTCTGGCATTTTCCGTCCCTCCCATCTTAGTGCATCCTCCTCATGTCTTAACTAGATGATGACAGCAGTTTCCTAATTGGATCATAGACTTACATTCGCTTCGCCTTTCTATTTTCAGTACAGCTGCCAAAGTTCTATTCCTAAAGAAAAGCTTGACCATGTGACTTCTATGCTCAAGATTCCTTATTGTCTCTCTATTGCCCCTATGATAAAATACAAAATCTTTGGTGTAGATTTTAAAACTGTTCATAATTTAGCCTCAGACTCCTCCAGACCTCTTTGTTGTTACTTGTTCATCTTAGCTGTGACCCCATTTGGGGTTTTCTAGGCAGAGATACTAGAGTGGCTTGCCATTTTCTTCTTCAGCTCATTTTACATATGAATAAACTGAGGCAAATAGGGTTAAGTGACTTGCCCAGGGTCACACAGCTAGTGAGTGTCTGAAGTCACATTTGAACTCTGGTCCTCCTGATACTGCACATTATTTTTCTTCACACACTGTATATTCCTGGATATAAGTCCTTTCTCTAATCCAGATTTAAGTCTCTTTCTCTAAATGAGACATATGATAAGTTGTGTGACTGTGGTCAAATCACTTTAATTTTTTAGTTTCCTAACCAATTATCTAAGACTGTAATTTAGAGATGAGTTGCTGATCTGCACCACCAGAGGAAGATTCCACAAGGAAATTCATATAATCATAACTTTCAAGCTAAAAGAGAGGTCATCTATTCCACTTGCCTCATTTAACAGATGAGGAAACTGAGGCCTAAAAAGGGTAAGTGATTTCTCCAAGTTCATACAAGTAGTAAATGACACAGGTAGGATTTGAATCCAGATTTGCTCCTCACTGCAAACTTGTGAGGTGTAATAGAATACACATTTCTCTTGTGTTACATATGAGAAAACAGGCACAGAGACATTAAAGTTCTTGCCCATGGTCACATAGCTAGCAAGTGTCAGAGGAAGACTTAAGCCCAAGTCTCTAGTGATTCCCGATCCAGTGATGTTTCCCATTCTAGCTTGATGCCTGGCACAGTGGATAAAGCTGATGTCAGGAACGCTTGCTTGCTCTATGACCCAGACAAGTCCTTTAATCTCTCCCAGCCTCAGTTTCCTTATCTGTAAAATGAGTACAGTAATAGCGTCGTTATTGTGAGGATCAAATTATATAATTAAACATAATTAAAGTCTTTCGTAAACCCTTTAGTACTATATAAAATATTACCAGTTTTGCTTACCTCCTTTATCATGTAATCTTAGCTCCTTAAAGTCAGGATTCCTTGGCTTTGTAAGCCCCCCACATTCACCCCATTGTTCTATCCATTCCTAGCATGTCTAGAGGGTCCCAGGCAGAGCAGAAAAACATCTATCCTCCACTGCACTAAGCCACCCAGACCCACTAACCTACTGTCAGTGTCTTCAGAAGATATTTTCTCTTCTACCCTGTTCCACTTTTATTCTCTGAGGCAGACTCTGACCCCCTCAATGGTCCCCCAAAGGGGACCCAGACTACATGCTGCACCCCAACCTATAGGCTTGTTCTCCCCCTTCCCAATGGAATTGAATCTGTCTCCTCTAGGCTTTCTACTCTGCAGAGCAGACAAAGCCCCTTTGACTTTCCCCTCCACCCTGGTGCTGATCCCTTCTACAAATATTGCCTGCCCCCAGTTAGATTGTGAGTGCCATGAAAACAGGGTCTGTCATTTTCCTGTATGATGTCTAGTAAGGGTTTAATAAATGCTTTCTTATCCATTCATACTGTTTCTGCTGATCAGTCCTGGGGAATAGGCACACTGCCCTACGGTTTTCTCATCCATTCCTTCAAGGAACTAATCTCTGAACTATAGTCTTCTGAGCACTATCCATTGAACTAACTAGCCATATTGCCTATTGGAAAGGTCAAGAAAAGAAATAGCCGGAAAGCGTCAGTACAGTCCAGACATAGAATGAGCTGCCTGAAGGGTGAAGGTTACTGATGGAGTCTCCCCATCTCAAGTCTTCAAACAGAGACTGGTTGACCACTTGGTGGGGATGCCTTAGAGGTATTTTCTTTGTAGAGTTAAAAGTGTAAATATACGAAGAGATCAAAGAAAAAAAGGGACTCTATGCACAAAAATATTTGTAGCAGCTCTTTTTGTGGCAGAAAAGAATTGGAAATTAAGAGGATGTCCATCAAATGGGGAATAGTTGAACAAGTATGATTGTGATGGAATACTATTGTGCTAATACTAAGAAATGATAAGGTTACTTTCAGAAACACCTAGGAAGACTTGCGGGAAACGATGCAAATTAAAATGAGCAGAACCAGGACAGACACTGTCCATAGTAACAGAAAGACTGTAGATGATCAGGTGTGAAGGACAGATTTTCTCAGCAATACCGTGATCCAAGACAATTCTGAAGGACGTCTAAGAAAAATGATATCCACCTCCAGAGAAAGAATCGACGGATTCCGAATGCAGAAACTTTCTTTATTATCCTTGTCTGTATCTTCCTTTGCAAAATGGCTAATGTGGAAATATTTTGCCTGGCTGCACATGTATAGTTTATATCAAAGTACTTGGTCTTTTTAGGTAGGGGGAGGCAAGAACAGGAAAAAAAGAATTTGTAACTCAAAATTTTTTTAAATGAATATTAGAAATTGTTTTTACACGTAATTGGAAAAAATATGAAAATTCTCACACAAAAAAGAAAAGAATTCCACTAACAAAAAAAAATTTCTGAATATGATTCCAAAAACCAGGATGAATAAATGGGGGGAGGGGGAAGAAGTATTTGAGTGTGGGCATAGCACAATCAACACTCAATTTAGTTCTGAGAATATGAGGTAATTATGGGAAAAAAGTATACACAGATAATATAGCCCCTGTCCCCCAATCATTTCCCCCATCTCCAATATACCAGAGAAAACATGCTGTGGAGAGGAGCTAGGCCCTAATAAAACTAAGGGAATGAGGTGGAAAGAGAATTTTTGTGAGAAATTAAAGAAATTTTTTAAAATTGGGCCTGGCCATTCAGAGGGAAAAAGGGAAAGAAAAGAGAGAAATTCTTTGCACCTTAAATTTGTTGCATGAAAATCAAAAGATTACATTTATAAAGTAGACTGAGAATTTCCTTACAAGAAGATTTAACCACCAGGTGGCGCTGCCAGTCACTATTCTGGATCTGTCTTCATGGGAAGTTTTTGGAGCTGGTATTTTATGTCTGAACCCCATCGATGAAGATGCCAAGGAAGTCCAATACTCTCTGTGATTGTTAAAGACAAGGTAACCTTCTATTCCTCAGCTCTGCCTCTGTAGGCAGTGCTAGGGAGTTTAGATTATTATGAATCTACAAGGATAACCTTGGAGAGAGAAGAAATCAATAGATGCGATTGTTCAGCAGCTGTCAGTGACAGTTGAAAGATCATAGAGAATAGGAAAAACACCATCAGATTGAAGAAAGGCAAATGCAGTAATAATTTTCCAAAAGGAAAGAAAATGGAATTTGCATACTCTAGACCAGTGAGTATAATTTTAATTCTTGGAGACATTCTAAGGCATAAACTCTGAGGTTCTGCCTCATACTCATCCGATTGGCAAATTTGGCCAAAAAGGAAATGACGAATATTGGAGGGGGTGCCGGAAAAACAGGCACACTGGTGCACTGCTGGTGGTGCTATGAATTGGAATAATCATTCTGGAAAGTAATTTGGAACTATGCCCCCCAAGTTACCAAACTGCATAAGCATTTGGCTGGGTGATACCCTACTAGGTTGCAAAGAAATCAAAGGAAGAGGGAAAGCTTCCATTTATGCAAAAGCATTTATAGCAGCTCTTTTGTGAGCTGGACGCTAAGGGTTTTGTCATCACCTATTTCCTGGCAGGGTACTAGTAGACTGTTCAGGTTTCATGGGCATACAACAATGAGGTCAACACAATGATTCTGTAGACCTAAGTGAAGACTCTAAGTAAACCAGCATATCATCTGCAAAAAGTGACAGTTTTGTTTCCTCATGACCTATGTTGATTTTTTCCCTTTCTTTTTCTTGCCTTATTGTGATAGCTATCATTTCTAGTATGATATTGAATAACTAGGGTGATAATGAACATCCTTCCTTCACCCTTGATCTTATTGGGAAAATGTAACCCTATTATAGATAATGCTTGCTCTTGGTTTTTGATTGATATTGATTATAATTTTAAGGAAAACTCCATTTATTTTTGTGCTTTCTATGCTTGGTAACAAGAATGAATAGTGTATTTTATCAAAACCTTTTTCTGCATCAGTTGAAATAAGATTTTTATTTGGGCTCTGGAGGAGAAAGTGAGGTTGGTGACCTTGCACAGTGCTCCCTCATTCAAATCAAAGTCAACGGCAAATCATGTCATCATCTTGATGTCATCGTCCTCTTCAAGAATGAAGGACAAACACAACCTGTGAGTAGTGGCTTCTCTTCCTCTCCCTCTCCTCTCCTCTCCTCTCCTTTCCCTCTCCCTTCCTCTCCTTTCCCTCTCCCCTCCCCTCCTCTCCTCTCCTCTGTTCTCCCGATATCATGGTCCTCTTCAAGAACAAAGGACAAAACACAACAACAATTATTTTTATTCTTTTTGTTTTTGAAATTGTCAACTATACTCATATATTTCCTAATATTACACCAGCTCTGCATTCCTGGAATAAATGTAGTCTGATCACAGTGTGTGATCTTTGTGATATATTGCTGTAATCTCTTTGCTAGTGTTTCATTTAAAAATCTTTGCATCAATATTTATTAGGGAAATTGGTATATAGTTTTCTTTCTTTGTTTTGGCTCTCTCTGGTTTCAAGATATCAAGGTATTAAGATCATGTTTGTGTCAAAGAAGGAATGTAGTAGGACTCATTTTTTTAAACTTATTTTTGCAAACAGTATATGCAGTTTTGAAATAAATTGCTCATTAAGTATTTGGTAGAAACTATTTGTTTCATATGCAAAATGTATGCTTGCCAAAAAGACTGTTTTATGGAGAATTCTCATGGGGCAGTCAATCCCATGGTAGGCAGAAGGGGTGATACAAGGACACTCTCAAGGTCTCTCTCAAGAACTTTGGATTTGACTGTGCAACATGGGAGACACTAGAACAGGACTGCTCAGCGTGGTGTGCCCACATCAGAAAGGGTGCTGTGCTCTTTGAGAAATTGAGGCAGCACAGAGATAGAATTGAGACAGCACAAAGTAAAGTCAGGATGTGCAAATTTGGGATATCCACTGCAAATATTCTCATGGGGTATCTGTGCCCAACCTGTGGTAGAGTATTCTAAGCTCATATTGGTCTGATCAGCTACAGTTGGATACACTAAAATTTCACTTTACAATGGTGATGTCATTTTGGTCCTCTTTGAAGATGAAGGACAAAAACCAAACCAAGAAATTATTTGTAAATCCCTACAGTCCTGGGTTGTTTTGTTTTCCCTTAGGGGGTTCATTAATCATTTGTTCAATTTCTTTTTCTAAAATAGGGCTATTTAAATATTCCATTTACTCTTCTATTAAGCTGGACAGTTTATATTTTTGTAAATATTCCTCCATTTTCATTTACATTGTTGATTTTATTGATATATAGTTGGACAAAAAAGTTCTTAATAATTGCTTTTATTTCCTCTTCAATGATTTTAAATTCATTTTTTTCATGTTTAATACTGATAATTTGATTTTCTTTTAAAAAACCAAATGAGTTAATGGCTTATCTATTTTATTGTTTGTTTCAAAAAATACATTTCCTAGTTTTATTTATTAGTTTAATGGGATGTTAAACTTTCAATTGTGTTACTTTCACCTTTGATTTTCAGAATTTCTGTTTTGGTATTTAATTGGGGGGTGTTCATTTGTTATTTTTCTATGTTTTTTTTTAATTGTGAGGTGAATGAAAAGTCTGAGAGATATAGTTTCTGGGCAATTAATAAACAGTTTATGAATTAGGTTAGCAGATAATCAATAAATTGAGGTCAGTGGTACTCTCTTGTAGCCAAAGACCCTGCATGGAGGATATTGAATGTTTAAAGACCTTTGGAAAAGGGGGGTGTCCCTGAGGATGAGAATCAAATCTGATTGGTTAACAATTAAGGAGAGGATGAATATCATAGCAAAAGGTAGCTTTTTCTAATAAAGGACTGGGAGATGGTGACTCTGAGCAGATCAGCATTTTGCTGATCTGGGTTTTGCCCTCATTTTGCCCTCAGCAATCTATACAAAAGAATATATTCTCCACTCAATCCTACCTGAGTAGAGCAATGGTGGGGTTACAAATTAGATGTGATAGTTGAATGGTATGAATTTTTGAGCGAGGTCAGAAATGTCCTTAAGAGACAGGACTTTGAATGAGCAAGGAAAAGGAGGATCTTTGAGTCCCATACATAAAATTGGTTATTAATGTAATAAATGACTGTCTTTCAGATGAAAAATCAGCCTATTAAGGGGGACTAACAAGAATCTTGCCAGCAATAACTAAGAGAGAGATCTCCCTGTGATTGTCGCAGGACAATCTATTCCCTTTACCTTTATAGAGACGGACAATGGAGGCATCCTTGAACTCCTGGATAATCTTCTCTTGCCATATAACCTGGAATATTTCAGTCAGCTTTTGTATGAGTAATGTACCTACCTTGTAAATCTCAACTGGAATAAAATCAGCACCAGGTGCTTTGCCACATGAAAGGAACCTAATGGCCCTCAAAACCTCTTCTTCAGTTGGAAATTCAGCTAAGGAAGGATTGATTTCAATCTGAAGTAAATGGTCAATGGCCTCATCATTGATTGACGATGGTCTGTTGAGAGCACTATGGAAGTGTTCAGCCCATCTCTCTAGGATAATGCCCTTATCACTAATCAATGTGGCTCTATCAGCACTGAGTAGTTATGCATCTTAGGTTTTTGGTCCATAAATAGCTTTCAGGGAATCATAAAAGTGCTTTGGATTGTTACTATCAGCATAAAACTGAATTTCATCTGCCTTCTCACTGAGCCAGGAATCCTGCAACTCTCTAAGCTTTGCTTTTGCTTTACTTTGATGGAATTAAATGCTGCCTTCTTAATGGATGAACTATCCTGCTGGTAAATCCTATGAAGTTCTTGGTTTTTTCATTTAGCAGCTTCTGGATTTCCCCATCATTTTCATCAAACCAGTCTTGGTGTTTGTGAGTGTTCTAACCCATATGAGCAAATGCAGTGCTGTACACTGAATCTCTGAAAGCTACCCACTCTTTTTCTGCTCCACTGTTGCCAAGTGTATGTTGGCTCAGCTTTCCCTCCAAGTCAGCAACAAACTGTTCACACTCAGAGAAGAGTTCTCATTTGTTGACATTAATTCTTCTGGTAGTCATTTTGCCTTGGGTGGGGTGGGGCAGCACTTTTGATGAATGCGAATAATTAACTTGGAAAGTATATGTCTATGATCAGTCCAGCACTCTGCACCACACATTGCCTTTGTCACCCTCACACCTTGTCTGCATCTTTTCCCTACAATCATATAGTCTATTAGATGTTTGCTGAGAAGGTGCATCCATGAAGCTTCATTGGTTTAGGTAAACAGAAAACAGTGTTGGTGATGAGAAAGTCATGCAATACACAAGTCTTCAGCAGAAAATTACCATTGCTCTTGCTATTTCCAACTCCATTCCTCCCCTAGGACTCTGCCAAGTCTGGTAGTCTGAGTCCACTCTAGCATTAAAGTCACCCTAAATTATAAGCTTGTCCTCTTTTAGCACACTGATGATCTATATGAAGGCCAGTGTGGCTTCAGAAAGGGTCAAGGAACAGTCAATATGGCATTTGCTGCCCAAAAACTCCAGAAGAAAAACAGTTCTGTACACAACATTTGTAGATCTGGCCAAGATCTTTGACACTGTTAGTCATGAGGGCTTATGGAAAATTATGTCAAAATTTGGTTGCCCAGAGAAGTTTATCAGCATTGTACATCAATTCCATGATGGCATGTTTGTCCAGGTTCTGGATAGTGGGCAATGCTCTCGTGCCTCCCCTGTCACCAAAGGAGTGAAACAGGGCTGTGTGCTTGCTCCCATTCTTTTTAGCATGATGTTTTCATCCATGTTATCAAATGTTTTCAGTGAGAATGAACATGGCATCAAGATCAACTACCATACTGATGGTAAGTTCTTCAATTTTAAAAGGCTACAAGCCAAGACCAAAGTGGAGGGAGTGTTGGTATATGATTTTCTGTTTGTAAATGATTGTGCACTCAATGCAACAGTATGGATCAATTCTCTACTACCTGTGCTAATTTTGGCCTAATAATTAACACCAAGAAAACACGGGTGCTCCATCAGTCATCACCACACTATACATACACGAAACCATCAGTTACAACAAAAGGAGAAGTTTTGAATGCTCTGGATAGGTTCACTGACATTGGTAGTGTGCTTTCCAAGGACGTACACATTGACAATGAGGTTGACACATGCATTGCCAGAGCTAACCCAGCATTTGAGAGGCTCCAAAGAAAAGTTTGGGAGAGAAGAGGTATTAGATTGACTACCAAACTGAAGTTCTACAGAGCCGCTGTGCTGATCTCATTGTTGTATGCCTGTGAAACATGGACAGTCTACCAGTGTCATGCCAGGAAACTGAATTGCTTCCATTTGAATTGTCTTAGGAAGATTCTGAAGATCACCTGGCAGGATAAAGTATCAGACACTGAGATCCTGGCTTGAACTAAACTGCCAAGCATTCAAACTATGTTTCAGAAAGTGCAACTTTGGCCATGCTGTTCAAATGCAAAATGTATGCTTGCCAAAAAGACTATTTTATGGAGAACTTGCATGGGGCATGCAATCACATGGTAGTCAGAAGAAGCGATACAAGGATACTCTCAAGGTCTCTCTCAAGAACTTTGAATTTCATTGTGTGACATGGGAGACACTGTCACAGGACCACTCAACATGGCATGCCCACATCAGAAAAGGTGTTGTGTTCTATGAACAAAGCAGAATTGAAACAGCACAAAGGAAACATAGGATGCGCAAATTTGGAGTAACCACCCTAAATATTCATAGGGACTACCTGTGCCCAACTTGTGGTAGAGTATTCTAAGTTTTTATTGGTCTGATCAGTCACAGTCTTACACACTGAAACTTCACTTTATCATTGTGATGTCATTTTGGTCCTTTTCAAGAATGAAGGACAACAACCAATTATTAATATAATAAGAAAATATATATTTTTCTCAGTTGAATTCTTTATTTATTGATCTGCTCTTTCTTTTATTGGTGTAAATGTTTAGAGATATAAAAAATGCGCTTTGGCTATATCTCACAAATTTTGTTATATTGTCTCATTTTTGTCATCTTTAAGGAAATTATTATTTCTATGATTTTTTCTTTGATTCACCTATTCTTTGGGATTGAGTTATTTATTTTCTAATCAATTTTTAAACTATACTGCCAAGGATTTTATGGAACATAATTTTTTATGACATTGTGATTAGAAAAAGATGCATTTAATATTTCTGCTTTTCTACATTTGTTTGTCAGATTTTCATGCCCTAATACATGGTCAGTATTTATGTCACCATGCACAGCTAAGGAAGTAGGTTTATCTTTTTTTGTTACCATTTAACATTTTCCAGAGGTCTGTCACATCTAACTTTTCTAAAATTGTGTTCCTCTCCTTAACTTTGTCCTTATTTATTTTGTGGTTAGATTTATCTAGGTCTGAGAGGAGTAAATTGAAGTTCCTCACTAATAGTTTTACTGTCTATTTCCTCCTATAACTCACTTGACTTTTCCATTAAGAATCTGAATGCTCTGACATTTGGTGCATATATTTTCAGTATTGATATTAATTAATTCATTGTCTGTGGTATCTATTTGGCAAAATATAGTTTCTCTGATTATCTCTTTTAATTAGGTCTAATTTTACTTGTCAGTTATGCAGCTTGATGCTCAGCCAACTGGTAGAACTTACCCTACACCCATGTTACCATATTAGTGACTACTGAAGTCCAGTTATGCATGCCTATCTTATAGTGGGTAGAAGTGTGTATTAACCAGGTAAAAAGACATTTCTCAGGAGCCAGGTCTTCATAAATGAGAAACCACTTGGCTCCTGAAGCCTCTAGTCCAGTACTTGGAGCCCTGCCTCCAATGGTAGTCACCAACTATTTGTGAAAATCATTAACATCAAAAGAACCCAGACAACCATGATTTCAAATGTACCATTTCTGTTTAGCAATAGAATTTTCCTGTGCTCTACTCATCTTGTTAGAGGGACCACCTTGCATCACTTAACCCATAATAGACAATTCTGGACAAAGGGTGATTACATAACCTGTGTCATCTATTTAATAAGTTATCAAGGTATGTTGACTCAAATGGTCTCAAGCTCCCACCAAGTCTGAGTGGCTCAGACTACATATGGCTGGGACTTTTTATGGCTCTAGTAAGCTAGAGTCATCAGGGAAGTTGGGGTTGCATGGGATGAGGGGTGGAAAATGCTGGTCCTCCCATATCCTCCTCAGCCTCCTTTATTGGATTGTCATCCAGCTCACACCCAGTAACTGTGGGTGATCCTCAGAGTACTGTCCTGGGGCCTTTTTCTCTTCTCCCTCTTCTATTTCATTTGATTATTTCATCAACTTCTATAGGTTCAATTACCATCTCTATGCTGATGACCCTCAAATCTAATTATCCAGCCCCAGGCTTTTTGCTGGCCTCTAGTCTTGCATCTCCAATGGCCTCTTTGACATTTCAAACTAGATGTCCTGTCTCATAGTCATTTTTCAATTATATCTGACTCTTCATGACCCTATTTGGGGTTTCCTTGGTAGAGATACTGGGGTGATTACCATTTCCTTCTCCGACTCATTTAACAGAGGAGGGGGACTGAGGCAAAGAAAGTTAAGTGACTTTTCCAGAATCATAAAGCTAGTAAGTGTCTAAGGTCAGATTTGAACTCAGGAAAATGAGTCTTCTTGACTCCAGGCCCTCTTCATCATCTAGCTGCCTTTTGGACATCTTAAATGTCTACAGGATGTACTGTAGACATCTTAAATTCAAAATGTGCAAAACTGAACTCATTCTCTTTCCCTTCAAACTCTTCTCTCTTTCTAACTCCCCTATTACTGACAAAAGCAACACCATCTTTCTGATCACCCAGGCTTGAAAGCTAGTTGTCATCCTCAACTCCTCAGTCTCTCACCTCTCATATCCAATGTTTCCATGGCCTGTTCATTTTACCTTGAATATGAACACTGAATATGCCCCCTTCTCTTCTTTCCCATTGCCACCACCCTCTAACAGGCACTCATCACCTCACACCTGAACTACTGTGATAGTTTGCTGTTTGTTTTTCCTGCTCCAAATTTCTCACTACGCCAATCCTTCTTCCACTCAGCTGTCAAAGTCAAGTCACAGATCTTGCCATGATGTCCCTTACCCAATAAACTCCAACAGTTCCTTCCATATCTGGAATGCTCTCCCTCCTCATCTCTACCTCCTGGCTTCTCTTCAAGATCCAGCTAAAATCCCTCCTTTTAAAGGAAGACTTTCTCAGTCTGCCTTACTAGTACCTTAGTCATACCTGCCCTCTGTTGATTACTTCAAATTTATCATATACATACATAAATACATACATATGTGTTAGACCAAGAGCTCCCTGAGAGCAAAGCTTGCCTTTTACCTTTATCCCCAGCACTTAGCACAGTATCTGGCACATAGTAATGTTTATTGACTGGACTGACTGCTTACTATGAGCCAGGCACTATGCTAAGAATTGGAAATACAAAAACAAACAAAAAGAAAGACAGTCCTTATCGTCAAGAGTTTACTTTCTAATTCAGGAAGCTAATACATAAAGCAGTTTGAAATGAGGGAGGAGGGTTTGAAAGAAGGAAAGAAAAGAAGGAGAAAGAAATTTCCCATTTGGGGGTAGAAGAGGAAAATTCAGAGGGGATCAGAACCAAGAGAAATGAGAGGAAACTGGGGAGTTGGTACATTTTTTCATATAAATATGGATTTTTGAACATTATTTTTTAGAAAGTTGACTGATTTATTATTTTTATATTTTTTCCCCAATTTCATGTTAAGACAAAATTTTAAAATATTGTTTTTAAAGTTTTGAGTTCCCCTTCCTTCCTCCCCAGATGGTAAGCAATCCAATTCGGTTTATACATGTACAATCGTGTAAAACATTTCCATATTAATCATGTGTTATCTTTTAAAAGAAAGGTGACAAAGCCAGGAGCCTTTGATTTAAGCCATTGAAAAGTGTAAGAGGAAATAAAAAGTATAAGAGGAATAGGAAGTAAGAAGAGACTAAGGCTAAGAAAGACCCTGGGGAAAGATGGGGAAAAAACCACAATAGCTGGTTAGTTTACTGAAGCTGTTTGAAGAGACTAATGAAAAGCATCAGCTGACCAGAAGGTTTTGACTGCTAGTTCTTGATTGGCTGAAGGTCAACAGCAATTTTAGCTATTGTCATCAAGTGTGGCTAAAACTTAAGTGAGGTGAACTTTTTGAAATATTTATTTTGCTATTGCCTTACTCTCTGGTTTGAAAGGGAGTAGTAAAATGTGGAAAGAAAGGTATTGCTGCTACTTTGTTGCATGAAGGGCTGACTGGGTGGAGGTTGTAGTGCCCACCAAATCAACCTGAGATGTTTATTGCGAGCTCCACTGTATTTGGACAATATGTCACATCCAGATGACGGTATATAAATGCCTGGCCTGGTTTATATAGCCCAAGGATTGATGAACCTGGCCATTAAAGTGAGTGCCCTGTTAGTGACATTAAAAAGCAACCCTTTTGATTGTAAGTTGAAAGAGCTCACAAATGTTATCCGGTAGAGAAGTGGTTTTGTGTGGTTCAGACGTCACTCAACTGACCAGTGACATCAAAGCTTGAATCCCAGAGTTCTGAGTTACCCTAAGCACGTGAGTTTTCTTCCCTCATGCTTCCTTTCCACGTTCCATTAAGTGGGTGTATTGGTTCATATGTGGATAGTGATGTATCTTATTTATGCACTTACTAAAATGAGTACATCTACTGTGATATAAGAAATGGTGAAGGAGATGATTTCAGAAACGGGGAAGACTCATATGAACTGATGCAAAGTGAAGTGAACAGAACCAGGAAAACAATATTGGTAACAGCAATATTATAAGGATAGTAACTCTGATGAATACGGTGATCCACCACATCTCCAAAGGACTCATAATGTAAAATTCTATTCACCTCCAGACAAGCAACTGATGGACTCAGGAATACAGATTGAGGTATATTTTTTCCTTTATTTTTCTTGCTTTTTAAATTCAAAACACAGCTAATGTGGAGATACATTTTGCATAAACGTAAATGTATATTGAATATTGTAATTCTTGCCTTCTCAATGGGTGAGGGAGGGATATATGGAAAAAGAGAATGTGGAACTGAAAATAAAATAAAATTTAAAAAATATGAGTACCTATAATATTACTTTTTTGCCTTGTTACTAAGCATATAATTTTAAATTCTAAAAGTATAATAGTTGGAAGTAGATGATTGTCTAAATAAAGGTAGAAGAATTAGAGTGGTGAGTAAGGAAGTACATTTCCTTCTAGCAGGGTGATTCCTAGGATCTTGAGAAACTTTTGTAGTGTTAGCATTTCTCTGGAATTCTAGATGTGCAAGTGTGAGAGCAGGTTGGAGTGAATGAGTCAGTGAGGTCCCTATACCCTTCTTACAAGTGTATCAGTGATTACCCTAGCTCCATTGCTTGAAGGTCAGATGGGTTATATTTCATGCTTTCTCGGTACGCTAATCTAGTATTTTTGCCATTGGCTGAAGCCAACATTAATGGTGTTTCCCCCAATTTTAGTGGTTCCCCCTCTCCTTCAGTTCCATTTCACCACTTAACAATTAGATTAACTTTTATAAGGAATATTCCTTTCAAAGGTGAACAAATATACAATCATTCCTCCCCTCCAACAAGTAGGGGCATAATCCCCCTCCCTTGGCCACTTCAGTCTCTGGG
Organism: Potorous gilbertii; assembly: GCA_028658325.1. Taxonomy (NCBI): domain Eukaryota; kingdom Metazoa; phylum Chordata; class Mammalia; order Diprotodontia; family Potoroidae; genus Potorous; species Potorous gilbertii. The sequence goes on along the minus strand of CM053769.1, from coordinate 697,674,122 downwards.
GAGGAGGATTAGGTTCATAAGTTACCTCAGTTCCTATGTAGCACACTCCCACCAAGTTCCAACTCCAACCTCTGGGCTTGTGTCCCAGTACCCTGGCATCTCAGGGCTTCCTTGCTGGGCTGAGAGCAATATCTAGCCTGGAGTCTTGCCTCCAAGTTTATCATGGCTCAATTCAGGGTCCAGTGACTTTACTGCCCATGCCTAGAACTGAAAAGAGCAAGCAAAACAGGCCAAATTCCAAGCCAGTTTTTCTAGGACACAAAAGAAGGCCTAAAAGAAGGAGGGGGGAAGGCAGCTTCCCCCTGACCCAGGGGGATGTCTCTATGGCATGATGAACAGGACTTTCACCTCTCCTTCAGTATTGCTGGAAAGAATGTCCTACTCTGGTAGGTTTAAAGACACAGCTTGTCCTGGTTACACAAGAAATGAAAAGAGGCTGTTAAGCACTTGTGTGGTAGGAGGACCCAGAAGAATGTCTGCTAGAAGCAGGTCTCTGGTATCTCCCATGTTCAGTGATCTGAGCAAATACAAAGCAAAGCGCCACCACAGAAGGCATGGTCTTGTGTTAGGTACTGATGTGAAACAGCTAGGTGGCACAGTGAACAGTGTCAGACTTGGAGTCAGGAAGGCCTGAGTTCAAATCCTGCCTCAGACACTTACTGCCTATGTGACCCTGGACAAGTCTCTCTTGGCCTTAGAGTTCTCTTTTGTAAGGTGGAAATAAAAATAACAACCCCCCCCTCACAGGGTTTTTGGAAAGATCAAGTAAGATAACGTAAGTTATGCGAACATTAGCATCATAGAAATGCTAGCTATCATCATTTACCAAATATTTCCCCAACCCTTAATAAACTTCTCATACCACTTAAAGGGTAGGTCTCCAATGCCTGTTATAGATACTCTACTGAGGAATTATGGGAGGTCATGAACAAGATTAGCATAGAATATAAGAAGACAATGTGGACAGTGGAACAGAATACCCATATAGTCCTGCCCTGACGAAAGCGTGGCACATCCCTGGAAGACAGCCTCATGATGCTGCAGGAAGATATACATAATTTCTGGTTGGCTAAGAGACTTGAGAGAGAAGCAGAGAAAAGAGACAGAGCAAACAGAAAGTAGGGGCCAGCTTTTAATGTTGAAAAGGAGGCCCTCTGAAACTGTATCCATCTACGGACAAGCCATGGCTGGTGCTTCCATTGATAGAGCCTGCTAACAGTGGATTTTCTGAGCAACAGCCTTCTTCCTCTGGTTAAGCAGAGATCCTTGCTCAGGGGAGTTGCCAGGACTCCCTGACATTTGTGTGTTCTGTGACCTCAACTAATCTAAATGATTTCCCAACTATTCTTTTGCTGCTTGCCTTGATAAAAATGTTGCCATGATGTCTGCGTAATAAGCATTTGGTGGCAGGAGAGCTAAACTGGCTGGGATGAAGTTGTTATCCTCCAGATCGACGTCCCCAGGAACTACTTTTCTAACTCTCTCAAGTGATTCCTATCCTGAACGTTAAAAGAGAAACATGTCTTTGGACTGCAAACATCTCATGTGGGACAGATAGATTTCATTCTAGCCTAATACCTGTCTCTAAGACAGGGGGGTGAAAGATTGATTTCTTGGTTACCGCCATCTTCCTACTCCAATGAAGACATCTCTCAGTTTTCTTATCTGTGAAATGGGGATAAAAATAGCACCTACTTCAAAGGTTTATTGTGAAGATCAAGTGAAATAATGTTAGTAAAGTCTTTCGAGCCTTAAATCACACACACACACACACACACACACACACACACACACGCATATAAACTGCTAATAGTGGTAAGTTGTCATCATTACTACTATCTACAGAGGTAGAAGTCTAGATTTGACTGAAAATTCATGAGACTGGGACAGATGATTCTTGCTATACCTCAATTGATGAAATCAAGAATTAATTTTATTATTAATATGACTTATTTTTAATGCTTATTAGTTACCTGTAACTGTAAGTGCCAATTTTGAAAAATACTAAACTGACTCAAACTAGATGACTTTTGATTTCTAAATTAGTTAAAATTAATCCTTTCCTTATTCTCAAGTGCCTAATTATAAAGGTAACGGTATGATTCAATCCTTGGCCTTAGAAACTTTGAAAGTAGACTTCTGTTCTAATGTTCTAAGGACTTCAATAAGACTTCAATGACCTGGCTAGTTGATAGCCCTTTATTTATGTCCCCAGCATCTGACACATGCTGTTCAGCAGTGTCCAACTCTTTGTGTCTTCATTTGGGGTTTGTTTTTTGTTTTGTTTTCTGCAGAGAAACTGGAGTGGTTTGCCATTTCCTTCTCCAGCCCATTTTACAGATGAGAAAACTGAGGCAAATATGATGAAGTGACTTGCCTAGGGTCACACAGCTAGTAAGAGTCTGAGGCTGGACTTAAACACCTTAAGTTTAGTGCTGTTGATTCCAAGCCCCGCCCTCTTTGCACTATGATGCCACCTCGCTGCCATCTAGCACATTAAGTGCTTAAGAAATGGTTGGTCTTTGCAAGTTGTTCTGAGAACTTCTGTCTTTCCACCAACCTTTCCTCGTTCTTCCTGGTTCATCCTTCAGCTTTGGTTTCATTTGTTCCTCCCAACCCCGTTACTTGGACTAGAGTCAGTCAGTGGAACAACGAGTAACGATTTTATGGATTTGGATCCAGAAGGGGCCTTAAAGGTCCCTTAACAACCATCAACCAAGCTAAGCAACCATCATTTCATGAGGCCCCTCTGGGGATTGAGGCTCCCAAGGAACTTACATTCTAATGGGGGCCCCAAAGTGTCCGTCAATCTGTGCCCACAAGATACCTCCAGCAATAGTGTTAAAGTGTGTAAAGTGTTCTGGCCACACCGCATAAACCCGCACCACCACAAAGCCTGTTCTGCTTGGTTATGGCAGCGATGCCGCATCGCAGCTCCTAGAACACGCAACAGGTGGCACGTTCGGACTCCCGCGGGCCTGCCTGCGGGCATCTCCCTGCCAACCTCCATGCGCCTCCCCCCGCCCCCCCCAGGGCAGCCAGCAGGCCGGAGGACAGACCTGGGCTTCGGGTCTTGGCAGATCACGTTCATAGAAAAAGTTTACGTTATTAAAAAAAATAAGTAAAGCTGCTTTTTCTCTTCTGAGCTAACGACCCCCTGAAGCGGGTCCTTCTAACGCGATCCCGGCTGCGCTATTCCACGGATGGCTCGTCTCGTGGCGTCAGGGGGTCTGGGATTCACTTCCACGCTTCGGGACCAGGCTCGGGAATGCGGCGCGGCGGCTTTAAGGGGCGGGGGGCCCGGGGCGGCCCCGCACGGGACGCCCAGAACAAGATGTCTGCGAGGGGTGCCGGCGGGCCGCTGCGAGGGGCCAGGTGGGTCCGAGGACGCGCTTTCGGGGTCCGGAAGCCCAGAAACGGGCGGCCGGGCTGGATGGGGTTCGCTTTTGGTTTGGGATGGTTCGTGTTGGAGCCATTGTTGGGGCTCCGGGAGGGCAGGGACTGCCTCACCCCCCCACCCCCAAGCACGCGCTCCCCGCCGGCACCCCCTCTCC
>CM053769.1:697643685-697670068 GCA_028658325.1 Potorous gilbertii | reverse complement strand
GGGGCCAGCACCGAGGCCCGGTCAGGGGCCAGGACCGGGGCCAGCACCGAGGCCAGCACCGAGGCCCGGACCGGGGCCAGCACCGGGGCCAGCACCGAGGCCAGGGGCCAGTACCGAGGCCCGGACCGGGGCCAGCACCGAGGCCCGGTCAGGGGCCAGGACCGGGGCCAGCACCGAGGCCCGGACCGGGGCCAGCACCGAGGCCAAGGGCCAGTACCGAGGCCCGGACCGGGGCCAGCACCGAGGCCCGGTCAGGGGCCAGGACCGGGGCCAGGACCGGGGCCAGCACCGAGGCCAGCACCGAGGCCCGGACCGGGGCCAGCACCGGGGCCCGGGCCGCGCCGTTGGGCCGCGCTTCCTCCGCGAGCGGCTCGTTTCGGGAGGCATGGCCGGCGGCCCCCGCCGTCATGTCGGCGTCCGGCGGCTCCCGGCCCGCGCCCTCCGGCTGGCGCTGAGCCCTCGGGCCGCCTCCTGAGCGCGGCCTGCGGCCTCCGGCCTCCTCCCGGGCCGCGGCTCCATGGCCTCCGCGGCCCCGTCCCCCCCGCCCCGCTCCCCGTCCCCGCCCCCGCCGGCCGCCGAGCCCGAGCTGGTGCAGCTGCGGCGCCAGGTGGAGAGGCTGGAGCAGGAGCTGCGCGGCTGCCGGCGCCAGGTGCGCGACATCGAGAAGGTGCTGCGGCACACGGAGCGCCTGTACCAGGGCGCCGAGCGGTGCAACCAGGAGCTGCGCTGCCAGGTAACCCGAGGCCGGGCCCCCACCCGGCCCTGGCCCTAAGTGGCCCGCGCCTGGAAGGAGGCTGGTGCCTTAAAGTAGCCCGTAGTTAGAGGGCGGGGATTTCACGTGTGGCCCAGGCCGACCGAGTTTTGTTTGTCCAAGCAGGTCAGTGGTGGTCCAGGCAGGCTGGCCTATCTTGCTGTAACAAATAACAGTCTTACTTAAATCAAAGTTAGTGGTTTGGGGAGCCAGTGTTACTTGTGTCCGAATCCTCACGGTTCCGTATGATCCAATTCTTAGTTTCCAAACACCACGCTTGCTCCAGTCAAAAGTGATCCCCTCGGCAGAATATTTTGATAGGAAAACCTCAGGGCTACGGTTTCCTCACCTGGTAGCCTCCAGTCTTAAACTGTCATGATTTTTGGACGATCTAAGATTGAAGTAGTTTGTAAAGTAAAGCCCCCAGCCCATGTAGTAGATACTGCCTTCCGGTTTATTGTGTTGGATTTTACCAGCCTCGAATATAATCATAGGTTAACCTTGTTGAGTTGAGGACATTTAAACACCTGGAAGCACTTACCCCTGCTGATACTGTTACATGTTTACGAATTTGTAAACTACGGTAGATACATAAACACATAGATACATTCTATCTCTCCCTCTTGTTTTTATGCCTCCGTTGTGTTTTTTGGCTAAGTATCAGGACCTCCAGTTCCTCCACTCCTCAGTACTTTCTCAGGCCATTATCCCCACCTCTGATTTCACTTGTTCTCCTTGCCAGTCAGGACCCTGTTCTTAGCCACAGTGCCCTTATTCTCCACTCCAACCAGTCCTGTCCCTGCCCAGCCTTAACCCTGGACTGCTTCCACCATCCATCTCCTACTTTCATGATGGGCTCATTATAAATTCATGCTACCTAAATTCAGTTGGGCCTTCGCTGTAGAGTATAATCCCTTTATTTCTCCAGATTTTCAACTCATGAAGGCAGGGACTTCCTTTGCATCCCCAGTACTTAGCATGAGCATGGCACATAGTAGTCACTTAATAACTGTTAATTGACTTTTTCAGAAGCTATTCCAAGCCTTCTCATGCCTCCCACTTTTTCAGAAGCTATTCCAAGCCTTCTCATGCCTCCCACACCTCCATCCATTTGAGGACCCCAGCTCTTTATATTAAAAATGAGACCATTCATTGTGAGCACCCGTTTTAAAAAATATATTTCCACACTCATGTTGTGAAAGAAGAATCAGAACAAAAAGGAAAAACAAAAGGGAAAAGAGAATAATATGCTATGATCTGCATTCAGACTGCATAGCTCTTTCTCTGGATGTGAATAGCGTTTTCCATCAGGAGTCTCTAGGCATTGTCTTAGATCATTGCAGTGCTGAGAAAGAGCTCAGTCTATCAGAGCTGGTCACTCAGTATTGCTGTTACTGAGTGTTCTGCTTCTGCTCATTTCATCCAGCATCAGTTCATTTAAGTCTTTCCAGGTTTTTCTGAAATTCACCTGCTCATCATTTCTTATGGAACAATAGTGTTGCGTGATATCCACATACCACAACTTGTTCAGCCATTCCTCAATTGGTGGCCATCCTCTCATTTTCCAGTGCTTGATACCACAAAAAGTGCTGTTAGAAATATTTTGGTACATGTGCCTGCTTTTCCCTTTTTTATGATATCTTTGGATGCAGACCTAGTGGTATTGCTGGATCAAAGGGTTTGCACATTTTTGTAGTCCTTTGGACATGGTTCCAAATTGCTTTCCATAATGGTTGGATCAGTTCACAACTCCACCAACAATGCATTATTGTTTCAGTTTTCCCACATCTTCTATGAGCACCTTCTTTTGCCCTTTTCATCATCTAAAAATCACTTGACATCTTTCCCCAGTTTCTGACAAAATGAGGTGGCCCTTTCTTCAGCTTCTCCCTTTCTGCTGGTTCCCTCTCTAGGGGTTGAAAATGCCCATCTTCCACTACCCTTTGGGGGAAAAAAGAAACCCTTGATTAGATTCAGACTGTCCTGTAGAACTCCTCCCTTTCTCAGTCAGACTCCTAGAAAAAAACTGTCAATATTCATAATCTTCACTACTTTTTTTCCATCATTCCTCAATCTTTTTTAATCTGGCTTCCAAATGAATCACTCTACTGAACCTGTTCTCATGAGAGTTACCAGTACCATTTAATTATCACGGCATTTTTCAGTCTTCTGTTGAGCACTTCTCTCTACTTTCTTATCTTTAGGTTCTAATGACACTACCATGTTCTATTCCTGTCTGATTGCTCCTTCTCAATACTCTTGGCTGGTTCATCATCAGCATCCCATCTCTTACCTCTTGGTGTTCCCTTAGTCTTTGTCCTGCTCTTCTCTGTCTTGCCCTTGTTCTCCTTCTTTTTGTGTGTTTCTGTGTCTCTCTCTCTCTCTTTCTCTTCCCCTTCCATTCTTTTTCTGCTCTTCCTACTCTCACTCCTCTGTCTTTCTCATCCCTACCTTTTCAGTTCAGTTAACTTCAGAATCTGTTTAAGTTTCTCCAGTTGGCTGAGTTTTCAGCCTTGTGTCTCCAGTTACCTATTAGTCTTTTAAAACTAGATATCTTAGAGGCCTTGTGTCTATCATGTTTAATATAGAACTCATTATCTTTTCCCCCAAATCTACCCTTCTTCCAAGCTTCCTTTTTTCTGTCAAAAGCAGCACCATGCTTCCTATCTCCCAGGTTCATAATCGCATCATTATCATAGAGTCCTCATTTCCTCTGACCATATATATCCAGTCACTTCCTTTCACCTGTATTGAGCTTCTAATGTGTCTACCTGGCTAAGATCTCTTCCTACTCAAACTCATCCTTCATGCTGTTGCCAAAATGATTTGAAAGCATGAATCTGACCATGTCACATCCTTGCTTGATAAGCTCTAGTGGCTCCCTGTGAGCTCTGGGATAGAACATCTAAGTTTAGCTTTCTGAACCCTTTATAACCTCACTGTAGTTTAGATTTTTAGCCTCAGTGGGACACTGCTCCTCCTCCCACAATAGTTCAGCCATACCGGCCTTCTTCAGACATGACCATGCAGCATCTCCCATCTTCTTTGCATAGTCGTTAGTGAACTTCCTTCCAAACAAACTGTTGTTCAGTCTTTTTAGTTGTGTCCAACTCTTTATGACCTCGTTTGGGGCTTTCTTGGCAGAGGTAATGGAATGGTTTATTGTTTCCCTCTCCAGTTCATTTTACAGATAAGGAACTGAGACAAACAGGATTAAGTGATTTGTCCAGGGTCACACAGCTAATAAGTGTTCGAGGCTGTATTTTAATTCAAGAGGACTTAACCTTTCTGATTCTTGGTCAGGCACTCTTTCCCCTGTGCCACCATAACTGTCCCTTCACTTTGTTATTGTTTTCTTAAGAATGTTTTTATTGTTGACATTTTTAACTCGGTAAACCAAAAACTGTAGGAAGAAGGGGGACAAACTGAGGTGGAGAGCTTCAGAGAAAAGTTAGAATTTTTAAAGTATGTGGTTCTAAGTTGGTTTTATATATATTTGTTCTAGTATAATTAGGAAGTGTTTTTGCCAAGTTTTAAGACATATTTGATCATGAGTTTTAATAGGAGAAAGAGATGGTATGGATAATGAAAATGGATAAAAAAAAAATACTTCCACAAGTTATTTTATTGTTTCATGTCAACCCTCTCCCTACTGCCCCTGTTTTTCTGTTTGTAAGTTGCCAAAAATGTGAATATGAATAATTCAGACTGACTACATATCTAGCACATAGTCACAGAGCTTACTTATCCAGGGAATATATTATAGCCTACCTATGTACAGTTGACAGAGCAAAGAGAACACAACTTACAGTGAGTTAGCATTGTTTCATGTTAATGCTATATCAGGCCATAGCATGTTGAGAAAGCAGCTTCTGCTTTTCTTCTAGTCAAATGCCTTAGATATCAGAGTGACACACTTATGGTCCCTTCAAGGACTCAAATGGCACAGCGACATATAGAGTAGCTATATCTCAGTAGCTAACATAGTTTCCTTCTTCCAGAGCAGTGATTTTTAATCATGAAAGTGCTATTTTAAGAAATATGTGCAAAAAACCATTTAAACTGCATTAATGCATTTAATTAAGTACATATTTTCAAGGTTGAAGGGCACTGAGTAATATTACAGATTTAATTGCAGTATAGATAGAAATTTGTGTTTTCCTGGTTTTATAATTCTCTATGGAGAACTACTAACCTTTTTTAATATTAGCATCATATAAACCATTTGACATATTGGATACAAAAACTCCATTTAGGGAGTTCCTTCATCTCCTTTAATTAGTTACTGATTTTTGTAAGAATTAATGCAGGAGATATTAAAAATGATTATATTCATTTTCTCAGATTAAATAGGAAGGATGAAGGAAACTCGGTGATAGTGTCACATTTTAGAAAAGAAACCAACTTCTCTCTGTGTACTTAAAAAAAAAAACAACCCAATAGCTTGACAACTTTTACCAAGAATAATACTGTTAGTACTCATTGTACAGTGTTGTATGTAATGGGGTAAAAATTTTGTGTTTTGTTTTTTTAATAACCCTTTGTTTTCTTTCAGGTAGAAGAGCTCAGTAATGAAATCCATTATAGGAAAAAAAAAGAAAATAACAAGTCTGATGTAGAAGTCCAAACAGAAGACTATACTCCTTGGTCAACCTCAGGTATTTAGTATGCAATGAGGAAATACTTCTTTTAACTTGAATCAGCCCAACTCAGGGTTGTCTTTCTTTAAATTTAAAATAAATAGCGAAGTATCTAGAAGAATGTTTTGTCCCATTGTTCAGTTCAGTACAATGTGTTGACTACAAAAAAATCAGATAACCTTTGAATGGAGGTGATTGGCATGTGCTCTGTTTCACATAGGAATGTGTTGCTGACAGAATGTCACTAGGAGTATTATTTTGAATTAGTTTTTAGTAGTAGTGATGAATGATGGATCTGAGCCACGTACCCTCTCACTTGAGCCTTTGTGTAACAAAAAGGCACATATCTTTAACATGACTAATTTGAATTAGTGCTATAATTTGTGAGAGTGGTACTGAGTATTTACTCAGTGCAAAGCCAATTGCCTTTTGCGGGATACTGCCCACAGCCTTGGCCTCATTAGCATTGTGGTCTAAGTTTAAATAATAGAGGCAGGGATCCTGACTGATTGTTGACAGATTTGAGTCATGGTGATTTTTTTTCCCCCAAATGCTCTATTTTGTCTGCCTTACTGTGGATGCCATTTGGCCTGAACTGGTAAACTCATGGGTTCATCTCTGCAGGTGTTTGAGCTTCAGTTCAGAGAGGTCACACTTATCTAGAACCTTACAGTTGAGTTTACCAAGTGTTTTCTTCCCATAACCCTGTCGGATAGGTGGTATATATCCAGGGCATGCAGCTAATAAGAAACAAGAGAAGCTGGAACTCAAACCTGACTCTTTTAGTTCCAAGTGTGGTGCTGTCCCTACCGCACCATACAAAACTGATTATTCCTGTCATGTAGGGAGGAGAGATAGCAAGGAATCCGTAGAGAAAGAATTAGCAGGTGCTAAGGATTATTAGTTTAACCTAATATTTCTTTCTTTTCATCTTTCTCTTGCAATTCCCTTCTTTAAAAGTTTTAAAGCTAAAATATTGTCTTTAAAGGAAGCAGAAGATGTGTTAGCAGTAGAGGTGCCAGGAAAGATTCATTACTGAAGATTTATCTGAGCGTTCTGTGGAAGCTTTTAAAGTGCATTAAGTGGGTGATAGGAATCAATGTGGTTATCATTTGAGGACATTATTTTTTGAATGTCCTGCATTGGTTACAAACATGCTGTGACGATATAAAACCCTCTATGACCTTTATTTTTGCTGCAGATTATTACTACCAGGCGTACTATGGGAACGTCAGTCCTTCAGAGAAGGGGGCTGAACTTGCACTTGAACAAAACCAAGAGCATGCAGAGCCCAGTCACAATTCTACAGACCCGTTACACGGGGAGAATGAGGGTGACGCTGGCACCGATCCAACGGAAAACACTGAATGTGAACAAGAGGACAATTTTACTTCCAGTTCACAGGTAATAGACTTGCCAGATTCAGATTCCTATTACCCTAGTATGTTTTTTCTGACTTTCCATTATGCAAGTTCAGTTCTAACTGATATTTTCATCATTATGAAATAGGTGAAACTAGAATTTTAAAAATGATACATAAAAGCTAAGAATATAAATCCTTGGGCAGCTAGAACTAGATTTCCATAGATGTGTATTTTTTATCTGTATGTCATACCACAAACATAATGTGCAGTCGCCGAATGCATAACATCACATCATCTGTTTTAAATATTTCCCATGTAAATTTCTTTACTAGTTTTTGGTAATATAAGAGAAATAGCTTCCAAAAGTTAAAAAGCAAACCAGTTTTAAGCATGAAACAAAAAAATACATTTTTGAAGATAGCAGTATAGTCCCATTTATTTTTCCCTTCAGGGTCTATTATTTACTCTTCTGCTTCTGTGAATTAGCTGTTGATCTAAGAAATAAGAAAAGATGCCTGCCTAACTCGTGCTGTCTTAACATTGGATTTTCAGTGGCCATCATATACTAACTTTGAGCTTCTCCAAAACTGGGTCAAATTTGAATAGAATACCTTATACAAAGAAAGCCAGCATTATCACTGGACACTGAAGGCTCTGGTCACCTCCAATATAGCTTTTGTCCTCTGTTTCTTGAGTTGCACTGTTTTTAATCAATTTCTTAGATCAGAGCCTACCTGTAGCTCTCTCCAAGAAACTTGTCTCATTTCAGCTCCTTTTCACTTACCTAGGAAGCAGAAGGTGTATTAGCAGCAGAAAATGCCGAATTAGATGGTTCATCATTAGCTGAAAGTCTGCGAGCTGCTGCGGAAGCTGCTGTGTCACAGACTGGATTTAGTTATGATGAAAGTACGGGGCTATATTATGATCACAGCACTGGATTCTACTACGATTCAGTAAGTCTCAGAATCTTTTCTTTGCTGTTGTATACTGTCACTGGTCTTGGTAATCACGTTGAAATCTAAGCGCAAAAGAAAGAAAAGGAAATTTATGATTTAACAGAGATAACGGAATGTTCTGGTACTCCTGGATTTTCATTAATTAGAATTGGAGTTGCGTTTATTGTAGATTTTTTGTTCTGTCTATTATAGCTTCATTTTTTGTCATTTATGCTTTAATTTCTATTAAATAACTTGAATGTGTTAGCATTTTTTGAGACATTTTTAGTAATTACATCATTGCAAGAACATTGGATGTTTTGGATGCATACATTTACATTTCTTCATAATATTTTCAAAGGAATTGAAGTTTTTTTAATACTGTGGGCTGAAAGGGAAGAAAGAAACAGTGCTAGGTGAGATAACAAATGGGGTCTGTTGTTCTAGTTGCGCGACAGACTCTTGTTTGCATGAGCCGTATGAAAACTGTATCTTATTTATTGTAAGAAGGCACATGCACTCTAACATTTGAGGATTTCACACATTTTATTAATCCATCTCCCACTGTTCATTTTCAGTAAATGAGGAAACAAGCATAGAACAGATCATTAATTGTAGAAGTATAATTTGAGTTCCTGATTTTCTGTGTTGTATTTCTCTCACTGCATCATGCTACTCCTAGGGTTTCACACGTGATTTGCCTCATTCCTTCAGTGAATGTGACCTGTTAAGCAAGGAAAGGATGGGATTTCTGGAGCTATTATTTTTTTTTAAATTCTTTTTTTTATTTAGAGTTTTAGATTCTCTCCCTCCCTCCAACCCTTCCCCTATCTATTGACAAGGCAAGTAATATGAACCCCACATAGGAAGTTTTCCAAATTAGCCATGTGGTTCCCCCTTCCCCCCTCTTCAGGTAAGAAAAATAAAGTGGAAAAAAAAAAAGCTTCAATCTTTATTCAAAGCCCATCAGTTCTCTGTACATGGAAAGATTTTTCATTAAGAATCCTATGACACTTATCATGGATCATTGTATTGATCAGATCAGCTAAGTCTTTCATAGTTGATCATCAATACAGTATTGCTATTTCTTTGTACAATGTTCTCCTGGCTCTCAGTCTCTTCACTTCACTTCACATCAGTTCATGTAAGTCTTCTGAGATTTTTCCAAAATTATCCTGCTCTTCATTTCTTATAGCACAATAGTGTTCCCTCACAGTCACCTATCACAGCTTGTTCAGCCATTCCCCTGTTGATGGGCATCCCTCAAATTCCAGTTCTTTGCTACCCCAAAAATAGCTGCTAAATATTCTTGTATGTCTAGGTCCTTTCCCCTTTCCTTTGATCTTTTTGGGATACAGACGTAGCAGTGGTGGCATTGTTGGGTCAGAGGTGTACACAGTTTTATAACCCTTCAGGTATAGTTTCATTTTGTTTTCCCCAGTGATTGGTCCAGTTCACAGCTCCACCCGACAATGTGTAAGTGTCCTTATTTTCTTGCATCTTCTCCAGCGTTTGTCTTTTTCCTGTTCTGTCACGTTAACCAATCTGATAGGTAGGAGGTGGTACCCCAGAGTTGTTTTAATTTGTGTATTTCTAGTTGGTAGAAATTTAGAGCATTTTCATATGACATTTATTGAATATACATTTATATTTAAAAATATGAATTATACTTTTTATATTGTAACATTTTAACTTTATTTTATATTAGCAATATAGAGCATTTTAATATTGATAACTTCTGATTTTTTCTGAACACTACCTGTTTTGACCCTTTATCAATTGGGGAATAGCTCTTATTTTAAAATATAGTTAAAATAGAACATAAATATGCCTTTAGGAGTGTAGGACAGTCACGTAAGAGAGAAAAAGTAGCATTGAGGTCAGTGAGAAGGGGGGGGGGGGTCTCTTAAGGTGAAGTTAAAAACCTGGTCTTCCTCTTACTAGTTATATAACCTTGGACCAGCTAGCTATCTTTTTTGGACCTCAGTTTCCTAATTTATAAAATGAGTGTGTTGGACTCAGGATTTCTGTGGTCTTTTCCAGCTGTAAATATACAATTACAGCATTCTGATTGAAGGGATCATGGATGAAACTTGTCTGAAAGATTTCTAGATTCTGCAGCTATAATCAGGCTCATCCCTGATCATACTTTCTAGTAGAACAGGGAAGCTAATTGGGAAAGAGTTCTAGGAGAGTCTCTTCTAGACATTCTTCCCTTTCTGTTCCTTAAATCAAGTATACTCTACTACCTAGCTTTGTGACTATAGATTACATCTTTGTGCCTCAGTTTCCTTAGCAGTAAAATGAAAAGATTGGATTAGATTTTTTAAGTTTCTCCCCAACTCTAAAATCCTATGATTTATTTTCAGGATAATATTACAATATGCCTCAAGATAAGTGTAAATGTCTGAGGTAATTGAATTTCAAAATATTAGCAATCATCAGGTGTAAATGATAAGACGTGAGACCTTTTTCCTGCCTTAATGGTGATGAGAGGGATTATAGAACACTCAGTAGAGGTAAAGTTTTACACAACAGAGAGGAAAGGGCACAGAAGGTAGAGACCAGGAAGCTGAAAGACCAGCTTAGCCAAGTGTTGGCCAAATAGAAATTAAACTTGAAATTACTCTTGCCTACGAATGTCTGCACATTGATGCAGCTTAGCTGGGACATTACTGTTGAGTCCCATAATTTAGACCGACCGTATGTCACATGATTTATGAAGATTTTTGTTTGTTTTGTTTGTTTTTAACATGTCCGACTTCATTTTATAAAGGAGCTTCATTCCCAGAGGATTCATTCATTGGGGTATCACTGTATACTTGTTTAAATTTGTAACCTTTTAAAGGAGCTTCATTCCCAGAGGATTCATTCATTGGGGTATCACTGTACACTTGTTTAAATTTGTAACCTTTAAAACATTTAAATTTAAGGAAGAATATTACTTTAGATCTATGGCAATTCCATATTATTCTTCATTATTTTTATTTACTATCATGTTGTACCAAAACCAGTTACATTGTATTTAAAGAGATTACTAACTTCATTGCACCATTAAAATTACAGCATTCCCTAATTCTGATGTTGCAAACAGGATTTGACTTGAAGCATGGATTATCCATAAATAGTAACTGTTATAATGAAAAATGTTGAAAAAAAAATCAAATATTTTCATTCTTGTACTTAGAATTCTAAGTAGGATATTTTCTCTTTAGTTTTTCACAGTCTTTTATCTATATTCCAAAATAAGTTGTAGCAAAATGGATTACTGGATGGATTTTAATGTCTTCACAGTTTTATAAGGCAAGGTAAATAAAGATTAATATGGTTTAAATTTCTTTTGAACACATATAAAGTAAAATTTTCAGGTTTTACTTTTGATCCGTCACTTTTTGTTTGCAATACAAATTATTTTAATGTAGGGAGTATTAGGAAAAAATGTTTGTTTTGTTTCTCTTAGACATTTGGAGGCTAGTAGTTAAATTCTAATGATTTGAGCACAAAAATTGAGGTTTTCTGGGCTAGATACACATTGAAGGATAGAGAGGTTGATCAGAATTTTGAGCCAGAATGAGAGCCTAAGTTAACCTTGAAAATTCAACCTTTCCTAGGCTGACATGTAAGGTATTGGTGCTGGTTAAAGAATGAGAGTGCTGGTCTGTGTACCAAAGAAAATTGGCCTGAGTGATCAAGAAAGTCTGAGCATTGTGATTCAGTTGGCCTGTCCCATCATATAGTTAGGAGTTACACTGGTAATGCACATTTCAGTGTGGGCATTTCTGCTTGTGACATCCATCATAAGTCTTTCATACCTTATCAGCCAAGTTTTATTATACACTATAGTCAAAAATAGTTTATCATCTGTGGCTCATCTTTGGGGGATGATTTTGTTGGCCCAGTGTTGTCTGGTATCTGAATGAAAGTCTGTCACTGGGTCCATACTTAATGCCTTCCACCTTGGTGTAGGACCTGTGAGGGCTTATGACTGGCTCACATGCCCACAGATTGATGCATATGAAAGTGATGCCTTCCTTTGTGTTTCCCTCTCCTTTCTGACACTTTTCTAATTCTTGAATAAAGGCTCTAACGAGGCTTTTAGTTCTGTTACAGTATTTTACGTTGAGATATCCTTTTAAAATGAAATAAAGCTTCTCAATCTTGACTACAGAGCTTTCTCTGTTTTTCATAGCTTTCAGCTAAGGGCTTGGGACTATATATGGGGAATTTCAATTAACGTGCAGCAGTGGATATAGCACTAGCATTAGTCTGGAAACTGATGTTTGAATCCCAGCATTGATACTTACCAGCATGGACCTCAGGCAAATCAGGTCATTTCTCAGAGGCTGGTTTTTTTTTTTATCTGTAAAGTGAAGATGATATTTGTACCAGTCCTGCACTATCACTATTCTGAATCTCTGATTATATTCTAAATTATTCCTTTTTGTAAGTAGAAAGAAAAATACTCGTATTTATAAATGTCAAGTTGATAAGTTTACTATGACAGTAAAACTAGAGTAGCTTGAGGCATAGGCTATTTTTATTCACTTTAGTCACCTGGAGAAAAGCTACTTGGGAATACCAAAATCTTCTTAAATGTGTAAATCAAGAAGAAAAGAGCCTCCTGCAACTTTTAATAATATCACCTATGAGAAAACTGAAGATTATTTTAAAGAGATTCAGTTTAATCATAAAAGATTCAGTATTCAAACGCATATATGAAGCCATTTGGTTCAACAAGTAGCCAGTGCAGAACTGGGAAATCAGCACTGTTTTGTTTAGTTGATTCTCTTTGCTAAGTTGTAACTTTACCAAGTGGGGAATATTTCTGTTTTCTAGGCTTGTACAGGTCTTCTACCTTTCTTCTAAATACAGTTTCAATAATAAAAGAAATTGGTTGATATTTTCCCTCCTAAGCCAGAAACTCTCCAAACATCAGATTTTAACTTCCCTATTTTCCCACAAAAAAAGAAGGAAATATGGTGAAGAAATTCAGTATTTTGTGAATGTATTACACAAAGGCTAACGATGATTAAGATGTACTATTAGGGTATTGTTACATTGAGCTATTAATAGGAAAAATGAAAACATTTCCTCTGCTTCAAACAGTCTTATTTTTTAACAGTGTTTATTTTGTTTGAATATCATTAATTTTTTTGCTCTTTTTTGGAGGGAGTAGTGGTCTTTTTGTTTTGTTGTGCAGTTGAGTTTAAGTGACTTACTCAGGGGTCATACAGCTAGTGCTGTGTCTGAGGGTGGATTTGGACTCAGGCCCTCCCTGACTTAAGAGTCAGTACTCTATCCACTGTGCCACTGGGCACCATCTAGGTGCCCCAATTTTTTACTCTTGATATGTGAAAGTGACTCAGTAAGAAAATATACATTAGATTGAATGACAAATTGTTACCTTTTGCTAATATAAATTTTTAGCAGAGAACAAAGGAAAACACTAATGATTTCCTTCAGATAGTTGTGTGATCAAGGCTAAACCAGGTTCGGACTGAGTTTTTGTTGTTCATGTTGCTGAGAATCCACCTTAATCTTGAATATGCAGCAAATTAGTGTTTTTAGGGACCAATTTGTATGGCTTCATACTACAAGTTAGCCATAGAATTTTCAATCTGGCCTGATTTTCCTTTTGCTATATAGCCCTAGGTGTATATGTGTCTGTATTTAATGCAAAAGATTTTTCAGTTGTATTTTTCTGCTTTTAAACCATAATCTGCTGAAACTCAAATGCTGCTTTATAAGTGTAAGCACAGTTTTTAAATCCTTTCACTATAAAAAGATTAAGTTTTATCAAGGCTGTTCATTAGTTTCTTGAGTTACTTAATTACTCGAGAGATTGACAGTCATTTTGCCATTATCTGCTACGTATATTTTAACGATTAAGAATAGATGCATATTTTATGAATCTGAAGCTTTTAGAGGTTGTTACCTGATTGTTTTAAAGTGATCATATAGAGTAACCTAATTAGAGAATTGGAAACCATACATTCAACTTTTTTGTTGGGGTTGGGGCATGAAACTTCTCTTCAATTGCACAATTATTCTACTGTATAGTTTTTTTACTTACTGGCCACCTTTTACATGGTTTTAGTTTCCCATGGTTTGCTAATGAAAGGAGACTCATAACCTATGAATTTAAAGCATGTTTAATAATATAGAGTATGTCAGAAAATTATGAAGATGTACAATATTGGGCATATTTATTGATATTTATGTTACACCTAATGTTTCTTGAACTAGATTGTCACCTTTTTGCATTAATAGAACTCACTATTTTCTTGTCTCCTTTGAAAGGAAAATCAACTATATTATGACCCCTCTACTGGAATTTATTACTACTGTGATGTGGAAAGTGGTCGATATCAATTTCATTCCCGAGTAGATTTTCAGTCCTACCAGACTCCCACCGCACACCAAAGTAAAGACAAAAAAGGGAAAAAGAAAAGGAAAGATCCAGATTGCTTTACAACCAATGAAGAGAAGGTATTTTTTTTCCATGTACAGTTATATAAAATATACATGATGTTATATGACTATGAAATGTAATTGCTATATTCAAGCCTAAAATTATAAAGAAATTTAAAAATCACTGCCTATGTCTATTCTAGTCCTAACACTGAGGATCTTTATTAAAAGTACATAAAATTTTGATCATGAACTTGTTCACTAGATTCTGACTACTGAACTTCAAGGCTCAAATTAGATGCCACCTTCTCCATGATGTCTTCTCTGACACCCTGAGGTAAAAGTGACATCTCTCCTCAGATTTGCCATAGAACGTTACCTGAACTTTCCTTTGTGCTCTCTCTTTCTCCGTTACATTATTGCAATTTGTGTATTTGTTCCTCCCATTAAATTAATGTTCCTAGAAAACAGAACCTATGTTGTATCTTTCTAAATAGCATAGATGTTCGTTGTAATGAAATCTAAGGGGCATTCCTTGAAGCAGCTGTTTTTAGGACAAATAAGCCTTGCCTTAAGTAGCTGTTAGCAAATATGTCCCCTATGATGACAAGATGTGTGTGCAGCCTAAAACTATCAATAGGCTCAAGGGAAAGTGTGTAGATCTATGATTAACTGATCTCTAATGACAGAAGAGGAGTTAAGGATGCATTCTCTTAATGCTTGAGGATGATGTCCTAAGGAGGCGCTGCATGCACAGTTATCCCAACCTAAGTAATTGGTAGGGATACATTGTATCCTATGATTCTTCCCCAGAGACCAGCCCGGCTTACCCCAAGTTCCCAGTGTGAATCTTCGTTGTCTGCTTCATTCTTCTGTTACTCGTTCACTGGCTGTCCCTCATTCTCTCTCTGCCTCATCTTGAGTTCTTGGCTTCCTTCAAGTCCCACCCTCTGTAAGAAGCCCTTCCTGCTCCCCATTCATCTTTATGCCTTAATTTGGGGATCATCTCCAGTTTACCTTGGATGTATCTTGTTGGTACATATTTGCTTGCACATGGTGTGTCCCACATTAGCCTCTACGCTTCTTTTTCAGGCAAGACCACTAGCACCTCTGGGGTGAGGGCTGCCCTTCTTTGAATCCCCTAAGCAAGTGCTTAATAAATGATTGTTGACTTAAGTTGATCACAGAGAGATTTTAAGCTTTTTATACAAACAGTGCACTGATAAGGGATGAGACTTAATCGGTATTAGCTGCATTTAGGACAATAAATTATCGATGCAATTTTTCTATCTGCTTCTGGAAAAGTAAAGGATAAAGGAAAAGGTTTTAAAAGTTCCAACCCAACTTAGACATATTAAAGTCATTATCCTGTTGGTTTCCCAGTTACTCCTGTCTTACAAAAGGCATTAAGGATTGGGAACAAGCCGGTCAATTCCTGAACCCCTAAGTTACAGTTCTCTTTGGTTTTCCCCCTCCTTCTACATATTAACACCAAGGCTTTGTTTCCTGTAGGGCATTTGGTTGTACCTTTCCCAATTTTTTTTTTTAAAGAATTAGTGTTTAAACTTACCAGCAGTCTTTATCTCTAGGTAGGTCATAGAGGATTTCAGTATTTCTCTCAGTCTTTAGCTCCCCAAGTTAGGCTTTGCAAATGCCCATCAGAAAGCCCCATTCATATCTACATTTTTTTCCAGTTTCCATCCTTCACTTCTCAGTGCACCACCATCCAGATAAAATCTTGAATTCTTTACTAGTACTGAGTGGACTGTGTACTAGTGGTACTTCTTTGCTGGTACTAATTACAAAACTCAGGAGCTTCAGGTCTCTGTTTCAGCTCCCTTGGCTTCCTCACTTCTTTGTAAGTGGGATTGAGTTTACGTCGTTTCAATTTGCTGTCTGGGATTGAAGTTCCTATTTATTCTGTTGTTAAAGAAACAATTCTACCATTTGCAGTATAATTTCACTTCAGATACTATTTTCAAAAAACCAGTTAGGGTTGAGGGCATACCTGGATGTAAACCTTCACTTAATGCCATCGCTGGAAATAAAGAATGGCTGGAAACAGTGTTCAGTTCGACCTTGTTTGACATGATGCCCTTAGGCTAGACAGAGGCTTCATTCCCCTTTGTGTGCGGCTTTGCCATTTCGCAGATGATGAAATGAAGGCCTGAGAGGTAATATGACTTGCCCATAGCTCGTCAACAGCAGGGCACAGATTCAGACCTAGGCATCTTCCAGTATTATTTACTGTATCTACCCCATGGTACTTCCCTTTGTTCCTGTGCAGAGGTTGCTTCTAAAGGCAACTGGTGGCTCATTGGATAGAATGCTGAACCCGGAGCCAGGAAAATTTGAATTCAGTACCTAACTCAGAAACTTAACTAGCTTAGCTGTGTGATCCCATGTGTAATCATATTTGTAAAGTGCTTTGCACACCTGGAAGCACTACGTAAGTGCTAGCAATTATCATCATAATCTAGGCTCGTCATGTTCTTGATGTCACACCTTGAAACTTGGGAAATTCAGAAAAGTGTAGAGTAGTCAGACAAGGCCAGTCAAAGACTAGACTTTTTATCTTTCCTCAAATTCTTAAGTTGTTTATGGGCAAAACTGTGTTTCTTCTTTTTCTTATTCTGAAAACCAAAGAATGCATAGCTTCTGCTGATATACTGAAGCAGGAGAAAGGGAAGTGTGGGGGAGGAGGAATGGGGCTTTGGCAAATATAGTTGACTTTAGGACATATTTTAGGTCTTAGCTGTTAGTCAAATATAAACCATATGAAGCTTCAAAGTTTCTGAGGCAGTGTTTTCTTTTCTTGATAAGTAAAACATGCTGATCCTTGATGAAAAAATTATGATTATGTATCATCAATATAATCACTAGTAATATTTTACCTGAAGATTTGAGCCAGATGAAATTGACTCTTGAAGCAGCCTTGTAGTTTTGTGATTTTACTAATTTTCAAATTTTCCTTAAAAAAAAAAAACCTGTTTCTTTTAAGGACAGAATATTGGGGGTGGCAGGAATAACAACAGTTCAAAAAGAATTCAAGGTGACTATTATGCAGTTAATTAAGATTGTAATTTTATCATTTTATTTATAGAGCATGTCAGCCCTATTGAATTGTTTCACTTTGCTAATAGAATACTAATTAGAAATATTCAGGCATGCTCTACATTTACTGGAGAAGATGAGGATGCTTCATGTGGCATTTGTTATGAACTTAAATGCATGTAGCTTTTTAACAAAGCTAGTTAATTTTATTTTTTCAAGTATTAAATCTTTAATTTCTCTCCTACTTCCCTACCTTCTATTTTTAAAAAATTGTAATCTAATCCTAGTTAATAAAAAAAAATCCCACATTGATCATGTCCAACAATATGTGCCTCATTTTTCATCATGAGCCCATCACCTTCCTTTCACAAACTGGGTAGTGTCATCTTTGTTCTGGTGAATTTTTTTCTGCTGATGGTGGCGGCCAGCAGATAGGGGCTATCGTGACACAAAGGAGAACTGTCAAACCTCCCTGTCCAGAAAAGGAAGTTGCAGACCTTTGCCTCTTTAAAAGTAATGTGCAGAGAGGATAATATCCGAAGTATCATGTAACTAGAGCAATTTTTTAAAATTTTGTTCATCTTTCCTCCTTTTCTAATTTAAGTAGCTTAAAATTTTTCAAGGAGTGGTATTAGATTTTTGTTTCTAAGGGCTTTTTTTTTTTTAGGAAAAATAATAGTTTTCCATTTTGAAAAAAGAGCTGTCTGTAAATAAATGTTCAGTGAGGAAGCCTGGTAAAGTGAAGTGAAGGAAAACTGAATTCAAGTATTCTCTGATACGGAACTAGTCATGTGACCCTAGGCAATTCATATAACTTCCTAGTACTTCAGGCAAGTCTGTATGACTAATTTGTAGAGTAATTGCTCATCTCCTTTGGAAAAGAGTTTTCTCAATGAGAGTTCCCCATGTTAATGAAATAAAAGGTCTATCTCCCTGCTACTTCTCCCCCCCCCAAAAAAAGCCTTTCAGTCGTATTTAATCCTTGAAGATGAGCTGCGCTCATTAGTTGAGTTTTCTTCATGGCTCCAGGTTCACCCCTTTAAGAATCCAAACATAGTTATAAATGAATTTGTATAGACATATTAAAAATTTGTTACCTATTTCCTTGCATTTGTAAACTGAATATTCATGAATTTAACCTTTTCTTCATAACAAAGAATTCTCATTATGACGAAGAATTAGTGTGTTGTAAAAAGAGGAGTGGATTTGGAGTCAGAGGAGCTGAATGTAAAGTCCCTATTCTTTTGCTTACTACTCATGTAATGAGAGGCAAGTGATTTGATGCTTTCTCAGCCTCAGCTTCCCCACTTTACAAAAGAAAGTAATAGTTGTACAGCCTAACTCACAGATTTGTGGGAAAAGCATTTTATAAACATTGAAGAACTGTATAAGCATGAGTTACAACAGTGGTGTTTGTTATACTGTGACATCTTAACATCTAGTGAAATCTGTTAAGTCATTTTAACATTAAATATTCACAGCTACCCCCAGATTATCTCTGAGGGAATCATGGGGTAGTGGGCAGGACACTGGAGGCACAGTAACCCTTCAGTTTAGATCTTGTCTCAGACACTTATTAGCAAGGTAACCCTGAGTAAGTTACTTAATTGTCTGGGCTTCAGTTTATATATAAAATGAATTAGTTGGTCTCTAGTCTCTAAGATCCCTTCTAACTCTAGGCCTACAACATTATGATTCTGGTGTGGATTGTTTTCTATAAATATTTCATTCTTCTGTGATCATAAAGAGTCAGATACAAGTGAAAAGACTCAGCACCAACCACAAATTTTCCAGTAAATGCCTGCTATGTGAAAGGCACAGATGAGGTAACCCTTGTGAAGGATATAGAGTTGTACCAAGAATGCAACTTAATCTCAAAGAGCTCAAAAACTAACAGAAACTATGAGAATAGTTACACTCATCTGGAGAAGGTGTTAGTACTTTCATCCACCATACAGGTCCATATCCGTCTAGCAAGATTTAATCCAACAAGATTTAAAGCAAAATCCATTTGAGTACTAGTTGTAGCTTTAAATAACATAACAAAGTGCCAAGATAGTAGTAATTTTTTCAGTTGTTTCCTTGGAGGTGGTATAGAAAATAGAAAAGCCAACTTTACTGGAATAAAGTACCCAATGCTTGGATGAGCTAATAAAATAGAGTATATCTAGATATTCAGTGACACAATTTTTCCAAACTGCGTCATAACTATTCATTTGTAATCTCCTAACTTTGTCATTCTGTCTGGAGTTGACTTAATTTTAGTTGGTAAACTTTCAGAAATGCAGTATTAATCAGGGGGGAATTTCAGAAGACAAAAGAATTGTAGGTCATTAAAATGTGATCTCTTGTGGTAAACTGGTGCATTTAATGTTTTATTGATTCTTTTGTGTCTTTACATTGCTGTCATTTCCTTTCTTGACTCCAGATTGAGTTGAGCCCTCTTTTATGACAAACAAAAATACATACTCAAAAACAACTAATACAGTAACCTTGTCTGACATGGTATATGGTATTTTTCCCTAGTTGCCTCTTGCCTTTTGTATCTCTTCTTTAGGATGAACCTTGACTGATTTTTCCATTACCCTGAATTCATTTTCCTTTTGGTGAGCTTTTCATTTACATTGTTGCGGTTGTGTGTTGTCTGCTTGTCTTCATCCACGTGAGTTACTGAAGTCTTCTGTTACTGATGATAATACTCTTGTATTTGTAGAATGTAACTTTTTCAGATAATCCCTAAGTTATTGATGCCCCCTTTTTTTGTTTGTAGTTCTTTGCTATCATGAAAAGTGTTGGTATGATTTTTTTTGTTATACCCTGTATCTTTATTTCTGCCATTGGCTTCTTTAAGATCTAGGAAGTCTAGTAATGAAATTGCTAGATCAAAGAGTATGTACAGTTTGGTTACTTTTTCTTACATAACTCCAAATTGAAATCCAGAACAATTGTACTTCACAGTTTCCCCCTAGGGATCAGTGTGCCTGCCTTCCCACAACCCCTCCAATATTGACTGTTCCTATCTTGTTTTCATCATTGCCAGCCTCAGAGTTGTTTCCATTGGTGTTTCCTTACAATAAGTTAACTATTGAGTACCTTCTATAACTTAGCCACAAGGTATTAGAGGCTATAATTCAAAAACTTAACGTATCAGTAACTTGAAGGGAGTAAGGAGGACCTCAAGGGAGGTCTTCATGAAGAATGTGGTGCCTGAGTTAAGCTTTGAAAGAGGGAAGAAGGGAATAAAATGTGGGTTAAGGGGTAAAAAAATTCCTTCTGGGCATCAATCAATAAGCATTGATTAAGCTTATAATATTTGCCGGACACTGATAGGCCTGAGGTACAAAGATAACAGTACAATATTCCTTGCCATCATGGTGCTTGTATCAGTCAATAAACACTAATTGCATGCTACCTACCAGGCACTGGAGTAAGTGCAGGGGATAATCCCTGACCTTGAGGAGATGATAGTCTAATGGAGGGGACAGTGTATGAACAGCTATGTACAAACAAACTATATTCAGGATAAATAGGAAATAACAGAGGAAAGGCATTAGAATTGAGGGTTTCAGAAAGTCTTTCTGTAGAAAATAGGGTTTTGTCTGGGAATTGAAGGTAGCCAAGGAAACCAGGAGGTGGAGATTATTAGGGAAAACATGCTGTGTATGAGGGACAGCCTATAAAATTACTGTGAAAGATGGAGTGTTTTGTGAAGGAATAGCAAGGAAGCCATTTCAGTAGATCAAAGAGTATGTGGAGTGTTCAGGAGGAGACACATAGGAAGACTAGAAAAGGAAGAAGGGAGGGAAACTGATTATGAAGAGCTTTGAATGCCAAACAAGGTATCTTTGATTGTGGAAATGATAGGGAACCACTGGAATTTATTGAGAAGTGTTGACGTGCTTAGACCTACACTGTGACACCTAAAGGGAGGGTGGACTGGAGTGGGAAGAGACTTGTGTCGGGGAGAGCATGTACCAAGCTATTGCTGTATTTCAGGTATGGGGTGATGAAGGTCTGCAGTTAAGGATGACATCTCTGTTGTGAGCCTGGGGGGACTGAGAGGGAGGTGGTGCCCTTGATAGTAATAGGGAGGTGTGGAAGAAGGGAGACTTTGGGGAGAAAGGTAATGAATGAGTTCAGTTTTAGATTTGTTATTTTAATGTGTCTACAAGGCATTTTGTGGGAGATAAGTGACTAGAGATCAGAAAGTTTAGGGCTGGATAAATTGAGAGTCATCTGCATGGAGGTGATTATTGGTTCAAAAGAGCTGATGAGATTACCAAATGAAGTAGTTTAGGAAGAGAAGAGAGCCAGGGACAGAGCCCGGTGGGACACCCACTGATTGTCAGAGATGACATCTGAGTGATGATCCATTAAAGGAGCTTGGAGAAAGTAGCGTCATGAAAATGGAGAGACAAGATAGTGTCAGGAGAGAAGGGTGTGATTGACCATGTCAAAAAGTGTAGAGTTCAAGAAGGATGAATTGAAAACCTTTGGATTTGGTGATTGAAAGGACATTGGTACCTTTGGAGAGAGCAGTTTCAGTTGAATGATGAGGTCAGAAGCCAGACTGTAGAGAGTTAAAGAAGAGTGAGAGAAGTGGAATTGGATGCTTTAAGTGTAGACAGCTAATTCTGTGAGTTTGAGAAAGGAAAAAGAGAGCTTGAGGGGAGGTGGTAGGGTCTGGTGAGTTGTTTTTAAGGCTTGAGGCTACTTGGGCTGTCTTTTAGGCAACAGAGAAGAAACTAGCAGTTAAGGAGACATAAGGATTAGAGAGTGGGAACGATTGTGGAGGCAGTCGGCTAGAATAGACAGGAGGAGATGGGATCAAGTGTACATATAGAATGCTATCCTTGGCAAAGAGAAAGGTGGTGGTGGTGGTGGTGGTGGTGGTGGGTATGGACAGAATTTGGCAACTGATTGAAAATGGACCGGTTTGAAGAAAAGGTCCAAGATGAGTCATACATTATAAAACTGGACAAGTGGGAGCATGGCAGTGACATTCACAAAAGTAAAGACGTTTGATCACGGGACAAGTTTTTGCAAGATTTTTTAGTGTGTTGAAGAAAGAGCCAAAGATGAGTCCTAGATTATGAGACTGGGCAAGTGGGAAGATAGGAGGATTCACAGAAATAAAGAAGTTAGAGCAAGAGACAAGTTTTTTGGGAAATTTTATGTGTTCAGTTTGAGATTCTGGTGGTTAGGTAGAGATCTACCAACATAATAGAGTGGACGAATCACTGTATTTCAAGTTAAAAGAATTTTTTTGTATCCCTTTGCCAATCTGTCATCATGGATAAATCACTAGCTCTCTGGGCATCATTTTCCTCATCATGTAAAAATGAAGAGGTTGTATTCAATCTCTACAGAATGAAGCTGACGCTATAGGGAGGAGTTAGAGTTATTTGCACAGAGGTAAAAATTGAAGTCACAGGAATGAATAAGATCTCTTCTCTGTGCTCTTTCCTTTAGCAAAGAGGGCCAAGGACATAACATTGGGGGACACCTAAGTTTAAGGAATAGGAAGAGGAAAAAGAGATAACAAAGGACACAAAAGGAGTGGAGGTAGGAATTAAGATTGCAGTATCTTAGGATACAAGGAAGTCAACAGGGTCCAGTGCTGATGAAAAGTTAAGAAAAACTGAAACAGAAAAAAGGCCATTGGATTGGATAATAAGGAGGCTACTCCGATGACTTTGTAGAGAGCAGTGTAAGGAGAGTTGGAGGATGAAAGGCATATTAATGGAATTGATTACTTCATGGTTGATGAGTAAGTAGAGGCAGCAAATGAAAATCACAAATGTATTTAAAACACTTTATACAACATCCAAATGTTTAGAAATTTTTGTCATGTACATTACATGTGTCAGAAGTCAGGGAGCAATTATCAGTGATTTTTAAAGAGTCTTAATTTAAAATAACACTTCTCTCATTTTAATTAAAATGAATTTGTAGTTGTGGTCAGCAGCAAGATGTGGAATAATATGAAAGAAAACATCAAAATAAATTGTTTAGTGCCTTAAAATGTAGGGTTTGATTGTAAATATTTGAATCTGAAGATTATTCACAAAATGAGTTTGTAACTCTGGTTCCTGAATAAGCATAATAATCTTGTTGGTAATAATTTTGTTAGGCACGTATAGGAATGCTGTAAAGTGAATTAGCTCCACTTATGTCTATGGATCATAGAATAGTTGGATAGAAAGAGCAGTGGTCCAGAAATTGAGATCTGGTTCCCAGTTTTTATCTCTGATCTTATCTTACCTATATTTTGGGATATAGAATGTGTTCAGGGAAGTCTAGTACCTCCGGTGTGAAGGCTTGCTGAGGCCTTTTCAGGGTTGCTTTCCACTTTTGGTGTCCACCCTCACCTGCAGCATGTGCAGTGGTCAAACCCCAGTAAATAATTTCAGCAGACAGGTTGAGGGTAGGTAAGTTAGAGGGGTGTCTGCCCCATGCATGTGAAGACTTCCCTGGGTGAAATGGGCAAATGAGAACAGTTTGTTCCAACAACCGTGAAGACAACTGAAGCAGGTGCTGTAGAGTGCTTAGAGCGTGGTCAGACATCAGAGATACTGAGGTCATCCACTGCATCCTGAGCTATCACCAGTCATCTTGGTCTTTATCTTGCTGTGAGACTTTGATGACCCTGAAAGAGAGTGAGGCTGATGATTTTGCACAGCTCTGCTTCACTTAAATCCAATTTGTGTGCAAATCAAAAGACATTACCCATACATGTTACCAGCTTTACCTATGTCAGTCCTGTGGCAACAGTCAGGTGACAAAGCAGCAGGTGCAAGATATCCTGGGAGCATAATCACAACCCTGTACACAGGCAGCCTGTGCCACAGGGTCATCTTCTCAGTGGAAACAGCAGTGGGATTTGGCAGCCCCCTGGGTATCTGAGCAGCCTATTTGAAGTACAGCACTGTTTACCTCCTGACATGAGAAAGGTGCTAGAAAAGATACCCTAAAAATTGTTTGCTTCAGCCAACCCTGACCTGTTTACTACAGCAGACGAAAATCCCCGCCTGTGGCCAACAGCCCTCCAAAATGTACAAAAATTTCTGCAAAGATGATTTGGCACATGGAATGTGTGCATGCCTATGTGACAACAAGAGAACTCAGCAGTTATCACATCCAAAAGCACTCCTGAGTGAAAGAAGACTAGCAAATGAAGGCCAGCTTACTGAAGTTGGAGCTAGATACATGCTTTTTCTGGAGTGTCCTCAGTGCAGGGGAGTGCTGTGAAGCTGGTATGAGTTTTGTCATCAAGTAATCTAGTCAACAAGCTCATATACCTACCAAAAAGAGTGAGTGACAGGCTCAGGACAATGTGATTGCCACGTGCAAGAAGCACCATGCCACCTTTGTCAGTGTGTATGCATCCACCATGACAAACCCTGATGAGGCCAAAGAAAATTTTATGAAGACCTGGAGACCTTTGTCATCAATGTGCCGAAAGAGAACAAGCTTATAGTTCTGGGTGACTTTAAAGCAAAGAGTCGGCACAGACTAGCAGGTGTGGCAGGGAATCCTTGGGAGTAGTGGAGGCTAAAACAGCAGCAGTGGCCACTGACTATTGGACCCTTGTGGTCTCATGACTTTCTCATCACCAGCAGTCTTCCATTTACCTCAGTGCAATAAAACTTCATGGACGCACCCTTGCAGTAAACATTGGCATCTAAGTCTATGTCATTGTAAGGAGAAGAGGCAGACAAGATGTAAGAGTCATTAAGGCAGTGTATGGTGCAGATTTATTCATCTGAGTCAGAACACTTGCAGATATCAAAATTGGTTTGATGAAAATGATGGGGAAATTCAGAAACTGCTAAACAAAAAACAAGAACTCCACAAGGTTTACCAGCATGATAGTTCTGGATAGTTCAGCTGTGTCGAAGAAGACAGCATTTAACTCTACCAAAATGTGCAAATGATGTGAAGCTTGGAGAGATGCAAGATTCTTGTTTCAGTGAAGAAGGCAGATGAAATTCAGTTTTACACAGATAATAACAATCCAAAGCGCTTTTATGATGCCCTGAAGGCTATTTTTGGGCCAGAGACCTATGATGCATCTCAGGTACTTAGTGCTGATGGATCCACATCGATTAGTGATAAGGACATTATCCTGGAGGGATGGATTGAACACTTCCTTGGTGTTCTCAACAGACCATCATTAATCAATGCTGAAGGCACTGAAGTTACTCTGTCTCTAGTCTAATTTCCAAATGAAGAAGAGGTTTTGAATGCCATTAGGTTTAAAGGCCTGGTTGCTGATTCTGTTCCAGCTGAGGTGGACCAGGTTGGTGTGTTCGTTGCTCGTACAAAAGCTGAGTGAAACTTTGCAGGTTATGTGGCAAGAGGAGGTTATCCCCCAGGAGTTCAAGGATGCCCCCACTGTCCATCTCTATAAGGGTAAAGGGAATAGATTGTACCACATGGGATGGGATGGGAAAGGTTCTCTTCCTTAGTCATTGTTGGAAAGATTCTTGCCAGAGTCCTCCTTAGTAGGCTGATTCTTCACCTGTTAGATGGTCATCTACCTGAGAGTCAGTGTGGCTTCAGAAAGGGCTACGGTGTTTGCTGCCAGAGGCAGAACAGAGGTCTGTATGCAGTGGTTGTCAGTCTGACCGGCTTTGATGCTGTCAGTTGTGAGGGCTGGTTTGCCTGGCAAAGCCCATCCAGTATTGTCCCTCAGTTTCACGACAGCATGCTTGCTTGCGTTCTGGAGATAGACGATGCTCTTGTGCTTTCTTAGTCACCAGGGAGTCAAGCAAGGATTTGTGCTTGCTCCCATGCTTTTCATCATGTGTTTTCATCGATTTTTTTTTTTTGGTCGCCTTCCCTGAGGATGAACATGTTATCAAGGTCAGCTGCTGCATTGATGGTAAATTACTTAATCTGAAAAGGCTGCAAGTCAGGACTAAAATGGAGAGAGAGTTGGTGCATGATTTTTTTGTTTGCAAATGATTATGTATTCAGTGCTGCCTCGGGCTGAGATGCCCCAAGTATGGATTGATTTTCTGCTGCTTGTGCTAATTTTGGCCTAACAATTAACACAAAGAAAATACAGATTATCCATTAGCCAGTACCACCCCATCCATATATGGAAATATCAGTTACAATAAGGAGAAATTTTGAATACTGTGGATTAGTTCATTTACCTTTCCAGTATACGTTCCAGGGATGTCTGCATAGATGATGAGGTTGATACATTCATTCCATAAC
>CM053769.1:697615491-697643185 GCA_028658325.1 Potorous gilbertii | reverse complement strand
GCTCGGCGCCCTCCGCTAATTGTTCTCGGGGCGGTGGTTGGCGGACTGTGAGGTGGGGGCGAGCCCGGCCGCGTTTGGCCCTCCTTTGTTGGAGTTTGTCTTCGTGTGTCTGGTTTCAAATACTCGCCCGGAGGGCGGGCAGCTGTTGCCGTTTCTGACTCGTTTTCGCGGCCCACCCGCGGTAAGTGTTAGAGTTGAATCGGGTCGCGCTGTTCTCTTGTGGTGGTGGCTTCCAGGGGCTTGGCGGGAAATCCGAGCCACCCCTGGGTGTGTGCATCTCTCTGGCCCCGAGTTAGTCCAGCTTTCCCGGGTTCCCCGAGGCGAGTAACTGTTGCCTCTGCCTTTGTTTCCCTAGGCATAAAGCAGACGCGTCCTCGCTCATTTTCCCGCTTCCCGCCGCCCCTCAGCCCGCTGGATTCCCTCGATCTGCCGGGTCTGGGTGGGGGAGGGAAGCGGGCTCTCGATCTAGCCTGGCGGGTGCCCCAGCCCAGAAGTGAATGGCTTTGGTCCGGGCCCGAACCGAGGAAAGCGAAACAGTGCGCGAGCTGTCCCGGGACGGGCCAGCGACCCAGGGGAACC
Source organism: Potorous gilbertii (assembly GCA_028658325.1). Classification (NCBI taxonomy): domain Eukaryota; kingdom Metazoa; phylum Chordata; class Mammalia; order Diprotodontia; family Potoroidae; genus Potorous; species Potorous gilbertii. The sequence continues at coordinate 697,642,606 of CM053769.1, read as the reverse complement.
ACGGCCCCCAGGTCTGGGAGACTAGTACCAACTCTGGATCCCGCCTGGCAGCAGAATCCAGAGCGTCCTGCCCGCCGGCCTCTGGCTCTTTGTACATTTCACGTTCAGTTGTTACTGTAGAAAAGTACATTTGTCAGTTACCGCGGGATGGGGGCGGGACTTAGATCTGCTACTAATTAATAACATTTTACTTTTTGGTGGTGCAGGGCCAGATAGCCCAGAATCCTAGATCCAGAGCTGAAACGGAGACCCTCTGAGGTTTATCCGGCCCACTCATTCCTTTTACAGATGTGGAAACTGAGACCTAAGGAGATTAAGTGAATTGTTCATATTCACACGAGGAGTAAAAAGGTCAGGTGGATTTGAGTCCAGGTCCGAGCTGCAATAGAAAAGACTCCTTGGGTTTTGTGAATTTATTGTTTAATTTTGTTTTTTACTTCAGAGTTCCCCACCACCGCCATGACTTGTGAACTTCCAAATTTGCTACCGTTGCACTAGATCTCATTCTATTAAAGTCGCCGTTTTTCCTTTGTACCCCCAAATTCAGGTGGTTGTATAGCATTTTGCCCCTTCCCCCATTTATGTAATTATTTTAGAAATAATGAATAGTAAATCATTTAATAATTTAAATTAATAATTCAAGTGGGCAATTAGCCTTTTACATTGGAAGTGAATGAGAACTCTTCACAGCCTGTTGGTACCACCTTGAAATCCCCCAAATGCTCCTTAATACTAAGTCATTTTGGTTTCTTCTGTGACTGGAACCCCAGTTGTGGTATATGGTATGAGAATCTTTTCTTCCCTGTCGTTTCTGAATTGCAATAACCTTCCACTTCTTCAGTTAGAATTAGTAGCTGACATGGCAAAAATCTTATGAAAAAGTGGGTTTGGGCTCCCCAGAGAGCATCAAAACTTCAAAGAATTTGGTTTGTTGCAGCACCTTTATGAAAATTCCTTATTGAACAAGGAACCTTGTTTGGGCCTTTTTTATGTGATTAGATGACTCCACCATGCTAGACTGGAAGTTTCACCTCTCTGAGGGCTTGGGATGTCTCTTCTTTACTCCAGTCAGTTTGAATTTAGCTTTTAGGGATATTTATTTCCATGATATAGTAAGAGAACAGATTCATATTTTCCTCTCAATACTTCCATGCCCTTCCCTGCACCATCTTGGTTTTTGGAAAATAGGCTCAAAGTTAGCCCTGTTCCTACATATCATCAGCCCTACCAAATTATCACAGCTACCATTGCCCTAGAACCCTAAAGGTAATTCCCAAAGGTTAGGGTTAGCTTTTTGCTCCTTGGGACATGGATGTAAAACTTGCCTTATATTCTGATCCCCAGAATCCTGTGGTTTGCTCTCAACTTTCAGAAATTTCCAATATCAGAATCCACTTATTTCAGATGTAATGGGAAAGAAAAAACAGTAAGGCCAAGGACTGAGGTCTGTTACCTGGGGCCACCATGGCTTTACAGTATTGGTCTCTTAGATGACAGGGGACAAGGAGTCATTGAATGGATCAAAAAGAGACATCCAGGGCTGACCCATGCACACAGTTGTGGCCATGCAGCCAACTGAAAACGTCCCTTCCCAACCATGTGGTTTAGCCAACTAGCTCCAATTACAGAATGTCTGTGAATGATCCAGCCTTTCCAAAACACTTAGAAATCATCGTGATTCTCTCAGAAGCAAGTTCCCTCCACACTGGACTGACTCCCCAGATGCTCTAGCGACAAGGCAAGGAGAAATAGGCTGGCAGTTTTACAAATAAATCAGTAGATCAGTCCCAAGGTTCTTTCACATCTATAGATAGAAATGGTTTTTGCCTTTCTTTGTCCTCTGGTGCCTAGCATAGTGCCTGGCACAGGATAGGGGCTTAATGAATGCTTGCTGACTGATAACGTTGGTGTGAAACAATCTTAAATGCTCAATCTCTTAGGTTGTTCCAACTGGCTTAATTGCAGCTAAGAAAGGTATAGTATGGGAGGAGGCCAGGAAATATTCCTTTTATAAAGCACACATAAAAATAAGATATATTTTGCCATTTGCTCTCATTTCAAAATTAAAAATTGTAATGAAGTGATCTTGAACATCTCAAACTTTGAACGACAGAAGCTGTGATTGGGAAAATGGAAGTTATTTGACTTTGAACCTAAGTAATATCTTGGTTCTCAGTAATGCTAGGACTGCTATAGTTGGCCAGTAAGCTCAATTTATAATAAAATGTTACTGAAGATGCACCCCGTATTTTTTATCTTGTTCTAACAGATAATTTCTTTGCTGCAATTAATTTTCTAGACTATAGGCAACTTTATCTCTTTTTAAAGCAGATGTTTCTTAGAATGAGAGATTTGAGGCTTTTTTGGTTTGTTTTTCATATTCCCATGTATTCTTGTACCTCCCTAGTGTAACCAAATAGAGCTTTGATTTTGCTGCATAAAAAAGTGGTTATAGTAAAATCCAACCCTGCTCATACTGTGTGTATCTCTTCCCCCGCCCTTGCTTTCGAGTTATAAATCTGTTGACTTCAGTGGCTTGGAGGGGTTTCTTTTTCTTTCCACAGAACTCTATGGTATTGTAGAAAATGGAAATAATCACTCGTTCTCCCATCGGTGCAGTCAATGAATTTGGCTTTGTTGCTAAAGGCATCTGTACTTTCCTTTTGGTGCATATAGTCTTTATTTGTTGGGTTTTACAGCTAGAAATGTTGTGGCTTGCTCCACTACCATCTATGTACATGTTCAGACAGGCATAAAATAGCACAGGCTACTGCGGAAGCATGGCGTTTCTTCTGCCTGGGACGCTCAGTCTTCTGTGACCGTATATTTTATTGTCATGCTGGCTGACTTGACATACTTGGATGCTATTTCCTGAAATATTAGAATTTCCAGGACATTTAGATAGTTTATGGGACAATGGAATAGAATATTAGAAATTAGATGTATGGTTGCCATACCTGTGTAAGATGCAGGAGTGATAGGGTTAGGGCTAAATGCCTTCGATTCTAACCCTAACCCTAAATAAACTGTCTTTGTTTAGGAGATAAAGCAATTTCTTGCCCTTTGGAAGAAAAGATGCACTATCTAGAAATATATTTTGTGAATAAAATGGAAGCCACATTTCTAAAGTGGCAGCCTTCTTTCCTTTTGGTTGGGTTTTCTAGCAGATTATCGGCAAGACTCAAACAACTTGGTGATGCAGTGTACTGTTGAGCCTCCAATTACAGAAGCCTACATCAAGTCATTTCCTTCCCTTGTAAAGTAGAACAGTACCCCTCCCTTTGATGAGGTTAAATGATGCAGGATGTAGCTCTTTGGGTGACATAAATTTTGCTTTTCCATATAGCTATATAAGGACAAACCATTTCCTTAAAAAGTTGAAACTGCTTCCATTGAGTAGCTTCCTTTGAATGTTATTAAGTGTTGTCTCTTTAGTCTGGATCCCCACCTTTTTAGATATCTAGTTTGTGGATCCACTAGTGGATGAGATATTCTCTCAAGGACCTCCCTAACAATTTGCTATCAGACTGGGGTTGACTGGAACTCCCCTAACAGTGGTGGAAACAGCCATCCCTCAGGACCACTGAGGTGCTTCACAAGGTAAGCCTCTTAGAGTGTCAAGCTTTCTCTTCAAAGGGGAAGGAAGAATCATTTTCCCCCAATTAATCACATACAAGTAACCATTAAGATTGGGTGAACCTGAGTAGCCCTGTGGGAATAGAAATTGTTTTGTTAGCATGAAAATTAACACTCTTATTTACCTGTTTCCTTTTCTTCCCTCCTCTTGTATTTATTCCTTTTCTACCCATATCAGGACATTTTCTTAAATATGATGATTAGTTGACTAGGACTTTCTAACCACTAAGCAGTTGCACCCACTCCCTAAGGAATAATTCAGGAATTGTGGGCTGGATGTGTAAACCCAGGATCTCGATGGAATGAACTCTCTCTTTCCTGGCAGACACCAGGATTGGGACTGTGGGCCTGGCCCTGAATCATATGATTCCCTGACACATTATTGAGACTACTCCTTTTGTCTTCCTTTATCCTGCCTGTCAGATCTCTCAAGTCTGAGACTGAACCTGGGAATAAAGCTCCTCATTGCTGGGTCTTTTGTAGTGGTGTCTCTCTGAGGATTGAGACTCCAGTTCAGCTTGAAAGTTGGAACATATCCCAGGCATTCAACAAAACACTCTCACTTGTAGGTCTTCCTTGCTCAGGTGACCAAAGTCTTCTCTTCGTCCTTATTAGCTAGCTTGTCTCCTTAGCTTCTGATATATTTGGAATGGATAAACCAAGAGGAATCCAATGTGGGATGAACGTAAACCAACAGAATCCGAGTGGCAGTGACTGGATGAAGGTTCCTTCGATTATGACAAATGAATTTACTTTGGAAGGTTCCTGAAAGATTCCCATCCTAAGCAGATGAGCTGTTGGTTCCTTTGGGCAGATCACATTGAGATGAAAAGGCAGAAAAACATTGGTGTTAGCCTTAAGGATTCCCTTTAAAAAGTCCAAGATTAAAGGAAAGAGCTCAAAATTAAGCCAAGAAAAGATATGAATCAAACTCAAACCCAAAACCAAGACTCAAATAGGGAACAGTTCAGTTCTGAATGAACAGGGGGAAACCCAACCTTGTTTTCCATTCCAGTTTATTCCAATTCTTTTAGGAGGATCAGATGCTATTAAGGATCTAATCCTATATGTGAAAATATAGGTAACAACACTCTTGGTAGGTAGAAGCTTTCCACCCTGAGGCTCCGTGGTTGCACAAATGAATTAACTTACAAGAGACTAACTTTAATTGTAAAGAAATACCCAGGATAGGTTGTGCAGATATGCAAAGTAATTAATTCCCAGTTATATACAGAGAATAATTTACATCAAATGAGTTGCCTGTAGTAGAACATGTTTCATTGTTCACCATACTCAGATGGAGGAGATGTTACACAAATATTGCTGTCTGCCGAGGTGACTGATTGCAGTGAAATTCTTATCCTTAAAACAAATCAGAAGTTTCTGACTTTAACCTCACCTCCCAAAATTGTCTCATAAGCTTTCCATCTTTGTCCATTTGTTCCCATAGCATTCTGAAAGAAGGAGATATTTCAGGGACGTAATCTTGCACATGACTTTATTACTATTAGCAGGCAGATGACAAGTCCAAGTACTACTCATTTACTGGAATGACCACACATACAGATTGAAAACAGTTAAGATCTTACATAATTGCCTTAGGCTCATATCTTATACTGACCACTTGCCATGATTATAGAAATTTGCTATAAAAGGAAAAAGAGGGACATGATTATAAAAGCATCAGAAGTAGCCCTCCAGGGCTAAGCCTAATGGCACAGATCATCTTCCCCATCCTTATACTGCACTCTTGTCTCGCTTGTCCTTGAAACCTAGACTCTCCAAATACTTTTTGTATATCTTTGAGGGAAAGGCGAACAAAGATATCATGGAAATGAGGCTGGAAAACCTTCAGATAGTCTTTCCCTTGCTTGTAAATGAGTTTTAAGAACTATTTATAGTTGCCCTTCCACTACGTGGGACTTACGGGTGTGGCACTCTTGTGATCTAGAAAATCCACATCAAATGTTTATCCTCCCTTCATACCTGAGAAGACATCTGAATTATTATGGTATTAGAAGATAAAATATGTTGAAAATTTACAATATTACACATATATTTTATTCATTTATGTGTTTCTAAACTTTTTCTATGTTGTCTATGGCTTCTGCAAAACACTCCCAAAATTCCCATTTAATTTCTTATGCTGACCTCATGGTTTATCTAAATCATGATAGGGGAAACACAGTGTGGAAAGGATAACTGTATTCCCTATAACACTTCCTCTTTTCCCTCTCCTTCTAAAAACACGATAGCTTATCTTCCTGAGATCACTGACCAGTGTTCAATGTGCATATATCCAGTCACTCTAGGGAGCAAAGGTCAAAGAATTCATGTGCCCTGGACAGCTGCTCATACTCTCAATTACAGTAGTCTATTCCTACCTCAGATAGGAATCTTGCAAAGTTTGGGGGAAACTTCAATGATCCTTGGCACTCTACAATTCTCTCTCCTCCCATAAGTATACAATTTTCCTCCACTGAACCTGGTGCCTGACTGATAAATTACCCAAAATCCAGAGTAAAAGAGGGCTTGACCCATCACTGGGATTTCCTACCACAGAGACAGAACAGTGTCTGGATGCTGAGTTATAGGACCCCAGGTGCCCTCAGAGAAACAAAAGACTAACTGGATGAAAATGGATTTATAAAAATGATATGAAGGAGAGCATCCTAAACCTTTGTAGGACACTTTATGGTAACTTTTTAAAAAGATAGACTGTTAATACCAGCTCCTTCTCATTTCTGCCCTAGTAAGAGTCAGCCTGACCTTCAGTTCTCCATCCAAAACTAAGTGGTAGGCTGGTATGGGTCCCTATTTGGTGTCATTAACCCCACAGCTACTCAGCTTTCAGAGTTTTTTTTAAAATGTCCAACAGGAGGCTAAAAAAAGAGAAGGAACTGAGGAGTGCTGTTTTAGGCCTTCAGTTCAAATTACTCCAGAATAAGCGTGCAGTGAGATTGAAACGCCAGTTCCTGCGTACTGGGGTCCTACAGACAGAGATGAACATCCTAGATGTCATCATCATGAGAAGATTAGACATTGGTGAAACATATCCATGACAGCTCAGAGACCCAAGAACAGCAGGAAATGAGGGGGCTCTCCCAGGACCACCCTTTCTCTAATCTCTCTGGTCCCAGAGAAACTGGCAGATTTCATAACTGCCTGTGATGGGGCACAGCCAGCCCTCGACAGTACCCTGAAATGCTACATCTAACTCACAACTGGACTTAGGAACTGAATTTTCTCATTGACACTGGGGCTCCTTTCTTAACTATTAAAATGGAAGACATAGAATTGCTTTTATCACAAGGTGTAATTCAGGGGTAGGAAACCTGCAGCCCTGAGGCCACATGTAGCCTTCTAGGTCCTTGGGTGCGGTCTTTTGACTAAGTTCATGTTTTATAGAACGGATCCTTTTATTGAAGGTATTTGTTCTGTGAGGGCTTTACTTGAGGGCCACATATGACCTTGAGGCTAGAGGTTCCCTACCCCTGGTGTAGTATATGCTGTAGGGATAGGAAATTCTAGCCTCTACCCAATTTGAACTCTTCCTTTGAGTCCTTGACCCCAATAGGCAGTTCCCTAATTGGTACAGATTCTGACACCCCAGTGATGAAGGGGGAACACCATCTCAGCTCTCAGCCCTCAGAAAAAGTTTGCTCTGTCTTGTGAATAACCCTTTCAGATTCTATGGATTTGTTTCTTGGGACAGCACTAGTCAAAATTTACTGGTCGGCCAACAAACCTTTTCCAGCTGTGTTCTCCAATATCCCACGTTGAGGAATTCAGAGCAGAGAATCTGTCATTGAACCATACTATGCAAAGGAGTGCTATGTTGTGCAGTTTCCCCCTGCAGCACCCCCAGAACCCCCATTCTCCAGATTAAGAGGGAAAACTTGACCCAGAAGGAAATCGGATTTACCTCTTTGTCCAGAACCTTTGAGCTTTTAATTCTTTTGTACTTCCTGACACTCCATTGTACCTAACCCTGTGATTTGTTATATATGGAGTATCCCCCTAAGTTCTTCCACCCTCCTACGCTCTCCAACAGAGACCCACATTTTCTTCTCCATGATTGCTTGTGGACCTTCACCCAGATACACATCTCTTCAAACCATGTTTTCATCCTTTCCTTTGATAAGCCTTTCAGGCATTCAAGATTCCTGGGACCTCAATTTCTTCCGTTCAGTGGAAAAGCCTCCTTTGAGGCTTTCATCCTTAGTACAAGCTGCAACCTGGGAGGGCTAGTTGCCCTCACTCGAGATGGCCAGTTGTCAAAACACACATCAGTCAGTATCTCTAGCCAATTCTAGATGTGTGTTTGGAGTCTGTCATTCTGTGGATCAGATATAGAAGGAGTTCTCTGTCTTGGGAGCTTCCATTTCCCTTGGACCCCTCACAACCGCTCTCCTCAAGGCTGTCTACCTCTTCCCAAATTGCTGTAATCATCTAGCCTCCAGAGGCCAGATCCTGTTTTTGACACACCTGTGCTTGAGGTGCTACAAATTAAGTGATCTCACCTCATCCTGGCTTTTTGCATTCCTCTCACTGCCATAGTCTTTTAATGACACTATTTTTTCTTATCTGGCCATACCCCACCTTGAGAAGTAAAGGTGGATATCTCTAGGCTGCTCCAGCCGCTCTTGAGGGCTGAGGTTGAGGCCAATGGAAATGTCATTGTCTCCCAACCCTGCTGTTTTCTCTTTACACTTGGGACCCATCAGATGGACCATGTGTGCAAAGGCCATATGGCATGGCATTGACACTAGTAAAAAAAAAATGGTATTGTCCAGATATCAGTCAAATAACTATCTTCATCCTCCACAATTGTGTATTTGAAGAAAATACCATGAAGGAAAAGGGTCAAAGATCTACAGGAGCACTTTATGGAGGCCTAATTGTTCATTCTAGGGACTCCACATGGATTTCATAGAATTCTCACCCACTCTGGATTTTAAGTATTACCTGATAATAGTCTGTTTGCTTATTAGAGAAGTACAATGCTACCTTATCCAGAGAGCAGACTTCATAACAGTGACCCAGAAAATTACAGAATTAATTCCTAGATCCAGCCTCCCAATATGAAGAGTCATATCAAGGGACTCACTTCACTTTTGAGGTCGACGACCAGCTAGCAAAATCCCATGGATTCTCCCTAAAATTTCATACCCTCATGCCAATTCCAAACTTTAGGGCAAATAGAAAGAAAGCTTTCCTCTAAGGCTTCTTTTATGCCTATGTTCTGTCAAGACTCAGATAGTAAGTGGGCTGAACTTTTGCCCTTGATAATGCTCTAGTTTAGAAATGCCAGTGTCCCCAAACAGGAACGTTTCCCCTTGTGAGATAACGAGTATCTCATGCCAGCTAAAACTTGGGCACTAGCAATGGGGAAGCTCAGTGTACAGCCTAGTGCAGTTATAATAGAATGTTCCAAAAGCCTTGATGCAGTTTTAGGCTTTAGTAACCTAAAACCATATTGAGACTTTGAAGATATTGTGTATAATACAATCTACCTTTTACAGGGAAATCAAAGCATTGTAGGCCGATCCAGACAACCTTCCCTGTCACAGCATCCACCCAGGGGACAAAGCATACATCAGAGCCCCCCAGTAAAAATCTGACATTTCCTGGGTGGGAAGGTACATCCCAGGACCTATTCGTAGCCCAAATTTTCCCCATAGTTGAGGGAATAGACCACCTGGAACCTGGCTAGTCGCACCTCCCAAGCCACTTCTGGCACTCACATCCCAGCGATGAGGACCTTCCACCTGAACGCTCAATTCAGAGATTCTGAGGAGAAGCTCATCTTACACAAAAAAACAGCCTGCTGCTTCTTAAATTGAAGAGGGATTCCATGAACCTGGCCTCTTCTTTGGCCAGGATACCTTGTCTGGATTCTCCTCATCTCTAGAAATTTTATCTGTCCCTCCCCATGCTGGGATAGCCATGATTTTGGTATTTGGGCTTCTGTTTGCCTGGGGACTCTGTCTTCTGACCAGTTAGGGGCTAGTGGCCAACAGATTATTCAGTGCAACCCTGTCATGTTTCTGTGTTCTCTGGTTGAATACCTAGCCTTCAGTCTCAGAGTTGCAATTAGTGATTTTCCTAAATGTCCTAAGACTTAAAAATATTTGCATAGCCCTGTACTCAAACTCAATGAATATAGGTGTCGAACTTCCTCCTTGCTTCTTGAAGGGCCTCAGGCCCATTTCTGGGCACTTCTGATCTCTCTCTAAACCGCACATACTCCAAAAGTGTAGAATTATGTGACTTTACTTCCCCTGCCGCTAACTACTTGCCAAAATGCGCCGCTGACTGCAGAGCATGGGATCGGTACTTGGGGGGCATAAAAAACTACCTGGCTACCCACCAACATTCCCCATGCTCTAGATTCTTTGTTTTTTCTGGTCTCCATCATACAGCCAGGAGGCTGATTGTGGCCCAAGGAAGAGTCCTTAGATACCAAGACTCATCCTGTAAACATATTTGTTACTGTCCTTCAGAAAAGTCAGGGAAAGAAGAACCAAAGACAGTTCTGGGAAAAACAGTGTAATTTTCTTCCTCAGGTGGTAGGGTCTGGTCCTTTTGGCTAGTGAAATGGATGTGCCATCCTGGCAGAATATTGGGTCTGCAACATGCAGACAAATGGTAGGGAAGTCAGCTTCCAAGGGCCAAGGTCAGACCATTGCCTTCTATAACGTCCCTTTTCCGTCATCCAAAACAGAACCTGAACCAGTACCTGTTAATGCATCCTGGTGAAAGAATGTCTCTACAACTGTTGAGACGCCAATGGATTGGAGCTTCTAGTCCCTGGTTAGACTTCTTAACTGTCATTTGACCCGTCCCAAAAGTGGGTTGTCCACTCCCAAGGAGGTGACTTGGGTTTTGAGAGGTACAGGTCAAGTGTCAAAGTATTTCAGAGATCAGCTAATCTCCACAGCTGCCCCAGTGTGACATCACATGGATTTCTTGGATCTGACCTCCTCAGGGTAGGCATAGGATGAAGGGAAGTCTCTCAATTATGCAATTAGAGGAGCTCCATGTGTCTCTTTCCTCTTCCCAACCTCTAACTCATCCGCTTGTGACTACATGTCTTTGCCTCAGAAATGGACTATCCTGGGGATAGTGGTACGGTCAAGTCACCCCTTTCTGAGTCTTAGTACTCAGACACAGGTGGGCTGCAGACCTCCCTAGAGGTGTAGTACACACCACAAGATTCCACCACTTTGTCCAAGGGTTCCTATGTATGTAGGTATTCTTGAACTTGAGTCAACGATCTGTCATCTCTCCTTTATACTCATGAGAATAGCAAAGGTAAAGTAGTTGACTTCCAGGATCCAAAAACAGACAACCTGGTTCTCCAAAGTTTGTTCTCATGGCTATGCCTTGGATGAGGTAATCTTCATCCCAGGGCATTTTTCAAGGACATTCTGCCTTGTAATAAAATATAATACAATAAAAATTCTGTCTTATATAATAATTTAATATCTAATCTCTAGATGGCAAGTTCTCCCCACATGGTTTTCTGTTCTTTCCCCTTCTCCAAATGAGTCACCAGAGTTTTGAACAACCTGTCTTTAGATTCAAGACCAAGTATTGACAACCAGCCATGGAAGATCTCTCTTTACAGTCCCCACTATGTAACGTAGGATCACTGAATAATCTACTTCAGCTAAATGAGATGGGAGGTAGAGGAATGGGGATGGTGGAAGGAAAGATGTACCATTTTGGAACATCTTTATGACTAAAACGGCAATCTCATTCTTTCCTTTTGGACAAACTTTCCAGCCTGTCATCTGTAAGAACTATAAACCAGACTGCAAGAACTGGTGTTGCACCACACTGTTGACTGCCCCATTACAGAGCCCAGAATCAAGTCCAGTAGTTGGTCCAGTTAATTGCCCCAGAATGCTGCTGTTTGGCTGTTTAATCTGAACTCTGCCCCAGGGATAGCTATCTAACCAAGTACTATTTTCTGAAGAAGCTGAAACTGCTTCCCTCCAGCAGACTTCTTAACATGCTCATAAATCTTATCTCTTTCTTTTGGCTCAGCTTTTTTGACTTCCACTCTGCTTCTCTGCCTTTTTTGACCTCCTCCCCTGGTGGGTGAGGTTCTCCCAGAGCCCTCTTTGGTGTAAAAATTCTTTGACCATGATCATCATTGGAGAGGGTTTGTAGTTAGAACAGGATGATGGGAAGGATGTTAAGAGGAAGAGATTGGGAATGAAAAGCAATTTTAACTGTGCAGAAAGACAGGGAGTCCAGAGCTCCTAGAAGAAGAATAAAGGGTCTGAGTGAGATGAGATGGTAGGGAAGACAGATTCTTACTTAGATGGGTGCTGGTTCTGTTTTATTATTTATTATCTGTAAATAAGAGGAGCCAGAGATCTCATGAGATTTGAGAGGACCAGGCAGGCAAAGGAAGCTTTATAAAGTGATTCACCCCAAGGTTTTTAAGCTCCTTGAAGACAAGGAATGATTTTTGCCTTTCTCTGCCCTATTGTGCCTAGTTCAGAGTTTAGCACAGGGTAAGAGTTTAATAAATGCTTACTGACTGATTGATTAGAAGGTTGGTGTGCGGCCCCCTTCCATCCTCGTCCCTTAGGTGGTTCTAAATGGCTTGCAACTAAGAAAGACTGTATAAGTTGTAGTGTGCTAGGAGGTCCGGAAATAATCATTTTGTAAAACTGAATTAAAAGCACACTTCATCTTTTTGCCATTTATACTTGTTTTGACATCTAAAAAAATAGTAACTTTGAACACCTCAAAACTCTGAACTACAGAAACAGAGTGGATAGTGAAATGGAGTTTGACTATGAACCTGAACTAGGTGATGCAGTAGAGAGAGCACCAGGTCTGCAGTCAGTAAGACCTAAGTTCAAATCTAGCTTCAGACACTTACTAGCCATGCGATCCTGGGCAAATCACTTAACCGTATTTGCCTCAGTTTCCTCATCTGCAAAATGAGTTGGAGAAGAACATGGCAAACCACTCCAGTATCTTTGCCAAGAAAACCCCCAAAAAGGGGTCACAAAGAGTTAAATGTGACTGAAATGGTCGAATGAGACTGAAAATGACCAAAAAACCAAATGTCATTTTGATTCTCAGTAACGCCTAGGACTGCTGTAGTTTGCTGAGTAAACCCAGTGCACATAACATGATATATCAGAAGAAGCTCCCAATATTGTTTATCCTGTTCCAACAGGTATTTCTGGACCATATGTAATTTTTTTTTGAAGCAGATGTTTCTCAGAATTTTTTTTTTTGTATTCCCATGCTTTCCTGTACCTTGCTAGGGTAGCCAAACAGCATTTCCTTTGATTTTGTTGCATAAAAAATGCCAAACTCTAAATGAGCTCAGACACCCACACCCTGCATGGGATACCCATCCCCCTTGTTTGCAAGTTAAAGGTCTCTCCACTGGAATGGCTTTGTCTTGGACTTGTTTCTTTTGATTACACCATACGGTATCTAGCTTTCACCTCTGTGCAGTCAGCTGGGCCCTGCTGTTAGAGGTGTCTGTGCTTCTCTGTCGATGAGCACGGCCCATACCTGTGGCAGTGCTGTGGCTTGCTTCACACTCCTCCACCAACGCCTCTCTCTCCATGTTCAGACAGGCATAAAACAGCACAGGCTAGCGAGCAAGATGGCGTTTTTTCAGTCTATGATTCTCAGTCTTCCATGACAGTATATTTTTATTGTAATGCTGACTGACTTGACACGCTTGGCTGCCGTTCACTGAAGTAATGGAATTTTCAGAACATTTAGTTGGTTCATGGAACAACGGAGTGGAATGTTGGAAATCGGACATATGGTTGCCATACCTGTGTGAGATACAGGAGTGAGTCATGGTGTTTGCTTAGGTGATCAAATAATTAGAGTTCCTTGCCCAAGGCTCGTTAGGAAAGCCTACCCTCTGTACCTCCACCCCCTTCTTAAAAGTGGTTCTTCCAAGAAATAAGCCAACTAGGATAGGATGCTGCTGATGGCTCGGCCATAGAGGGCTGGGCCTGAGACAGGAAGACAGTTCAAACTTGTCAGTGTGACCCTGGGCAAATCACTTAACTCTGTTGCCTCAATTCATAATCTGTAAAATGAGCTGGAAAAGGAAGTGGCAGACCACTCCAGTGTCTTTGCCAAGAAAGCCCCAAATCATAAAAGGGGTCCCGTAGGGTTGTATGCGACTGAACAGCACAGCAGTATGCCCTTTCTAAGGAAACTAGATATAGACATAGCCTACTTTAAATTGGTACCTTAGGATACACTAATAATAGCTAGCACTTAGGTTGTACTGTAAGGTTTGCAGAGTACCTTGTAAATATTATTTCATTTGATCTGTACGATAACCCTGGTCCGTAGGTGCTGCTGTTATCTCCACTGTACAGGTGAAGAACCTGAGGTAGAGCCTAAGTGACTTGCCAAGGGTCACACAGCTAGTGTCTGGAGTTAGATTTTTAACTTGGGTTATTTAAAAGGGTTCAAAGGCTTGCTGTATAAATAAATCTTCCTAGTACATTAAAAAAGAATTCAGCTTACCAACAAATGTTTTCCACTCAATGTTTCAGAAGAACCTCTTTTGCATAAAGGCATCGTCTTAACTATAATTTGAAACCCTGTATACATTCAGTACATTTATTGCAGTGCTATGTGCAATGTGTTTGTGGCAGTTGTTTACCATTTTTCCTCAACTCTCCTTTGGAAGGTACCTCTTGGGTTCCAGTTCAACCTGAGCAAGGACTAGCCCTACAAGATGCATAACAAGAGATTCTGCAGCATTTGTTTGGAAAGCCTCAGTCTACCAGTGGAGACTACTCATCCATTCTGGGAGAACTAATTATTCTCCTAAATCTGGCTCTTGGCAGTTCCTCCTTATTACTGCTAGTTTATACCCCTGGCACCAAAGTAAGTCTGATCTCTCTTTCAAACCAAGTATCACCTCCAGTGATGTGAATCATTTTAGTTAATAAGCATTTATGAAGTACCAGCCAAGCACTTGGGATGGAGAGGCAAGAGACATCATAGGATAGTTTGAAAGTATCCCTAACTTCATCAATCACCTGTATTTCAGTTTTCATTTAGATTATGTTTTACCAGATTGTCTTACATATGCATTTATCATTGAGAACGTAGAGCTGACAGAAGTTTTCTACATATAATTATTTTATCTAATTCTATAAACTAAGCCCACTGGTATGGCATAAATCCATAAATTAATTTAGAATTGCCCTCTTTATTCTTTCTTGTTTATCTATATCAGCATATTTAATTAGTCCCTTAAGAGAAGAGAAACTAAGCAAATTAATGAGCTGGGATTTCGTTTACATTTCTTTTGTCAAGGATAATTATTTGTTTTAAGCAAGTTGGTCAGTCCTGATTAGGGCCATTAGTGTCTTCAACTACATAAAATCATTTTTAATTTTTGTGCAAGTCAGGCTGATTTTCACAGGGTTTTATGGTCCACATCCGGAACCCAAGCTCAGCTGAGACTTAGAAATGCTAATTCTGTAGCCAAGGTACAAGGTTTTAAACTAACAGATAATTGGTCTTACTATTGTAAGTTTAACAGAATTATAGTTTGTGAATGTCTCTTTCTTAATAAAGACATTAACTGGGTGTTTGGTTTTCAGCCCAATAAGAAGAATAGCCTATTTATATAGAACTTTAAACTACTACCTTCCTTTATCATCACATTTCACATATGTACAATATGCCCTTTGGTGTGTCTTTCTCTGTACTTTGTTGAGGTTCTGCAATCCCAGCTTATTGTCAGCTTTCCATATTCCTCTGCTTTTGAGGATTTAGCCTCTCTTTAAGTCAAGAGGTCATCTTGAAGGAAATCTTTGTTTCGTGTGTGTGTATGTATGTGTGTGTGTGTGTGTGTGTGTGTGTGTGTGTGTGTGTGTGTGTGTTTCAACCTCCCATAGATGATTAGGATAGAAATTGTGCCTTATCCTGAAAGATAAAGTAAAATGTTTTCTTAGAATGTACAGGAGCCTTTTCTTTTTTTATTATTAAGAATTAAATACACAATAAGAAAAGGAAATATTGAAATAATGAAACTTAAATACGAAATAAGGAGAGAAAAGCATGCCATGTACACAGCAGAATGTAAAATAGGATTCAAAATATATAGCAATAAATTTCCATTTCAAGGAAGCCTATATAATACTTGAAGCCTCTTTTTTATATCATATACATTTACTCACATACCTGTCCCTCTTCCAGAAGTCCATCTCCTGTAACAAAGAGTGAAAAAAGATTAAAAAAAAATAGGTCAGCAAAACTGACCAGGACAGAAAATACCTGATGTTATACGGAGTTTTCATACTCCTGTTCCATCATGTCTTCAAATGGGGGAATGTTCCTTTTCACCTTGTCTTTGGGGCCAACCTTTGGTCATTACCGTTTTGTGTCCTGAATCCCTTAGGTGCTCTGGTGAAGCCTGTGGGCCCCTCTTGGAAGAATCCTTATGTTACATTCATAATGAAAGAAAAAGCTAAATTTCAGTTTTAGGTTAGTGAAAATAAAGATGTGATTTTTTTTTTTAAGTCTGTCCCTGGTCCCATGCTTTATAGAGTTGCATTCTCCCTCACGTCTACAGTGCAGGGAGGTTATAGGTTATAGTTATAACCTACCCTAGGTTATAGAGTTCCTAGGTTAAGAACCCTTGCATTCTCCCCAATGTCTGCAGTGCAGTCCCAGAGGAGGACAGAGAAGGTAAGGCAGCTGGTGCGGTACTGCCTTTTACTGGTTATTGCCTCCGACAGTAAAATGATGCTTGAAACATTTGCCTTCCTTTAATATGTGGAAGGGAGTGAGCTGGGTTTTGCTTGCAGACAGTATCTGGGGTCTACGTTTCTTCTTCTTTTTTAACTTAATAGTATTTTTTTCCAGTTACATGTAAACAGAGTTTTCATTATCCACCTTTGTAAGATTTGGAGCCCCTTCTCTCCCCAAGACAGCAAGCACCCTGATGCAGGTTATACATATACAGTCATGTTAAATGTATTTCCACATTTGTCATGTTGTGAAAGAAAACTTGGAACAGAAGGGGAAAACCACAAGAAAGAAAAGAAACAATAAGAAAGTGAAAATAATCTGCTTCCATCTGCATTCAGACTCCATGGTTCTTTCTCTGGAGGCGCGCGGCATTTTCCATCATGAGTTTGGGTCTGCGTTTCTAACTAGGCTAAAGGGTTCCTTTGGAGAGCCTCCAAGCATCAAGTGGTGTGAGTGGTTCTTGGGCTTCCAGGCTTGTCAATGGAAATATGTAGCATATAAAACAGAAGCTGTTTCCAAGGAAATTAAAGGTTTTCTAGAGGTTTGCCTCTAGAATCCCCTGCCTCCTTCCCTCCTCCCCAACTTCTGCCTGGATATTACCTTGGTGCTTTGAGGCTAAACTTG
Source organism: Potorous gilbertii (assembly GCA_028658325.1). Taxonomy (NCBI): domain Eukaryota; kingdom Metazoa; phylum Chordata; class Mammalia; order Diprotodontia; family Potoroidae; genus Potorous; species Potorous gilbertii. The sequence continues at coordinate 697,625,563 of CM053769.1, read as the reverse complement.
GAGACAGACCTGGGTTCAGACCCTTCCGTTGGTGCCTTCTTCAGAACTGCTTTTATCTACTAAAAATTCTTTTTAAAAGACATTTTTCTTTCAATGTAAATAGTATTTTATTTTTTTCCAATTACTTGTGAAAACAATTTTCAACATTCATTTTTATAAGGTTTTGAGTTCCAAATTTCTGTCCCTCCCTCCCCCCCCAAGATGGAAGGCAGTATGATGTAAGCTATGTGTGTGCAGTCATGTAAAACATTTCCACATTAGTCATGTTGTGAAAGAAACAGAACACAAAAGGGAAAACCGTGAAAATAGTATACATTGACACAGTAGTCAATGATTATAGCAATCTTTTATTTGATAAACCCAAAGACTCCAGCTTCTGGAATAAAAACTCACTGTTTGACAAAACTACTGGGAAAACTGGAAAATAATATGGCAGAAACTGGGCATAGACCGGTATGACACTGTATGGCAGAATAAAGTCCTGATGGGTACACAATCTTGGTATAAAGTCTGATACTATAAACAAATCAGGGAAACAAGGAATAGTTTACCTGTCAGACTTATGAAGAATGAATTTATGACCACATGAGATAGAGAACATTATGAAATGCAAAACAGATAATTTTTTTATTACATTAAATTGAAAAATTTTTGCACAAACAAAGCCTTTGCAATCAAGATTAATTTTTACAACTAGTGTCTGTGTTAAAGGCCTCATTTCTAAAATATAGAGAACTGAGGCAAACTACAAGTCATTCCCCAATTGATAAATGGTCAACGGATATGAACAGGCAGTTTTCAGAGGAAGAAATAAAAGCTATTCATAGTCATGAAAAAATGCTCTAAATCACTATTGATTAGAGAGATGCAAATCAAAACAACTCTGAGGTACCACATCACACCTATCAGATTGGCAAACATGACAAAACAGGAAGATGATAAATGTTGGAGAAGATGAGGGAGAGTTGAAACACTAATACATTGTTGGTGGAACTGTGAGCTGATCCAACCATTCTGGAGAGCAATTTGGAACCATGCCCAAAGGGCTACAAAAATGTGCATGCCCTTTGACCCAGCAATATCGCTTCTGGGACTGTATCCCCAAGAGATCATAAAAATGGGAAAGGGTCCCACATGGATAAAATATTTATGGCAGCACTCTGTGGTGGCCAAGGGGATGCCCATCCTTTGGGGAGTGGCTGAACAATTTGTGGTATATGAATGCAATGGGACACTATTGTGCTGTAGTAACAATGAGCAGGCAAACTTTGGGAAAACCTGGAAAGACTTACATGAACTGATGCTGAGAGGAGGGAGCAGAACCAGGAGAACACTGTACACAGTGATGGCCCCAGCGTGTGAGGACTGATTCTGATAGGCCTACCATTCTTAGCAATGCGAGCACATGAAACTTCCAAAGGACTCATGATGGAAAATGGAGCTGGATTGCAGAGTGAAGCAGACTTTTCTCTTACTTTGTTTTCTTTCTCATGGCGTCTCCCATTTGTTATAATTCTTCTAGGCAATATGACGAATGTGAAAATATTCACATACCACAACTTGTCCAGCCATCCCCAATTGATTCCTGCAATTTCCAATTCTTGACCACCACAGAAAGAGTTGCTATAAACATTTTTGTACATGTAGGTCCTTTTCTCTTTTTATGATATTTTAGAGACATTTGTGACAATCTGAGAGACTAGGAAGCCTTTGTTTAAATCCTACCTCTGAAGAATGCTGACTGTGTGACTCTAAGCATGTTGCTTAATTTCTCAGTACATTAGGCAGCCAAGACTGTCCATTTCAGGAAAGGCACCCTCCTACCTTGGTAATCTGAGTTTCCTCTCTGAGAGCTCTCAAGACCAGTCTCTGCTCTTATTGTTTTCATTATTTTATTATAATTATATATCATAATATTCCTTTAATTTAGGATATTTGTGAATGTAAGGGCCTAACCAGATTGTAGGCTCATCAAGGGCTGGGACCCCTTTTTAGTATTCTCTGTATCTTTGCCACTATGTAACACTGTGCTTAGCACCTAAGTGCAGGGATGCTCAGTAGATGGTTTATTGGAGCTGCAGATCCCTAAGCCAGTCTCTAAGCCCTCGCTGCCCTCTGGTTTGCCAGTATTCATAGCACAGCTAATCTCAGCATCTACTTCCCCAGATTAGCTGTTTTGTATTTGGCATCTCTCCTCTGACCATCCGAGAATTTGCCTCCAAGACTTTGGGAGAAATGAAAAGTAGCTCTCGTAAAAATGGAGCCTCTGATGCAGAAGAGGAGAAACACTGTTGGTTCCAAAGCAGCCACTTTTGCAGTCTTTGACTCCAATATAAAAATAGTTCTTTTTTTCTAAATATTCTGTGATGTCTCTGCCTTCCCCCACTCCCACCAGATATGTGCCGTTGTATGGAATAAAAGAAACCAGTTGGGGTTCTAAGGAATGGGGGGAGGTGACAACCCCTCAGAAGTTCCATTGGCTTTTAGTGAAGGAAATCACAGAATTTAAAAATCCCTTTCACTTAGGAGAAGGGAAGGCAGCCAGCTTCTCTCTAGGACACTTGAGTGCCCATAGGATCAGAGCTCTAGGAGCTGTAGGGAACCTTGAGATCAACTTCCGCATTTTACTGAGGAGGACCTGAATCCCAGAGAGATCAGTTGACTTGTCCAAGGTCACACAGTGTAGCAGATGGCCCGTGTTCCTGCACGGCAGGGTGATGTGGTTGAAGAAAAGAGACACAGGAGGCAGGAAGAGATAGACCAATTCCATTTCTTGATCTGAGGGTTAGGGTGTATATAGACAGAATCTGCAAGTCTACGGGACATTCTGCTCTTCTCATGTCCCAGTGATTTGGCCAGTCTTATTGTCTTTAAAGGCTATTAGCCTAGAGGACATCTATTTTACTTATCCCTTGTTTTCTGTAGTTCCCACGTTTGTCTCACAGAGACAGCAACATTGGGGGGGGCATGGAGAGCCATTCTGGATGATGATAAGCACAGCCTCAAAGAACAGTTTCCCTAAGGTGTTTCCTGATCTTGTCAACAGCACTCCACCCTGGCCCTCAACAACACAGATTAATAACAGCCAGAATATGAATTCAGGCCCTCTGACTTCAAAATCATGGCTTTTATTTTGTGGATAGATGAGGCTTAAGTAATTCATCATAAGAGTGTTTGGACTACTCTAGCGTAACTATAACTATAAGAGGTTAAGAGCTCAGAGTTGAAATTATACATTTAATTTGATCTAAACATACTGCTTTTACATTTAGTTATAATTGGCAAAAAGCTTGAAACTAAAGGGTGTTGACCTGAAAGTTTGGTGTTAATAAAAGGCAGACAGGCTAAAATGCATATTGTTTATTCCCTTAAAACTAGCAGTTACATGGTCATGGAGCCAGAAAAAACTTCTGACTGCCTAATACAAGAATGACCAGGTTTAAAGCTGTTTAGAACAATCCAAGGTGGTTTGTGTCCTTCAGATTTATGGTCTCCATGAGTGATTAACTATACCACAAGAAAGGAATTTCTTAATTGGATAGGTTGTAAATACAGTAAGATAAGAGAATGGATAAGGTGTTGATTGAAATTACGCCCAGAACATCTGTGTTTTCTTTATCGCTGATATGTCATAGCATAGTACATGTCCCCAAGATAATAAAAAAGTCCCACTATTCAAGATAGTTTCTCAGGTTCAGGGTCTCAAAAGGAATGCTAAGTCAGCCCCGTCTGGCCTTGTTGACATAGGAAGAGGTGTTCTCTGAGTTTACTTCAGAGAACAAAGAGACTGTTCGGTCCAGGCTCTCCTTAATTCAAGCTCTGGCCCTTATTAAAGTCCAAAAATGATATTACATATTATCAAGGTGTATCTATCAGTTGGGGAATATCTGGACAAGTTATGAGGTACAAAAGGGATTGTGTGTCATAGAAAATGAGGAAAGGGATGATTCAGAGAAATCTGGGAGGACTGAAATGAACTGAGGTGAGCAGGACAGTTTATACAATGATCACAGCGTTTTAAAGGAAAATAAATGAAAGACAAGCAAGTCTGATGAGTTCCATGAACAGCCATGATTTGAGAGTGATGGTGTTGAAGCTGGCTGTGCACCTGCAGGCAGAAAAGTGAATCTGCTTTTGGACATGGTCTTTGGGGGAATTTGCTTTCCCAGGTACTACAATTTTTTATGTAGGTTTTTTCTTTTTTTCAATTTGGAGGAGGAGATGACAGGGAGAAAGGAGGTAGAAATAGGGCTGTCCCTTTAGCTCCAGAAAAAGAGAAAAGGAATCACAGACAAGCAAAATAGGTTCAAAATGTACATGTCAAATTCATATATTTAAAAAGAAAAGCATGTTCTTCATGATAGAGATTCCCAGTTTCACTATACTTTGCATGTAGAGGTGCTCATTTTATTGGAATAAAAATTCAAAATTTTATTGCACTCTTAAGAAATGATGGGAGGGAAAGATTCAGAGAAACCAGGGAGGATTTGTATCAATTGATGTGAAGTGAAGTGAACACAGCTGGAAAACTGCAGGGCGTCCTTGTACAGGAAAAAAAGCTCTGATCGGCCGATGGCCACCTGGGGCTCCTCTCAGGTGACAGTGAAGCAGGTGGGACTTGTCTTGGCAGGAGGTTCAGGTCCTTGCCCTTTGTGCTTGCTTGTCCTTCACTGGGAACAAACCACTCAGGTTGCCAGAGCCGGCGTCTCTTCGTCCGTAAAATGGTAGCATTATTACATATGTATTACACATATTCATGATCTCCTGGAACTGCTGCAAAGAAATGAACTTAACCTTGAAAGTGTTCCATGAATTCCTTGTCCTGTTCCATAGGCATGACGGCGACTCACTGACTCTGTGAGCTTTTACATGGATATTTTGAAAAGAATATTCTGACGAGGTGAGAGCCTACTGCGTTTCTTTTGTTGTTATTTCCTTACTAAAGACTTTAACTAAGTGAATAGCTACAGATTTGGGGGGAGGGCGAGCTTTCTCTTGGGTCTGTTGAAACAAAACGTGTTTTTGGTTTATATCTGTTTTGCTTTTGCTATCCTGATTGGGTACCTCCTAGAGGCTAGAGGAAAAAAAAACAATTTTCTGATGCTAGAAAATTTTTGCTTCTTTTCCCCTAAAACTGGCTCCTGAAATGGAGCTCCTCTGTCTCCTCCTTGTCAGACCAGTCCTCAGAAATGACAGCTAACATGGCCAAGCCACACGGCTGAATCTTCATGAATCTTTCGGTAGAAGTTTTGTCCAAATCCCAAAGAAAGGTTGAAGATTGAAGAATTACATTCCTGGATTTTTCTCAGTAGAGCTGTGTTTAGTTACTACAGACTTTCAGAAAAACAAAGAGTAGAAAAAATGGGAATACTTTTTGTTTCCAGCGTCAACAGGCAATCTCGTCATGAAACTTATGTGAAAAGCAGATTTGTTACAAGAGAAATGAACATGGATGTGGAATCAAAGAGTTCAGAATTCATACAGGTTTGCATATTTATGACAGCACGGTAAAGGAAGGTGGAGGGAACAAAACCTCCACCTAAAGGGGCATGGCACGGGAGGGGAAAGTGTAGTAAAGGTAGAAAAAGGACAAAAGCCCCCAAAGGGGAGGAGCAAGGCTGGCAGAAGCACTGTTCTTTACCTTTAGAACACCTTGACAGACTGAAGATAGCATAGCCTGCATATCCACAGGGTCCCAGCCTGGCGTAGCCTGACAGTCTATTTTGACTCCCAAGGACACACAGGGAATCCAGGTTGGGATACAAACAAATTATGTCGGGGGAAGGGTGGATCCACGTTGTCCTTGCCACATTCAGGGTGTGACAAAAACTTCAAGAAACAGTTTTTGGGTAATTAAATCATTTCATTAAAAAAGCCAGCATGCTTATTGATAAGATGGGATGCGATGGTCATCTGACCATCTCTCAGACCAAAGACCCCTCATGGAGGTTTGAGTTCACAGTTTATATGTCCTTCCAAATGTAGGTATTCCTGAGGGGTGGCAATTGACTGATTAATCAATAAGTAATAAGAAAATTAATATTACAATGAAGGTCTTGGGATATATGACTTCATCACCCAAATCTTGGTGAAAGAAACATCCGTTTCTGTATCACCTTTATGACAAAGGGAAAAATCAACATTTCCCAGATAATGTCTGAGCAAACACAATGAACAGGAATGCACTTACTAGCCCAAACTTAGAATTTCTTTTACTGTCTGGTTAGGTATGGGTAAATCTTTTAAGAGATTTCCTGCAGTGGTTGGATTCTGGATGAAGAAATAGAAAAGGGAAAAACCCTTGGTCCTGATACAATAATTAGTTATTGAATGTAAGAGAAATATTCATTTCTCACAAGGGCCTCCTGCATACTCTGGGTCCAATGTTTCTTGAAAATATGGCAACTCAGAAAGACAAGCTCAGAGTACCCTTTAACATCACAGAGTAAAACAAAGTGGTTTGATTGGTTTTTTAAAAGTGGGCAGAGAGAGACCAATTAAAATTTAGACATACTATAAGTATAACACTCATTTACTGAGAATTCACTCAAAACAAAATCAAGTGCAAGTCATGTCATCATTTCTCCAATGGCACGGTCTTCTTCGGCGGCAAAGGATGAACATGACGACCTTTCAAGGAGCTTAACTCAGTTTTCTGGGTAAAGCTCATTAATTTGAGCATATGTATTGCCGAAGCATACTTGTTAGAGGAGGTGTGTTTGATTTGTAAGGAAATTTTTGGTCATTTGGCCTGGAATAGTAGACTAAATTTTCTATAAAAGATTTAGTCTAAAAAACTTGGTATAAAAACAAAGACTAAATTGTAAACATTTTAGTTAATTTATTAGAAAATATATCTAACAATACAAACTAAATATTCTGAAACAGTATAAAAGCTTGATATAAAATATAGACTATAAAAATGTAGACAAACTTTTTAATAAAACAATTAGTACAAAATATAGACAAGTTTTTGGTAAACGATTTAGTATAAATTAGAGTTTAATGTATAAATGTATAAAATATAGACTAAATTTTTTGTAAAAAATTTGGTATAGAACTATTTTCTTGTAAATTTTTCCTATAAATTTTCTGTTAAAAATTAGTATAATTTTTAAATTATAGACATTTTAATAAAATTTAGTATAAATATTTGGTATAAAATGTAGACTAAATTTTTTGTAAAAATGTTTAGCATGAATATATAACTAAATTTTCTATAATTTCTATAATTCAGTATAATATAGACTTAAATTTTCTGTAAAAAGTTTACTGCAAAAAAAAACCTTTGATCTATAAGTACTAAAATAGAAAGCCTATTGTCTCAGATGCCTAATTTTGAGAAGGCTCCTGCATGAAAGGGAAGAAATGCTTTCCTTGAGGGCAGAATGTTTGTAATTACTATAATTTTAAGGTGTGGGGCAATATCACATTTTAATTCTCTCTCTTTTTTTTCTCCTCTTGATGTAAAGGGCCTGAAGCAATGATTGAGGTTTAATGAGTCAGAGCCAGATGAAAAAAATGGAAGAAGGTGTCTCTTACATTGACACCCTCCGAATCGTTGCCCCTGCAGCCCATGGCCGGGGAGCCCGATACTCGGAAGCCTGGGAGTATTTCCACCTGCCCTTGGCCTACTCTGGCCTTCCTGCCAGTCAATATGCCACCTGTAGGCTGTGTGGAAAGCAGGTCAGCCGGGGCCCAGGGTTCAACGTTGGCACTACTGCTCTGTGGAAGCATTTGAAGAGTATGCACAAGCAAGAACTGGAAAAGAGTGGGCATCGACAGGCTGGTCCTCGCCCAGAAGCACCGCCAGCTCCTCTGCCACCTTCCCTGTCAGGTGTGGAGGGCGACTGGGGGCGCCTGATGGAGCAGATGGGAGCGCTGGCTTTGAGGGCAAGCCAGCGGGAGAGGGAACTGGAGAAAAGGGAGAGGGCAGTGGAGAGGAGAGAGAGAGTGCTGGAACTAAGGAAGAGGGCCATTGAAGAGGAGGAGAAGGAGTTACTGGAGAAGAGGCAAGAGCTTCAGGCCGAGAAAGAGGGACTGCAAGCCCGGCTCCTGGAAGTGTGTCAGAGGGAAAATGCTTTAGCCCTGGCTACTGCCCCTCTGTCCACCCTGATCAAAAAGGAGCAGGAGGATCGTGGAGAGGGCTACTTAATAACCAAAGTCCTTTTATAGGCTGTTGACCTTGGGTTATGCTGAGGCAAAGCAGAGCCCTCAGGCTTTCTCCCTGTTGTTTAGATTGTGGTAGGAGTGGGATGTCTTTATGTTTCTTTGAGATTTTCCTGGTATTGATAATCATGAGTTTATGCTTATTAGGGACCCCCAGAACATCTGTCCATCCAGCCAGCTCCGCTTCCTGGATACCTTGGCTCTGATGAGTAAGGTTTGGCCTTAATGTGGCAGGGCCCAGGCACGGCAGTGTGCTCACCAGGGTTACTGCCTTCTCTGCCGTACCCATGCTTCTTGTCTTTCCCCATTAGAATATAAGCTGATTGAAAGCAAAGATGCTATACATCCTCGTTGGCATATATCCGCAGTGCTTACCACACATACAATAAATGCATAATCTGTTGAAGGGTACAGTCTCCTTCACAGAGACGATAGGCCATCTGAGAGAAGAGCCAGCAAACGTTAGAACTGAAATGGGAGGAGCCCTGAACCCAGAGTACCAGAGTCACCCACAGCACAGGTCCAACCTCCTGGAGCCCTGAGTGATGCTGGAAATCACTGTGCCTAATTACAGATACTCTTCTTGCACTCTGTGCCTATCCACCAATGATCAGATCAGTATGCCAAGCAAGGGTCCAGGTAAAAATTGCCTTTGCTTTGCTCCTAGATGAGGACAAAGCCCAGGAAGCGCACTTGACTGGGGTCTCCTCAGTCTTCGGACTCTTACCTTCCCGGTCCTTTGATGCCTCCTTCTCATTTCATTGGCCTACGGTCGTCTCTTTCAGGAATACTTTGCTGTTGTAATTGTCGTGTTTAACTCTTTATGACCCTATTTGGGTAGTACTGTTTTTTTGGCAAAGATACTGCCCATGCTTCTGCTAGCACCTTAGAATACCTCATTCTGTGGCCTGTCTCCCTATTTATCCTTATTCCTGGGCTACCAAGAATTGCTTGAGAAAACCACCAAAATGAGACCAGTAGAGATCCCTACTCTCAGACCTTCTCTGAGCCATCACTGATGCTTGGCATTCCTTTTATTGAGTGTTTTGGGGGCTTTTATCAAATCCCCCAAGACAGCCATTTCACACTTTACTCAAACTCCTTAAGCCCCCACTCTTAGTCCTGTATATATATCTCCATGCCTCACTCTCATCAAAGGACCACTTCCTGCTCTGTTGAGACTAGGAGTTCCCCGAGCTGCTTCACCTCAGAGATCACCGTCTCTTTATTCTCTCCTTCCTCTTCACTCCATTTACAAGCATTTATTAAATGGCCAGCAGCTAAGCGCGTCAGTAGATTAGAGCCCTGGGCCTGGAGTCAGGAGGACCTGAGTTCAAATCTGATCTCAGACACTTGCTAGTTGTGTGACCCTGTTTGCCTTAATCCACTGGAGTAGAAAATGACAAATCACTCCAGTATCTGCTAAGAAAACTCAATGGCGAGTATTGGTACGATATGGTCCACAACATCATAGAGACGGACGTTACTGAACAACGTTAAATGGCCTGCTATGTGTGGGATTACAAAACTAAATGAAACACCCTGCTGTCAGATAATTTATTTTCTACCAGGAAAAAACAAGTTCCTCTTTTTCCATGACTAATTTGTGTTTCTGGTCCCACTGCTTCCCTCATTTTCCAAGAATATGTCCAATAAATATCTCTCCTTACTCACATTTGGATCTTTTCTACTCTCTCTTCCTTTCCATGTACAAATGCATTCAATTTGTCTCTATACTAAACAGAGTTCTCAGTTCTGATCATTGTTCCAGGTAGTATACCTCTTCCTTCCATTCACTGCCAAACCTCTTGAGAGAATATTCTGTGTTTTTGTGATACCTCTCCTTCCACTTTATGCTATGTTGACCTGAAAACTTGGTTAAAGAAAAGGCAACAGGTTCAAT
>CM053769.1:697566935-697614991 GCA_028658325.1 Potorous gilbertii | reverse complement strand
CTCAGATGAACAAATCATAAATTCAGTAAGACAAGACAATTAACCCGGTAGTGTCTGTTGGGCCTTGCGATTCCAGGCTGTGTAAACACATGTCTCAGTGAGATATGACAAGAAAGGAAATCCCACCACTAATGAGTGGCAGGCTTCCTGCCCTAAACAGATAACTGACATAGTAAAGGGTAAACAAAGTTCAAATAGAAATTACAACCTAAGATGTCTATATTTTCTTTACCATCCATAGATAACAAGATATAGAGGAAGTCCCACTATTCAAGATAGTGTCTTAAGTTAAAGGTCTCCCAAGGAATACAGAGTCAGCTTTGGCTGGCTTTGTTGACATAGGAAGAGGCATTCTCTGAGTTTGCTTCAGAGAGAACAAAGAGATTATTCCAAAATTTTATATTAAACATTATCAGCTAGGATCCCTTGAAAACTAGCCTCCCTCCCTTCCATGACATTTCCCATGTGTGTACCCTCTTTCCCTGCTTGCCTAGACTATTGCCTCAGCCTCCGCCTCTCTACTCTGAGATATCCTACACATTGCTGTTAGAGAAATGGGTCCAATGCATGGATCCTGTCATTTTGCTGCTCAAATATTTTAGGGGTTCTCTGTTATCTCCTACATAAAGTCCAGAATCGGTGTGCCTGGACTGAGGGATCCTCTGAAATGTGATCCCAGAATTTTCCAGCTTTATTTCCTGCTACCTCCAACAAGTAAACTTGAAGGAAGGATTGTGGGACCTAGCATGATGCCTGGTACATAGGAAGTATTGAATGAATGCTACATGTGGCCTGTGTTTCAATGAAACTGGGCTATTTACTGTTCATAAAAGAACCCCTTGCTTTTATATGAAAAGACAGCTCATATAGACTGCCTAGCTGCCTCCCTGGCACTTACTAGCATAATTTTAAGTAAGTTCCATCCCTCTGTGGACCTCAGTTTCTTACTGTGTTCTTAATCAAGGGTTCTTAAACTTTTTGGCATCACAGACCCCTTTGGGAGTCCAGTGAAGACTCTAGACCCCCTTCTCTGAAGATTGTTTTTAAATGTGTGGAATTACAATGCAAACCAATTATATTGAAATAGTTATCAAAATTTAGGGGAAAAAGTTTATGGACCATACCACAGATGGAGAACCCTTGGTTTAGATGATCTCTGAAGCTTCCTTCCACCTTTCAGTCTTAGGATCCTATGACTGTAGGCTAGGGACCATCCTCACTAAATGCTAAGAGATTCCTCTCCAAACAAGCTTGTGATTTGGTTGGTTATAGCAACACATGAGAACTGAATGGAAGCAGGGCCCATCCACACTGATGAAATCACAGACTTTTCAAGTATCTAAGACATAATAGGATTGAAATGTACACATATTGTTTAGGAGAGATTTTTAGATGTAAACCTTGCAGTTTTTCCAAAATAGCTTCTGTGTGTCAATAATGAATTTTAAATAAGTCAGTAACAAATTTCAAAAGCTATTATAAATAAATAGAAGAAAATTATAAACATTTTTGCCTGTGTACTGTTATGGAGACTCTGTCCTTTCCCACTGATGAAGGAATGTTGATGTTTATTTAAAGCCCTTTACAATCTACCTTTGCAGTCTTGGTACACATATTGGCCTCCCTATACTCTATAGCAGCTTCCTGGCCCCCTGGCAGTTTCCACACATCACATGGCTTCTTTTTCCTTGCCTTTACTCAAGCTGTCCCTCAGGCTTGAAATGTATTCTACCTTGGCTCTGTATTAGAGTCTCAGGTTTTCTCCTGACCTCAGTTTAAGAGCCAGTGCCTAAACGAAAGCATGTCTTTTTCCTTTCCTTGCAGTGGCTGTGCTTTCCCCCTCTAAAATTGTCTTGTATTATTTTGTTTTGGGAGAGGGGATGGAGCATGCCCAGATTCATCTTACCTGGGTTCTAGATGACCATGTGGAAGCTTTGGGTGGAGAAGAGGAACTTCTAGCCCTGTGTGACTCGTGGCTGAGGCCTTGTCCTTTGAAATATCAAGGAAACATCTCTTTGGCTGTGTGTCCAGGAGCTGATGACTCTGGATGCACACAAGGGAGCAGCCCATCCCTTCATCTGTCTCTTTTCTTTCTACCTATAGATTGCATTGAGACTGTTAACTGTCAATTTGTGGGGGCTAAAATGCACACCATTCTAGGCTAGCCTGAGATGTGTTTGGGTGCTTCGGATCTTAGACAAATAAGTATCCCAAGGTGGCTATATAGAGGCTTGGAGGTATTGTGGAACTGAGAAGTCCAGAGGCCTTCGGTGCAATCAGGTTACATCCCTTGACTGGTGGAAAGGGAAACTTCTTCATCAGAGAAGATAGCCATGGAAAAGGGGGTTTGCCTGAGTTGGCTGTTTTATTAGCAGAAATACTGAACATTATGTATACAGTGCAGAGCTGAGGTGAAATGTAAAGTGCCTTATTAGCACAGTCACTTAAAGACTGCCGTTATGATGGGGTTTATACATTATTGCCTTCCCAGCAAGTAGAACAGTTGTTATAAGCTGTTACTGAATCCTGTTTAAAGTTTGGTCTTGCACATATGCAGTATAGGTCTGTTATGTTTAACACACCTCATTTGTATATATGAGTAAACTAACTCATCCCTAATTCATATTATACATTAAGTACCTTTCTACTTTAGGGGTTGGGGGACAGAAATCTTGACATGAGCCGGAATCTAATAACTCTACTGAAAATCATCTCCCAGGGCACCAGGGTGGGAGTCTCAATGAACCATCTTATTAGAGGGCAGGCTCCCTAGGACTGAACCCTGTCCATATTGAATCCCTTGGTGTGAAGATGCAGAATATGAACTGGACACGTTATTCCAGCCCATGTGCTCTCTTAAGGTAGATAACATGTTTTGTATATACTTATAGGTGTACATGTTGTTTCCTTCTATAGAACTTGAGTTCATTGAGAGCAAAGATGTTTTATTTTTGGTTTTGTTTATGTAGAAGACAGGAAATTTGCAAAAGACTTTATATGAAGGCCTATATATAGAGGAGTTTCTTGTACCATTCTCTTGTTCCATAATACACAAACACACACACGGAAATGCTATTTTAGAAAAAAGAAAGGTCATTGAAACAACTTTTTGTTAAAATGCAGAGAAAAGAATAAAATAAAGGCCAGAAAGAAGCATAGACAAACAGGACATCTGAAATCTGCAGGTTGAGATCACACTTTAAAAAGAAAAGCCAACTGTACATGACAAATCTATAATTTCATGGACAATCCTTCCTCACCCCTACCCCACCAAACCCACCTTTCTATGGATTTGTAAATACTCTATTTGTTCATTTCAGAATAAAATTTTGAAAAAGAAATGTGTGGTTTTTACTGAGAAACAAACAATGAAAAAAATAAAAAAGCAAATTGTACAGAAAGCCAAGCGGAGTGAAGTTCTTTGCTCCTTGTTTTTAGCTCCACTCACTATAGACTGTCTAATCTCCTCCCTTCAGCACGACAGGAATTATCAACACCTGTTCAAGTCATGTTCAACTGAGATTGACTTGACTCTGGCCAGGGGAGCTCCATTTATCTGTAACTGTCCAGAGAGTCTTTGATTCTTGAAGACCAGGACATCAGGGAGGTGATGCCATGACATGCGAGTGAATTGGTTTGAAGTGAGGCAGGGCTGTGCAAAGTCATCAGCCTCACTGTCTCCCCTGGAGCCATCTGGGAACACTCAGTGGCAAGACGACTGGAGATGACATAGGATGCAGTGAGAGACTTGGTCTTTTAAGCTAAGGGGCTGCCCAAAGGAATGTGAATTTTGAGCACTAAAACCTCAAAAGATCTCTAGAGGTTTACAAGCTATATTTCTTTCTTAAGGACCATACCTTAAACCCAAATCACTCCAAATCTCATTGATTGGCCAACAATAGGTCTCAGCCCAAGCTTCACTTGGTCCATTGTTTTGGCTCTGATGGCTCAGAGTGAATGTAAATGGCTTCTGTTTCTGTTTTGGCCAGAAACCCTGAGGGTTTTCCCTCCTAGATTTTTCTTTTCCTTTGCCTCATTTCTTACCTATCCTTAATCACTGAGAGGGCATTGTCTTAGTCAAACTGAGACCTGTTAAAAATAATTGTATATAAAGGAATGACCCTAATTGGGTTCCTTGAAGTTTTTATTCCACTTGGAGCTGCATTTACAGACGATTCTCCTACACCACAGGTACACTTTATCCCTGCTACTGGAAGCTTGAATTCCCCCCTCCTGCCCCCCCCCCATACACCCACTTTAATTTTGAATAATTTTTGCTACTATCTTCTGGGGTTTTCCTTGTCTTGGCATTCCCATAATTTGAACCCAGGCTCTCCAAGGGCTCTTTTGTTTCCAGGATATTAGCATAGTGCCTGGCACATAGCAGATACTTAACAAATGCTTATTGATCAGTTGCTTTACATTGACATGCCCCTTCAGACATGCCCCTAGGAAGCATCAAGCTTCTCTTCTGAAGAGATTTTTCTGATTGGCCTTTTTTTGTGGAAGGCAGATTCATGGTCTGTTAGTGACCACTTTATCACATGCTCTCTGTCCTAGGAATCCATATAAGGTAAGGAAAGACTCTGGGTCCTCTAGGCCCCTCTGTTTCTGTCATTGCCCATTATGTGTCCTAAAGGAAAGTATGGCTGGTGAATCTTACTTGCTTCACTATTAGCTACCTGTGATGTCAATCAAAGCAAACCTAAGAAGGTTCAGAAAAATATCCATAGTCCAATACAAGGGAATATGGAACGCACAATGAGACAGGAAAGCAAGTCAGGTTTATAAAGGGGATATACTTAAAATATGAAGGACAGTCAGTGAAGATAGGAAAAGTCTAGTCCTTTATAACAAGGTATAATTGGGCTAACCCCCATGGGCGCTTTGAGGGAATGAGACAACCTTCCAAATCAGTAAAGTCTTACAGGGTTTTTTGGGTTCTTATCTAGGTCTATAAAGACCTGGCATTGTAAAGTTAATGTTGGATCGGGGAGAGTTAAAGATCTTCCCTACCTATTAATAGGCTTTCAGACACCTTTCGTTAATTTCTAATGAGGCATAGGGTCATGAGGGTCATGCCCTCCCACCCTGAAAAGTGTATAGAAGTATATATGAACTCTGAGGTGAGGTTTTGCTTTGGGGCTTATTCTTTGGAAGAAGGTTGCTGTGCCAGATGAGACTGGGCAGCTGATTTAGGAAGCCCTCCAGCTTTGAAAACCCCAGTCTCTCTGGTAATGAAGTATGTACTGTCTACGTTCAGACAGTTGGAAGCCTTGTCTGTTGGTCTTTTGGTTTGTAATTTCTGCTTGTAATTTGTTTGTGTTTTCTCCGAAGTTCAGGGGCTGACCTTTCCCTCTGAACTGTGAACGATACATGTGCTTGATTAAAGTGATTGTTGACCCCTCAAAAGTTGCCTTCCTTTTAGAAAAGCAGCTCTAAGAGCCTTTATAGCAGGCTCTCCTGGGTATGCCGGGGTCCTGCTGATACAGGCATTGAGGGATATAAAGAGCCTGGACCTGGGAACTGATGTTGTTATGTGCTAAAAGCAACAGTAGTGAGAGGTCAGACTTCTGGAGAATTGGTGGTTGGTTAATATTCCAACCAGCCAATCTTCTATCGCTTCTGAATTTGCCTTTGCAACTTTCACCCATTTTTGTTTGGTCAGCTGGATGGACAAGTCTAATCCTAAGTCTAACCCACTATGACAATCTTGCCAGTGTCTCCTGTTGTTTTCCAAAAGAACATGAAAGACTGTCAAATGCATAGGTTAACTATAGAACCTCCAGATCTACCAGTCTCATCATTTTACTCCAAAAGGAAGATGTGTTAATCTGGAATACTCTTTTTTTGGGGGTGGAATTTTTTTTGAGCTCAAGGTGGGAAGTTGACGATTTACTCATAGGTCAGACCCCACTTCAGACCGGTAGAGGTGGTTGAACCTGCTCCAATTCTAACCCAGGCTGGTTTGCCTCTCCTCACAGACAGCATAAAGGCTTGCTGCTCCTGGAGTCTTGCCAGACTGATGTTGAGTGTTCCTGCTGTTCTGAGATAAATTCCAGTTTAGCTTGTTTGTATCTTGTTGGTACCCATATATTTAAATGGACTCCCTCAATAGAATGTGAGCTCCTTAAGAAAATTTTTGCCATATTTTTCCTTTGCATCCCCACAGGGCTTAGCACATTGCCTGGCAAGTAGTAAGCATTTAATGCTTGTTGACTGACCACATAAACAAGTAGGACATTGACTTAACTCTGTCCTGCTGACAAGTTAGTCTACCAGTCAGGAAGTGTTATGGGGCATCTTGCTCTTTATCCTCCATCCCAGAAGAGGACCATGACATCAGGGAGGTGCTGCCATGACATTACTGAATTGTATTGAAGTGAGGGAAGGCTGTGCAAAGTCACCAGCCTCACTTTCTCATCCAGGAGCCATCTGGGTCCAGTGGTGAGACATAGATCAGGACAACTGGAGAGGGCCCAGATGCTGTGGGGGATCTTGGCCTTTTCAAGCTAAGATCTTTAACGGGTCTCAGTTTGACTGAGGTAGCATTCTTTCAGGAACTGAGGCAAAGAATGGCCTCTTAAAAATAAATCTGGATTTCGGGCCAGAACATAAATAATTGTTATTTACATTCATTCTGAGCCAATCAGGGCCCAAACGGTGACTGAGAGGGGCTTGGTTTGGGACCAGAGTGATCTGGGGTTAAGGCTGGTCTTTAAAAGAAAAAAACAAATCATCACTGAAGTGCTGAGACCCATTCTCTAATAAACATAGCAGAACTCCTACACATCCATGGAAGTGTCACCCTCTTCAAAGTCATCATTCCAGTAACACTGCTACTGCTCCAAACACATCTGCAACTCCTCTTCAGGAATAGCCTTCACAGCTAACATGACTCAGTCTTTTGCATGTTCTCAATGGTAGCATTTAATTTTTTGGAAAGAGCTAAATGACATTTGAAGCAAGTCTGGTGAAAGAGGTGGAAGAAGTCATTGTATTTGAGGTATTTTTCCCCCTTTTAAAAATGTGACTATAAGACAATGAGACTGACTTTTTTCGTCATTCATAAACTCACTCTGATAATGCTGTATGTAAAGTTTAAGTAAAGGTACCATGGTCATTTTAGAGATTAAAAGCCCATTTTTAGTGAGTTAATGGTGTGAATGTATGCAGACAGTATTGCGGGTAATTGCATATTTAAATACTATTAAATATCTCTTTTATGAAAGCCTTGATTATGATATTCTCTGAAAGCTGATTTCATATTATTAAAAGTCTTTAAACCATGACATAAAATGCTAATGAAAGCTTTATTATTTCAGTATATAGTCTCCTCTGACTTTGATCAGGTGAATGACTTGGCAACCTTCCTGGCCTCAGAAGTCTTTTTATGTAATGGGATACTAAGTAAAACTTTGTCACATGTTAAAATACATTTGATAACACTCCAGCTCTTTTCCAAATCATCTTCTGCTTCCCTGCCTATGAAATTTTAATGTAGATAGGACAGTTTTTTTTTAAACACTTCAGGCCTGCAGGAATTTTTGCAAAGTCAATAGCCCTAACGCCATAGGTACAATGCCTACATTTAAATTCTCTCCTACCTCTAAAGGGGCTTCTTGACTTAGGCCGATCAACTCAAGCTTCCAGTTCAACTCTATTTGAGGTTCATTATTTTGCATCTATCCATACTGTATTGACTGAATTTAAGAACTGCTAAAAATTGCTAAAAGCTAAAACTAAAGAGCAAGTGGTGATTCACTGTTATCATTCAACAGTTATTTGAAAATACTCAAATAAATTAAGCCTCCTCAACAGTTCTACCACTCTGTCAACATTGCATTTGTTCAGGGTTATAGTTGAGATCCAAACCCCTTCCTGCCAAGGACCATGATAAAACTGAGTCCTGTAAGCAGCTCCTTGTGGTTCTCGCTAAAGGAGTCAAAAGAACAACCTAGAGATGCGTGAGTGGTTCTTTACCTTTTTTTGGGTGGCTGGTGTCCTAGATCAATGGTAACAAACTCAAATAAAAATAGAGTTTCGTATTGACTCTGAAAACCATAAATTGATGTTATGTTGTACTATATTTTTACTTTGCTTAACATTTCTCAATTACATTTTAATCTGAGTCACGCCATCCTCTTGGGACTTTAGGAGCATATCCTGGGCTGCAAGTTTTGACATATCTGTCCTAGACTGTGGAGGTAGCTGAAGTTGCTTTTATCTTTAGCACGTAATTTTGGTTTGGGTTTGAGCTGTGAGGATCAGAGACAATGTGTAGAATTCCATCCAGTTGGTCACATGACCTAGAAGTCCTTCCAGTGTGTGACACTCAGCATGACACTTTTTCCATGTTATGCTTCCATATAGCAACACTGACAACATTAATGTTACTAAGATGGGCTTTTGCTTTCATGAAAAAAGCTTTGCAATTTTCCAAAGGCAGTCCAACCTATGCTCCCTCTTCTGTTCAACTTGGGGCCCTTTATTTGTCTATCTGTATTATTGACCCCAGAGTAGCTGCTGATGGATAAGCTCTGTAGGGGTCCACCACTGTTAATTGGTGAATGGCTTTGGGTCATATGTTTATTAGTTGTCTATATATCTTGACTACCAGAACCTTATGTATATATAGGTATATATTTTTTCTTTCATAATCAGATTTCATTAGTTCTTATTTGGTCATCAGCACACAGACACTATAAACAGTATTATATATTTAAAAAATGCTAGAAAAGTCTAAGAATTATGTACTTGTCATCCTTTTCTAAAGTTATTCTAGTGACTTCCTTACTTTAAGTTTAGAGGCAACTCTGCCTAAAAAGAAGTTATCAAATACCAGTATCCTGAACATAGACAAGATATTAGGTCTTTACAAAGCAAAGTTCTACTAATTCTGTATTTAATAAAACTATACATTTTCCACTCTTTTACAGTTAATCAACAAAGTTACTGGGGGTAAAACTGTACTGCTAGTACCAAAGACAACGTCACAGGGAGCACACACTTATGAAAGGGAGATCTGACACACAAGGAAGTATAGTTTTATTTAGGAAACAATTGTACTGAAAGACAAGGGTACAGATAAATTAAAGTAAGATCTTGGAAATTCGGGGTCACAACTCCAAATTGCTTTTTTCAAAAGCTCTTTCTCTTGCCACCCTGGTTGCCAGTGATGGAATCTTAATAAAGCTGCCTCCATCCCCAATATTCTAATTTCCCTGCTCCTACCTAGCTCTCCCCTGCCCCCATTTAATATCCTAACTTCATCATATATGCCTCATTACTCACTAGAACAACAGTCCATGAACTCAGTTCCCACAGAAAACAACAGGTGTGTCCATATACTTAACCACAAGAACATCTATCTAGTCCCAGGCAGGACAACAGTACTCAGCCAATCAGAAAGCAGCACCACCAGGATGCCCAAGCAGGAAATGGACCCCAAAACAGTGGAAGGGACTTTGTCTAGGTAGGCACTTTCACAGTAACAGTGAAGAACTGTCCTAGAATAAACATGATGTAGACAGATATACACATATTCCCCCTAAATGTGTTTTTCTGTATGCATTGTGGGTTTTCGCATACACAGTTCCATTGTGGCTGGGATCCCTCCCCTATTCCCTAATTCCTTAACAAACCTCTCCTACCTTTTTAAAAAAAATGTTTATTCTTAGTTTTCAATGTTTATTTCCACAAGATTTTGAGTTCTAAATTTTCTCCCCAACTCTCCCTTCCAAGACAGTGTGCATTGTGATTACCACTTACCCCAATCTGCCCTCAACTTCTATCACACTCCTCCCTTCCCTTATCCCCATCTCCTCTATTTTTTTGTAGGACAAGATAGATTTCTATACCCCATTACCTGTATATCTTATTTTCCAGTTGCATGTAAAAACAATTTTTAACAATTGTTTTTAAAACTCCGAGTTCCAACTTCTCTCCCTTCCTCCCTCCCCACCCATCCCCACTGAGGAGGCAAGCAATTTGATATATGTTAAACATGTGTAGTTATGCAAAAGACTTCCATAAAAGTTATGTTGTGAAACACTATTTCCCTACATCCTATCCTGCCCCCTATTTATTCTATTCTCTTTTGATCTTGTCCCTCCCCAAGTATTTACTTCTAATGACTTCCTTCCATTTACCCTCCCTTCTATCATTCCTCCACACCCCACTTGTTCCCTTCTCCCCTACTTTCCTGTAGTGTAAGATAAATTTTCATAGCAAATTGAGTGTACATTATTCCCTCCTTGGGCCAAATGTGATGAAAATTTCACTTTTTCCCTCTCACTTGCCCTTTTCCCCCATCCAATGAAAAAGCTTTTTTTGCCTCTATTATGAGATAATTTGCCCCATTCTACTTCTCCCTTTCTCCTCCCAATGTATTCCTCTGATCCTTTATTTTATTTTTTTACATGTCATCCCTTCCTATTCAACTCACCCTGTGCCCTCTATCTATACATATATAATCCCTCCAACTACCTAAATACTGCGAAAAGTCTCAAGAGTTACAAATATTGTCTTTCCATGTAGGAATGTAAACAGTTCAACTTTAGTAAGTCCCTTGTTTACCTGTTTACCTTTTCATGCTTCTCTTGATTCTTGTGTTTGAAAGTCAAACTTTCTTTTCAGCTCTGGTCTTTTCACCAAGAATGCTTGAAAGTCCTCTATTTCATCGAAAGACTATTTTCTGAAGTATTATACTCAGGTTTGCTGGGTAGGTGATTCTTGGTTTTAGTCCTAGTTCCTTTGACTTCTGGAATATCATATTCCATACCCTTTGATCCCTTAATGTAGAAGCTGCTAGATCTTGTGTTATCCTGACTGTATTTCCACAACACTCAAATTGTTTCTTTCTGACTGCTTGCAGTATTTTCTCCTTGACCTGGAAGCTCTGGAATTTGGCTACAGTATTCCTAGTTTTCCTTTTGAGATCTCTTTCAGGAGGTGATCAGTGGATTCTTTCAATATTTATTTTACCCTCTGGTTCTAGAATAACAGGGCAAATTTCCCTTCTTAATTTCATGAAAGATGATGTCTAGACTCTTTTTTTGATCATGGCTTTCAGAAAATAGATCTCTCCTGGATCTATTTTCCAGGTCAGTTGTTTATCCAATGAGCTATTTCACGTTGTCCATTATTTTTCCATTCCTTTGGTTTTGTTTTATAATTTGATTTTTCATAGTCATTAGCTTCCTTCTGCTCCATTCTAATTTTTATGGAATTAATTTCTTCAGTGAGATTTTGAACCTCCTTTTCCATCTGGCCAATTCTGCTTTTTTTGGGCATTCTCCTCATTGGTTTTTTGGGTCTCTTTTGTCATTTGGATTAGTCTATTTTTTAAAGTGTTATTTTCTTCTTTTGGGTCTTCTTTAGCAAGCAAGTTGGCTTGTTTTTCATGATTTTCTTGCATCACTCTCATTTCACTTCCCAAATTTTTGCTCTACTTCTCTTAATTTTTAAAATCCTTTTTGAGCTCTTTCATGGCTTGAGATCAAGTCATGTTTTTCTTGGAGGTTTTGGATGGAGGAGCTGTGATTCTTATCTGTTGTTTTCATGTTTTGGTTTTCCTTGTCATCAAAGTAAGATTCTATAGTCTGATTCTTTTTCTGGTTTTTGCTCTTTTCCCCAGTCATTTACTTGATTTTTGAGCTCTTTATCAAGGTAGTTCTCTGCTTCCAGTGGGGGGTAGGGGGAGGGGTGTGTGGTGTAGTCATCCAACTCAATTCTCCCACAATCTGTGGGCCTAGAACTCCACAAATAGTGGCTGCTGCAGCTTCTTCTGCCCCTTTCTCCCTCGCTAGGGCCTGACCACTCTACTCTCTCACACTGCTCCCAACGATCTTTTCCACTCACCTTCCACTTTGTCCTCAGTGTTTTGGGGTTGTGAAGTCTGGAAACCACCACAGGTGTGAGATTCAGTTCCCACAAGACCTGCTTGGGTCCCATCTGTGCCAGTGTGGCACAGTGCACTGCGCTCTGCTTCCAGCATAGCTTGATAGATAATTCCTGGTGACCTTCCAGGCTGTCTTGGCCTGGAGATTTGTTTCACCATCTTTCTGTGGGTTCTGCAGCTCCAGAATTTGTTTAGAGCCCTTTTTTACAGGTATTTGGCTGCGCTTGTAGAGAGTGCTGTAGAATGTCTGTGCTTATGCTCTGCCATCTTGGCCCCCGTCCCCCTGCCTTTTTAATATTCATAATTTCTGTTACATAACTGCATCTTTACCCTACAAAATGCATCTTCTTCTCTCTGAAATTGCTGGTTCCTCTTGGAACTTAGCCCTCTCCATGAGAAGCATCAATCTCAATAAATGGATTATACTTGGATTAGAAGTAATCTGATTTAGAATTAAGACAGTTTCACCACAATACATCATGAAAGGACAACATCTAGGACCACCTTATAGATGTTTGATCCAATTTATTCCTCTAGTTGAGTGCTTCCCTTCTTATGGTTGCATATTGTTCATGCAAAAGTTTTTCATTTTCACAAAAACCATGTACTTTTTCTCTTGTAATTGCCTCACTGTTACTTTAGTTAAGAATTCAACCATCCCCTAAATAGAGCTGTGAAAAGGTAATTGATCTGCTTCTCTTACATTTTTTTAATCTTTAATATTCAAGTCACATGTGGAATATAAGATGCTGGTCTATACCTAATTTCTGCCAGACTGCTTTTCCGGTTTTCTCAGTAATTCTTGTCAAATAGGGAGTCTTTCCTAGAAAATTTATGTTATTGGATTTATGAAACATGGAATTGAGATGTACTTTAAAATGTTGCAAAATACAGAAAACCTCAGGTATTCATCTTCAGAACGTACTTTTGGGACGCTGTCAAGCGTATACTTCCCACAATATAGTACACAAAGGTATTTGGAAAATAGAAACTGTGAATTTTTAAACTATCTCCAAATTCTATAACTTATAAAAGTAGCATAATCATCCCTCAACATTTGTAGGTTATTTGTTGGTTAGCCATTAAACAATTAAATGGGAATTTTTGGAGATTTGCTTTGTAATGTTGAATATCAAAGATGATGCATATATGTAAACTAAAAATTTTTTAGTAAGTCATAAATATATACTGTATATTAGTCTATTTTATCATTTACTATCATAAGTATATATAAATTCATTGTAAATTAAAATTTTGTTAAAAGTTTCAGTGTGCTAAAAAACTATGGGCCATGCACTCTGAGAATATTGCCTCTTTTCATCTCTATCATCCAAACTCAGTCGTGATTTTCTCCCAGTGATAGCTGTATCTTGAGTTTTCTGGAGAAGAAAATCTAGGAAGCACTATAATGGTAACTTAAATGGGAAGATCTTTCCCATTCATTAATAAGCCCATGTGACCTGCTTTAAATCACATGGAAGTCTAGGTCACATGTGATAGAAGGAGCTTGCTGTGGAACAGAACTGAGAGGAATTTACTAAGAGCAGTTAGGGCTGAGGGAGAGAGGACACAGGCAAGTAAGCACAGCTACACTCCTGAATGTTTATTTGTTTGTGGGAAGGCCCCAGCAGAAGAGGCTTGGGAATGGCTTTGTTCTCTGCGGGGATAAAGTGATAAAGACTTCTTGGCTACTATGATAGATTTGGCTTTCTGGTGTCTGAATAAATGTTTTTATTCTGCCCTCTACATCGAGAATCTTACATTTTGCAATTCTGAACAACGCTGACATATAGCATATTCAGTTGACCTAGTGCTGTGAATATTGCCTGGGCAATACAAGCACACTGACAACTGCAAAGAGTCTGCATAGTGTGTGAAATGCTAATGTCTCTAGCTTAGAAACTGCAACATTTTAGTGGATGTAGTGTGTTGTTTCACTTGTTTTTTCTGTTAAGCAAATGTGATCAGAAAGATTAAAAATGTAGATCTGGGGTGGGACCTAGAATTATTCATGGTATTTTTTACATTCAAGGGGGTCCTGTGCTTCTATCACAGACTATAGTTAAAAATATATCAAATTAGGTAATAAACTAATACACGAAAGGGTGAAGAACTCTCTTAATTCAGGAAAACTTCATTTTATCATGTCCATGCATCAGGAAAAAGAAATTGAAAATTAGATTGATTAGACAAAGGTTCACATGACAAAAGTTTCCCATTCCTTCCCCCCCATCCCAAACCTTTTCTGGCAACTGTTTACTATATATCTGCTTGACACTGTATAGGACGTGAAGTTCAGCATAGTGAGACTTTCTTTTGTTTGAGATATTTACTTCCTGTTTCTCAAAGTGGACTGTAAATTAAGATTCTGCAAAGTTCAGTAATGTGCAGCACCATTTTGCAACAATTTAAAAATGTAAAACATTTCAAATTTCAATTACTAAACTGAATTCAAATAAGGGCAGTACAACTGAGGTACATTGTAAATTTTTCGCCAATTCTGAATTTTATAAAAACAAACAAAAATTAAAGTAAGAAGAAGGGAAATGGCATTTTTTCAATGGCTTCCAAATTGGTAGTCTAATGATAGTGCATGGCAAAGACTTGAGGCTAAATATAAAAACAGAAGTTTGAAGGAAAGTCCTGTTTAGGGTCAGGGTTAGGTGAGAACCCTTTTGGGATCTGTTCTGTACCATTTGTGTATCTGGTCCTTATTACTGAGATGACTGGAGCCATGTTAAATTTTTAATACCTGAAGGCAAGAAAAACGCTCTGCCTAAGGAACACCACTCATCGGAAGTGGGACTTGTCTGGGCGCCTTTACTGTAGTCAGGTCTACTAGCAATAGGGTAGATCTTAGCGTCAGGATCCATCTGAATCTGTTGGAAACAAAAGGAGACTCCTTATCTTTAAGGTTTTACCTTTTTTTTCCCCTCATCTCCAACTACGAAAGGCCTAGAAAGCCTTGTAAAATTTCCTCTTCGCTACACACATTCCTCTGACGGCTCCTCCTACCAGAACTTTTTCTCATTTTTTATCTACTCCAAGTAGAAGCGGGAGCATTAATTAGAATTAATTAGCAGAAAGCAGTCAGCTCCTCTCCATCAGTTTCACAGAACAGAAGCTGATATCAAAGTAGAAAGGAAAGCAAAGAAACAGAAAACCTGCAGAGCAGTGACACCTACACTCACAGAAGAGGACTGCAGTGCTACAAATATTTGAGAGGCATTTGCTGCCAAAAATCCTTATTTTCATGCAGAAATGATTTTCTTCTAGTTCTGCTGCCACAAGTGGCATAATTTATTTAAACATATGGTTCAATGAATCACACCGTTTAATGTTACAAGAGTTTTTATTGAGTGTAAGAACATATTCAATAAATATTTTGATTTTGAGGCCTTTATTCTGTAGTCCATTTTTCATTGGAAATCAGATTTACCTGGCACAAACTCCATTGCCAGCAATGGATTTATCAAAAAGAAAAATGCCAGGACATTATTTCAATACTGTATTCAACTTTTTATATCTGGACACCTTACAGTTTCCAAACATACCAAATGTAAATGGTTAATATGCTGTACAAATCAACACATTCTTCATAGAAGAAAACAGGAAAATGCTGACTACAACCTGTTCATTATCTTTTCAATAATGTTACTTAGGTTATCTCATGGATATAATATTCACACCCAACTAGCCATATTTTCTCCAAATCCGATCTAGTTTCTCACAGGACAAGTGAGAGAAGACTGTGTGAAGTCAGAGATGCCCCTTCTTTACTTTGTGTTTCCTAACTCTGACTACACAGAGATGAAGACAAGAGTACAGTTTTAAAAGCCGTTCATATCTGTAAAGTTACAAAGAAAACAAGATATTGTAAATCAGGAATTGCAATGTCAAAAGACAAGGGGATTTCCTAGTTAGGCGGCCTTTTAAAGAGAAGGAGAATTCTCTAATTTATGTTTGCATTCAGTTATTCACACCTGTGCTTGGTAAACTTCGGTTCACTCAATGAAACTTACGGCAGCTTAACTCACTGATTGATTAGTTCAACATGAAAGTGTTTAAAAAAAAGATGCAAATTTGACCAACATAACTAAATAGTCCACAGCTAATCAAATTTTATTACAAGTCTCTGAACCCTGAGAGGGTAAACTATCAATCCATTCCCTCACACATACACACATACTTAAAAAATAAAAATCCCACAAAAAACCAAGATCTAAACATTTAAGAACTCTGAATTTCTTTGTTCTATAATTGGCCTTCACTCTGCAGTCCCTTTTACCCAAGGCATGACTCCTGATGCATCCTTTTGTAGTTTAGCTTCTGGGAAGTTTCCAGCAAACCTTTCTCTTGCTTTGTCCCAATTCTTTTTGTTTTTACTTTGGAAGAGTTGAACATCTTCAATTGAAGATGGTTGGCCTGTCCCCAAGCCTGCATGTGTCCGTCTCAGTTGAAGCTGGATCTGTTTTAAAAATTGAATAATCTTATTTAAGAGCTAACACATAATTCTAAATCAATTGAAATCTGCTTTTTAACTCTGCCCTTGAATTGGGGTTCTCTGAATTAAGACTGATACAACAGGCTGTCAAATGCACCAAATACATTTAAGAAGAGGTCACACTACTGCGAATGTAATTTCCTATAATTTGTTTTCCTGTATTATCATTCTTTCTCATGAAATCAGGATATACTATGTTTTCCAAAGCAACAGCCTAAAAAGTAGAAGCACCAGTCACACAACAAACCGTGCCTGGCCTTCAACTAAGATATTCCACTGTTGGGTGGTAATTTTTCTGAGAAGAACTGAATAACACAGGGGAAATTCTACAATAGCAACCTTAACCTGAAGATGTTTGTTTCATTTTCTTAAGGACTATGGGTCGACCGCAGTCTAAACTAAAGTTACAAAAGCACTAAAAAAACGCTCACTCATTTAAGCTACCAAGCGATTATTATGGAACTTGTGAAGAAGTCGAGGCCTAGAAAGGCCAAGTAACTTGGTAGAGGTCGCACAATTAGTAAATAGCAAAATTAGGATTCCAATTAAGTATCCACACGGCTCCTCGTTATCTCCTGCTTTCCGTACCCCCTCTACTTAATGAAATGTACACAAGAT
The DNA here is from genome assembly GCA_028658325.1 of Potorous gilbertii. Classification (NCBI taxonomy): domain Eukaryota; kingdom Metazoa; phylum Chordata; class Mammalia; order Diprotodontia; family Potoroidae; genus Potorous; species Potorous gilbertii. The sequence continues at coordinate 697,597,967 of CM053769.1, read as the reverse complement.
CACAGGTTAACAATGAACTGAGATTTACTTTTTAAAAAAGTGAATCGTATAGTTCATTTAAAGCCTTCCTTCTTTATGAGGACGGTTGGTACATGTACTGGAAAAGCATTTGTCAAGTGCTGTGTGTTAGTCACTGCTAGACACTAAGGGCACAAACAGAGAACAAGACAGTTCATGCTCTCCAGGAGCTCACACTTTATTTATTATACATATAGGAGGCTTCACCTGTGAAAGGCTCAGAGCACCTTATGGTGCTGTTGTTGAATTCATCCTTGCTTTTCAAAGAGGAACATGGTATCAGAGAAATGATGACAGGACTTCCACTTGACTCTGATTTGAGTGAGGGAGGGCTGTGCAGGTCATCAGCCTCACTTCTCCTCCTAAGTCATCTCAAAACACATAACTTCTCTTGAAAAGCATTAACTACAAGAGGTGTTCTCATCTTATCTATGGGGATCTGAGGTCAGATGGCAGTAGCTGAAGGTCTAGCAGCAGCACAGAAAGTAAGGCCAAGTGATCCACCATATTAATCAAAGGACTGTAGTTGGCTACTCCTTGATCATTCCTGATGTTAGTGGGCATGTTCCTTACAAACTATTAAGCAGGTAGGAGGTAGTGGGCAGGGGGCTGGAATGAAGGCAGGTTCTGGGTTATTCCACTGAAGGATGGAGGAAAAGGTGGAGAAAAGGGAAGAAGGTTGGTTTGTCAGAATCCTACTCTCCTCGGCTACCTGTTGGGATCTGGGTGGCTGTAGGTGGGTTGGTGTAGGGGAGGAGATATATAAAATGTTAGCTGTTGAGTATAGGCCTCCCAATAATAGTTCACATTTGTAGAAGAGTTTGTAAATTACTTCTTCACAACTTGGAATGGATTTTTAGGCCAAAGGTATTTTTTTTCACCATGGATCTGTCTGGTGAAACCTATGGGCTCCTCAGAATAAATTTTTAAATGAATCAAATACTCAGGATAATAAAAAGCCAGTTACACTGAAGTCTGAGGATCAAGATAGAGGTTAAAAGCACTTCGTTGAAACAGTAAAGTTTTTACTGACAAGTAAGTTAGGACTTGAAAATAGAAGACTTACTGGAGTTTTCATTCCTCCACCATCCTTTCCTAGGCCTTCTCCTTTTTTCCAACCCATCTTCTCCAACATCTTCCGACCTTTGTTGTTGTCATTGATTTCACTTAAAGGAAAATAAAAATATTACCTGGTATATAAAGGAGAATTTAAAACATTTTTTAATAATAATAAAAATGGAAAAAAATGACAATTCTAAATTAATTGGCCTCTTGTTACTTGAAGTCTGTCCCTTATCTCTAGAACAGAAAAGTTATTTTAGTAAAACCAAGGTTCTGACAATTAAGAACCATCATTTTCCTTTCAGTTGCAAACAGATTAAGGCAATCTTTGAATAACAAGCTGAGACCACTGGTTTCCTTTTAAATGTTTTCTGGATCTCTAATTCCATTTTAAAAAATAGTCTTCAGATTCCCAAACAAGTAGTGACCCACAGAGATTAAACTCTGAACAGTAATAGTCACAGTTAAAAGAAAAAAAAAACTTTTGATACAATCTAATAGGTAACATAAATTAAATATAATTATGCATGTTAGATTTTAATTTTAACTGAATCCAGAAGTTCTCTTCAGAAAGAAAAAAAATGATTAAGTTAAGTAACATTTAAATTGAAAAAATGACACATTGTACTTCTGCCCACATTTTTGTTACAAATTCAGAAGCTCCTTCAAAAAAAAATAAAGGAAAAAAATTCAATACTGTGTTTTGCCTTGCAGTAAGGATAAATTCAAGAGTCTATTTTGCATTGGCCTATTATCCCTCTGGATGTTAGATACATGAAATAAAACCAACTAAATCTATGGCCATTTAAGTAAAACGAGTCTCAGACTGTAGTGAGTGAACATTATTAAAAAAGAGTTTCCAGGCCAAAAAGTAACAGTGGAGAACTGCCTTGAATCTCAGCCCCTCTGACTCATTTCAGGACCCATCCCCACCAAGATAACCTCAATTCTTCCTTTCCAATGACTCCTTCTGCTTCCAAAAAATATTCTCCCTGACCTTTCCATATTGCTTAAGTTATTTTATAACTTCTAGCTATTTTCTTTTCTAACATTCCTCTCTGACTTCTTCAGTCTCCTTTGCTGGTACATCATCTACATCATGCCCCTTAATTGAGAGTGTTACTCAAGGCTCTGTCCTAGGTCCCTTTATCTTTTCTCTCCACATACTCTCTGTAACTTCACCAGCAACCATGGGTGCTACATATCCACATGATATGATATGCATGTCTACATTGCTCTGTAAATGATTTGTGCATATGGATGTATGTATACCCACACACACACATGTCCAGCTCCAGTCTCTTTCCTGGGTTCTAGGCCTACATCATCAATTGCCTACTGGACATTTCAACCTGAATGTCCTAGAAACATCTTAAACTAAACATTTCTAAACCTGAACCTCTATTTCTTCCCAAACCATGGCCTCTTACACACTTTCCTATTTCCCATGAAAACACAGTCATCCTTTCTGTCTCCTAGGTTCATAACCTTGATACTATCCTGGGGTCTTCATTCTTCCTTACTCCACATTGCCAATTAGGTGCCAAATCTTGGCATTTCTACATCTTTTGGGTCCAATGCTTTCTCTCCACTCACATGGCGACCCTCTTAGTTCAGGCTTCCTCACCTCTTACCCAGATTATTTCAACAGTCTTCTAACTGGTCACCCTGCTCCAAGCCTCTCACTACTCCATTCCATCCTATACACAGCTGCAGTTTAGCAAGTTTATATTTTTTTAGTAAGTTTATACTTTCTTGAAGCCCAACTATGACCATGTGATTCCCCAATCAATGCCACAGGCTTCCTATTGGCTCTAGGATATAATATAAACCCCTCTGCTGAGCTTTTATTAAAGCCCTATATAATCTGACCTCCAACCAGCCTTTTTAGCTTCACAGGATATTAATCCTTCTTCCACACTGGGAACCAGACCAGGGGCTCCCCACAGACATTCAACAGGACGCTCCATATCTCAAGTGCCTGGCACATAGTTTTAATCTAGTACTAGAAGACAGATTTCTTCCTTTCTTCCAAACTTCTCCAAATACTTCCATTTCCTTAACACTCCTTACACCTATGCAATATGACTTGCGCCCCTCTCTATTACACTACTTTTCCCACAGTCACTAATGACAAATGGCTTTTTACAGTCTTTATCTTCTTTTACCTCTGTGCAGCGAATGACAATGATCACCTCCCTTTCCCCTTGATTTCTATGACACTGTACTCTCCTGCTCTCCCCAATTCTGCCTTATTTACATGCTCTAGCCATGGTTCCTTTCTGTTTTCTCTGTAATCTCATTTGATAAACTCATCCCTTTCACAGATTTAACTCTGTAGGTGATTCCAAAAGCTGGTATCTCTAGCTCCAATCTCTGAATTCCATACTCATGCCTCCAATTACCTCCTGGATGTAACCACTTGGATTTCCTACAAGCATCTTATATGTCTAAGACCTACCTTATCTTTAATCGATAACTATTCTTATTTCTATTAAATACACCAAGATTCTCTGGGACATTTATACTTCCCAATTCCAGGCCTTTGACCCTACCTTTTTCCCCACTAGAATAACACTTTAGTCATAAAATCATCCTATTTCTACCTCTTACCTATAGGATCTTCCTTTATTTTAACTGCTACTACCCCAATCAAGGCACTCATTATCTACTGCCCCAAATGTTCAATAGCCCTTTAAACTCTTTCCCTATTTTCAGTCCATTTTACATACTCAGATTAATCTTCCTAAAAGTACTGACCTAACCACGCCACTACACTGATTAAAACCTCAGTGACTTCCCGCTGCCTACTGAGTAATGCCCAAACTTCTTAGCATTACATTTTAGGTCCTCTGCCATCCCAGTCTTCTACTGTTTCTTTTCACAATCTCTACACTCCAGGTAAACTTGACCACTTTTTGTCCAAACGTGTCCTGGTACTTTGCAACTCCATACGTTTCCTACCCTGTTTCATATGTCCACTATACCTTCCCTCATCATCTCCACCTGCTAAAATCCAACCGTAGAAACCTCCATGAAGTTTTTTGATTCCTTAGCAAGCAGGACTGTGACAGAAAAACCACTGGATTTAGAATTGGACCTCAATTCAAATTCTATCTCTGCTGCTCACTATCAGCATGACAATGAGCAAGTAACTTGACTTTGCTAGTTTGTTTCCTCATCTGTAAAAATAAAAACCTTGACCCCAAAGACCTCTAAGGTCTCCTCTTGCTCCAAATCTTACGATGCTGTACAGTCTTTGGAACGGTCACCCTCTCTTACACATTTATCACCTTCTACTCTGTACAAGAATAGTCTGTGTACATCTTGCTTTCTTATTAAAACCTAAGAGTGGAGGCTATTTGTCTCATTTTCCCTTTTTTCCCTTGCACTTAGTACAGTGTTTTTTCACATATAGAATTTATTCGTGTTCCTTCTGCCTTCTGGCACTCACAGAGACTTGGCTGCCACCAAAAGACAACGTAAAACCACTGTGAGTCAATCTTCTTTCCTATCTTTCCTGCATCTTCTCTCATGTCTTCTAACACGCGGAGGGAGGGGGATTTGGCAGATCTATTCCTCAATGCCAATCTAGACCTAATTCTGCCCCATGATCTAGCAATCTCTTCTGCTTTGGGGCAGATAAATCATCTCATCCAAATTCTGGGGGTCATTAATGAACGACCCCACTCCTTTTTCAAGGAAGTTAGTACCTGGCTCCCATGTACTTAGGGACTTCTGCACTCATTCATGTCCCCTGGACATCTTAGCCTCTACTTCCTTAACCTCAGTTCTCCTCATCCATGCTTCCCCCTCTACCACAGCCCTACACTTGATATTGTTTATCATCACCCATAACCACGACTGAGAATGAGGAAATTCTTTTATCCAATCCAAAAGTCCCCAGTTCCACCTCCATGCCTCCCTCCACTTCCTAAGCCCTTCAGGGATCCAGCCCTCGGTATTCCTTAGGGTCATCACCCCCTCCTCTGGCTGACCTTCCCTTCTCAAAGTTACACTCTCCTTTATTCTCAAATCCCTCTCCCACTTAATGTCAAAACCCTGGTTTATTTCTACCATCTGCTCCTTCCACTTCTACTCACATATAGCTGAATGGCACTGGAGGAAGTCACACAACTGGATGACTGGATCGACGATGTGCATTATCTAACTTCAACTGGACCCTCATTGCAACAAGTCAGTGTTTTCTTTTCTCAGCTGATTCTTCAATGCACTCCTCCAGCATACGTGTCAAATGAAATTTCCCTTCTTTTTCCCAAGCTTTCGACATAGCTCTTCCCCTTACCACCTCAAAAGGGCCTTCTCTCAAACCTTATTGACAAAAGAGGTCATTCAACACAAGCTCCGCCTTTTCTTCTTTCTCCCAGCCTCATTCTTGCCCTCTTGAAGTGGTGGCCCTTCTTAGCAGGATTCTATGTTCTACCTGCACCACTCCTTCTTTATTTCTTCTGGCAGATTATCCTTACTATCATAACATATCTCTCTCTAAACGTTCATCTTTTCCTATCTCAGGGCTCCTTCCTTGCTGCTTATAACCTTAAAAAAATAAAGTGAAAAAACAAAAACACCACACTTAACCACAACATCCCTTCAAGCTATTGTCCTTTACATCTTTGTGCTTTTCTCAGCCAATTACTAGAAAGCTATCACTGCCTTCAATTGCTTCTTATTCACACCACTAAGTCCAAAATCTCACCTTCTTTAGGAAGGCTTCCCCACCCCCTCTTAATTTCAGTGCCTTCCCTTTCTTAATTATTTCCTATTTATCTCGTATACAGCTCACTTTGTACACATACGTATCTGCATGCTGTCTCCCTGATTAGACTGTAGGCTCCCTGAAGGCAGGGACTGTTTCTGTCTCTTCTGGTTTCCCCAGAGCTCAGACAGGGCCTGAACCAACCCTCTGCCAGCTGACTTCCAATTGTATCAACTGATTCAAGCAGTTCTCTCCAAAGTTAACACTGACCTTTTCTAATCTTTATCAGACTTGGATTTTTTGTAGCATTTGAACCTATTAGTATATATCATTACCATTTAAACACTTTCCGATTCAGCTAAACTGGCCTTCTTACTATTCCTCACACATGAAATGCCATTTCCCACTTCTCTGCCTTTGCTCTGGCTGACTCCTGTCTGGAGCACTCTCCATTATCACCTCCGCGAATCCCATATTCCCATCAAAGCTCAGCTGAAGTGTCAACAGGCCTTTCCTCATCCTTCCAGTATCTAACGCCTCCCTGCAAAATTACTTTGTATCGATACCACGTACATTTTGTGTCCAGGTTGTTCTCTCCTGCCTCTCTCCTCTTACAAAGAGAATGTAATCGCTTTGAAAGCACAACTGTTTCATTTCTGTCTTTTTTTTGTTCCAATGCCTAGCTGAGTGCCTGGAGCATAAGCACTTAAATATTTGTTCAATAAATACTCACTACATTACATTTTGCATATGTATGAACACACATCCACATGTTACACAAAAATACACATAGCTTCTCGGAACATGGGGGAATTATGGTAACCTGAAAGAAGGCTAGAACAGGCTTTGTGGATAAGAGGCCAGAACTGGACCATTTCGATACTTGACCACCACATGTTCGGTTATCATCGTCCCTTTAGGCCATTAGAACAGAAATCAACATAAATTAGGCAATCTGAATATGCACACTATATAATGAACACTTCTTGCACACTGAATTGATGGCATTAAGTCTAATACTCACGAATGGACAGAAGCAGGGGCATCATCTCTCTGAAATATTCCTTCACTTCCAATCTGCTCTCTACGTTTTCCAGCTCTGTCTTTATATTTGGGATTCTTTAGTGCTTTTTCATCCTCATATTCTGTATTCTTAATAAATAACAAAAATCATTACGGAAGGACATTTTAAAATAAATAATGCAACTGAACATAGTCTTAATGTAAAACGGGGAGGCTACTGGTGTTATTACACATTTACCTTTATAATAAGGCAATTGTTTCCACATATATTAGAGATTAAACAAAAAAAGAGAAACCCCTCATAACCAAAAAACCCTAATTACTTCAGATTTTTATTGGTTTCAGTTTTTTTTTCCAAGTTAATTGTATTTTCATGGCAAAATAAGTCACTAGCTTTATAAAGGCACACTACACAATTATAATATCTTAATAACATCTGATCCAATGTTATGGAGTCACTCCTTTTTATCAAATGCTAATACACAAAGGTGCTTCAGCCCTCTGAGAGGTCACCCTATGTCCTGATTTCCTATGTTTACATCACATAAACATTCCTTTGTTTACCCTACATTTTAAGGGGCCAAAAGAGTGCCAGGATGCCAAAAGTGGTTTTTCAGTGCTTACTGGAAAAGAAAATTTAGTGACAGAGTTTTATAAATAAACAGACATTTTTCACCTAACTTCCTACAATATTGGAGAGGCAGCAAAAACATTAGATGTTGCTGTCATTTGATTCTTGGTCAGATTTTCCCTAAAATGTCATTTACCAATATTTACAAGAAATTCTTATTCTCATTATTTTCATTTATCACATTCATCCTAAGTAGTAATTACAAGAGCTGTTGGAAAAAATTTATTCCAAGAACAGCTGAATTACATTTTAATTTAACAAACATGGAAAACCTATGTGATAAAACATTATCCAATTAAAAAATACCAATATAGAAGTGTAAAAAGTTTCAACATTCTACTACAGCAGTTTTCTTTATTTTGGAATGAGAATACAAAGAATTCAAATCTAAGAATTTGGAAGAACATCTTTTCCACAATCCCCTTCAAATTTTGGCCCAGACATATTATGGGATTTCCTTACTTTATTAAATGAACAAATATTTATTAAGCGCATTCTGTGTACAAGCGGAAATAGAAGACAAAAAGCAACAGAGTTGTAATTCTACTCTCTCAAAGATCTTGTGATCCATTGATCCACTACTATTAACAAAAATGTTACTTTCAAAGCCACATAAAAATGCTCTGAATCATTAATAACTGGAGAAATGCAAATTAAAACAATTCTTAGGTACCTCACACCTACTAGATTGGCTAATATGACAAGAAAGGAAAATGACAAACGCTGGAGGGGATGTGGAAAAATCAGGACATTAATGTAGTTTGTGGAGTTGTGAACTGATCCAACCACTCTGCAAAACAATCTGGATCTATGCCCAAAGGGTTATAAAACTGTGCACACCCTTTGACCCAGCAATACCACTATTAGGTGCATATCCCAAAGAAATCAAGGAAAATGGGAAAGGACTCATATGCACAAAAATATTTACAGCAATTCTTTTAGTGGTATAAAGAACTGGAAATTGAGGGAATGGCCAAACAAGTTGTGGTATATGATTTTGGTCAAACAGGACTGTTCTGTAAGAAATAATGAGCAGGATGGTGACAAGCCTCTCCACACTTAGGGTCTGTCACCAGGTAGACCTCCTAGGGTTTATGCTCTATGAATGCTCTGAGATGCCTTACATTCCCAAATTCTATTGAGTTTTAGATATGGTAGAATGTAAAGAACACTGGATTTAGAGTTAGAGACCCATGGATCATAACCCAGCTCTGCTGCTTGTGACCTTGGGCAAGTCATTTAACATCTAGGCCTCAACTTCCTTATTTGTAAAATAAGGGGGCAAATTTTAAATTTTAAGGTCCCTTCCAGCTCTAAATCTAGCATCCTATGATCACCCACAGAATATGTCCAAATGGTCATTGCACCAACAGCTCAAACTCTTCTTTTCTTTTTCCTTTTGGATATTTTATTTCTCTCATTTCCATATAAAAACAATTCTTACATTCATTTTTTAGAACTTTAGTCTGGCAGTCAAAGGAGAAAAAGAGATACAACTTTGAGTCTCAGTTCTCTTATGTGAATACTGCTGACTGCCTACTGTGTCTGCGGAGACACTGCAGGGAGAAGATCAGCTGCGGAGACACTGCAGGGAGAAGATCAGAGAATGGACACAAGAGCAGTATGATAATGATAGAGCACCACAGGACTGTAAAGAGGCTCTTCTGTTCCTTTTTTGCCCCAACCTAACACTCACTTAGGATCCCAGCGGGGCCGACAAAAGCTCCACGTGCTCACCAGATCATTCTCTGCAAAGACAGGCGTAGCGCAGGCCTTGCTTTAACACTTAAAATAAGATGACATTTACTGCCTTGTAAACACTTACCATCAAGCCGTATTTTACTCTTATTTTCTTCAATGCTTTTCTTCTTACCAACTCTTTTTCTTCTTTACTTAATGCCGGACCCACTAAAAGAGAGAAGGACCACCTAATCATTAGATACATGAAGCAGGAAATCCTTTTTTGGAGGAAATGTGCAGCATCTGGAGCTTGCAATCAATGTTAATACTCCATTTTTAAGTCCACAGCAAAGAGGCACAATGAGATGTTGATATAAAACGGTCCTCGGGTCACAATAAGATGCTTTCATTATTCCTGGTAACTAAACTGCATTGGACAGAATGATGAGAATTCTACATTCTAGGACTGGCTCATATCCCAGTTAGATGCTGGTGCATATTACAAACATTTCCTAGGACAATTCCTGTTAAACCCCCCCAAACCACTTAATAGATCTCAATCTTTCAAGGGCCTTACTAGCTAAGTATTTAACTATAAAAGGTATAAAAAAATTAAGTGATTTTTTTCCCAAAAGATCAGTACAAGCTGGTGAAGAAGTAGTAGAGAACTGAGGATTTCTCAGCATTGTGCTGAATATTCTAACTGGAAAACACATCAGTCCCCCATTCCCAAAAAAACAAATTAAGTAGAAATGAGTCAGTATGTAAAGTAATGTAAAGAAATTAGTCAGTATGTAAGTAAAGAGGCTGATATTTAGAAATAATAATTTTGTTAAAAGCAATTTCCAAGAAGTTCAAAGTAACTTTTTAAAATTCAAGAAAACTAGATAGCAGCACCAAAATCTTCCTACAACACTAGCTTTGCCTCAGAGAGTGGTGCTGTGATAATACAGCATGGTTTCCCAGCATGATGCATGTGTAGCCCTACAGGCTTGTCAAAGGGGTATGGAAAATACTGGGTAAATAACTTCATTATCCTGTTGAAATTAGTCTCTTGATGTGCTTGTGAGACAAAGCGGCATGTGCGTGTGGAGCTAGCCTGGGAGCCATGAAGACCTGTGTTCAAGCTCGACCTCTGACACATGGTGGCTGTGTAATACAAAGCAAGTCACTTAAGGGCTCTTTGTTCTCAGGGCCGTGTGCTGGCAGAAGTTCCTTACCAGGAGCTCCGGAGAGCAGTGAAATCATGGGGCCAAGTCTCATCCCTACATTCACTGTGAACTTCAGTATTCATTTTCTTTCATACTGAACAACAAATACAGATGATTTACTGAAAACCAAGTACAGGGACCAGAAAAAGTTGGGAACCCCTACAACAGAGCAATATGGACTCCACCTCATGTTAATGCCAACAGACCAATTCTACTAATGAGGGCCTGCCAGTGACTTTTCTTAACATCAACCACAGAAATGAAAAGAAACAGAACCTAATGAGATAAAAGTATAATTACAATTCAAAGAGGCCTATTCACTGAATGGTCATTACCTCACTTTAAGTGAGTACCTGAAAAGGCCCTAGTCTAAAAGGCCAAGGTCTCCCATTGCATCCTGGGTCATCTCCAGTCATCCTGAGGAGTCTCTGGTCACTGGATTCAGATGGCTCTGGAGGAGAAGTGAGGCTGGTGACCTGCACAGCCCTCCCTCACTCAAAACAAAGTCAAGTGCAACTTATGTCATTACTTCTCAGATGTCATGGCCCTCTTTGAAAATGAAGGACGAACACACTAACATATCATAATTACCATCTTAAAGAACATTTGGAAACGGCTTCTGTGTTGTTGCAAAAACCTATTAACAAACTGAATTAATATTCTGTTGGCTTTTCTTCTGGTCAGTGTGTTTCCTGGGCTGCTACACTTCTTGAAGGGTTAAGGACAAGAACATGAGAGATTCCTTAAGGTAGTACTAGCCCAGTTCTCAAATATGAGCCACACTGTCTTTACTGGATGTTATTAAAATATATTCTGCTCAATAAGCTTATTCCTAAAATATACTTTACTCATCAGATGCTTATTAGCAAATAAGCTATCCATTGCATACAAAGATCAGGGTAGTGGACCCATCACTAGGATATGCTATTAAAAATACAAAAACTTCATCTGAAAGCTAATTTCTAGTTCCAGAAAAAATGGGTATTTTATACTTAAATTCAAAAGGGAAGTTATCAACATCATATAGAACGATAAATTTTACCTACCAGAAGATTCATCTTTCTTATCAAGGCGAAGGTGAGCTCGAACTTGCCCTGGTTCACAACCATCACAAGTATCACTACCTGGATGAATGTGAAAGGACAGGACAGTTTCTCCAATTTTCACTTCATCTCCATGTTGCAGTACGTAAGGTTCACATTTTGTTTTGGGCTGTAGAAGAAATATGTAAAACAATGTCCAAGATGACCGCACAAACAGCTGATGTTCTTGTTTTTTTGTTGTTAAGGACAACAAACACCACAATACAGGTTATACCAGGTAGTACCATCGATACAAGAGTAACCCAGCCTTTCTTTTATATAAAAATTCAGGGCAACAAATGTCTTCTTACCCATGTAATTACGATCTAGGACCATGGTATTTTACTTGAAGTGTGAGTGGAGAAGACAGCTGAATTGAGCTTTTCATGCCTTCTTAAAAATTTTACCATCAGATTACAACATCCCTTCATAATCCTCATCTCTTCATATTTCAAACATTTCTTCTAATCCCATCAGATATATCAACTAGATTTCCAAACCAAAGGAACTGCTGACACACTGGGTAGAGCACTGGGTCTGAAGAAAAGAAGGTTTGAGTTCAAAACTGGTCTCAGATATTTACTAGCTGTGGGGCCCTGGGCAAGTCACTTACCCTTTGCCCAAGTTTCCTCAACTGTAAAACGGGGTAATAGTGCCTATGTAGAAGGGATGTTGTAGGGGTCAGATCACAGTATAATATGGGGCCTGACCCAGAGCAGATGCTATATAAATGCTCTTCCCTTTCTCTTTCCAAACTATCCAATACAGTAAACTACTATCACATAAAAAGCAAGTCAGAAGGAGGAGGAGGACAGCGGCTGGGGAGTACAACAGGTCTGCATTCTTTCTCTTGAGCTCAGTCTATCTTTTTGCTTGCTAATCCAAAGCAAAGGTGTCTTCAACAACTAGAATTAGGTTAAAATATAACTGGGAAATGTTTAAGAAAATAAATAATTACGCATAGACAATGTTAATTAGTGGTTTTCTAAGTCAATGTTCTGCCCAAAGGAACTGTTTCTCGAGTTTGACACCTCTCCTCTTAAAACAATATGGGTCTTCCTAGAATAAAAACATTACTCCTGACAATCAATAGATTTACTTTAATATTTTGCATTTTAACATAAAAGTCTGGAGATGTCAGATTTTATTATAAGGGAATTTCCCATACATAATTTCCTGATCTAATTATATGTAAGGAGGAAAACTAAATTTATCATTGGAAGCCTAATGACACAAGTAATCACTGGGAGGGGCATATGAAGTTGATTTCTAAGGCTTTCCCCTTGATAACAAACAAGTCACAATATATTTTAGCTTCATGGAGAGCAACCAATGATTGAATCTAGAATTCTGATAACAGCTTTCATATATTTACATAAAAGATCTGCATTTCACTCCTGAATAAATGGCCTACACCAAATTTTATAATAAACATTTATTTACTGGTTCAGATCTATGACTTCACTGGCATAGGAAATTCCCTCAACCAACACAGATTGGCAACTATTCATCCCCTGAGTTTTAGCAAGCTGTTTGGGTCCCTGGACAAGACGCTGCCCATGTCACACGAGGAGACAAGACTTGAACTCTGGTCATAATCATGGGTCTCACAGCTGGAAGGAGACCCCAGAGGCTGTCTAGTCCAACCCCCTCATTTTGTAGAGGTAAAAACCGATACTCATCAAAGTGAAATGACCCGAAGCCATGCACACAATAAGTGCAGAGTCTCTGATACACAAATCATTCAATACACCAAACATTTATTTAGCACTTACTGTGTTCAAAACATAGTACTAAGTGATAGTGAAGAGATGAAGTTTAGATAAGTTATTTGCCCTAGTGGAGACTGCATTCTAATAGAAGGAGCTGAGATACATTAAATAGATAATTTAAACACTTTTTGGGGGGAGGGAGTGTAGTAGTGGGGTACATCTAGACCTGTGACTTCTAAGGGGGAAGTTACTGACAGAAAGGGATCAGAAAAAGCAGCCTGGATGAAATGACTGAGTTGGTCTTTAGAGAACAGGTGAGAAGGACATGCAGGAACAGAAGGGTCTGACATGCTCAGGGGGCAGAACAGTCGAGCTTCACCACAGAACAGCATATAAGATAAATCTGGGGGAAACAACGGTGCCAGACTGCATTCAGAGTTGGGTAAAGGACTATGAATTTTAACTGGTAGAGCAAACGGAGCCTATGTGGAATTCTGAGCAGGACAAGGTAATCTATCAATGTTATAGCTTTTAGAGAGAGTTAGAAGTTTAGTTTCTTAAAGTTACATAATAATATATGTAGGTGTTTGATTAACATAAAAACACTCACCTGAAGAATCTGCTTTCCATTAACAATTGTACCATTCTGACTGCCTTGATCCACAAGAACGTAACTTTGTAACTCATGGTCAAAGTAAATTTCTGCATGAAACTTGAAAAATAAAGGAAATAAAAGAATTCTATTAAATGAAATGTGACCTCTGTGAAATGAAGTGGTCTCAGACGATTAATACTTTGCTGTATGAATTTGAACATATCAATTTTAAAGATAAAGTATCACTAGATCTACTTTCTGATTAGTATGGAATTTTTTTTTTTAAATTTGAACGACAATGAATAAAAAGCAACTTACCATGCTGGTGCAAATACAAGCTGTACTTTCTCTCCAAAACTAATATAAAGTCTGCATCTAACCTACAATAGATGTTATTTTTTTCAAGTAGGCATGAATTTTTTTTTCCTTTCAAAGAAGCCACATTTTAGTGAGGCTGGAAATATTTAAGCATTATGGTCATTTAGTTCCTTCTAGAGTGTCTGTAGTTTCCTTTGGGGGATGAGCGGGGAAGATAGAAGGCAAAATAGATTAAGCTCATTTGGCTTTAAAATTAACAAAAGGAAAACTACGTGTACAGACACACAACACGGATATTTCAATTTTGTGTATTTTCATGTATTTTACGGTTGAGGAGCAAATCGGGAGAAAGACAAAAGCAGGAAAAGAGTGAACCAAAGGAGGAAGAGAGAAGAAAATAAACGAGAGGAAGGCACGATAAACACAGAAAGAGAAAGGGTGAAGTGAATAAAGCAGAGGTAGATCCAGAAGCTTCTAAAGTGTAAATATCTTGAACGTCAGTGTTCCCATCTCTTATCACTGTACTGTGAGATTCTAATTAGCTCTCTGCCTGTTGATCCTAGCTTTTCACTCTTTATCCTAAACCCTTCCTTCAGAGGATGTGACAGCAGCCAATGAGCCAGAAAAACTGTACTTGTGGTGACTTAGGGGCCTGGATGAAATAAAAGTGAGGGCTCGGGGTGCCTTGCTGGCAAAGACCACTGGTGGAGTTCATTCACCTTGTTATTAAAAGGACTTTATTTCTGTCATGTACCTGAATAGAAAAATGCTGATACTTTCATTCTAATAAAATAATTTTTCACCAAAATGAAAAACAAAAACCAAACCCATACCCAATCACAAGTGTTCTATTAGTAAAAAGGACTGGAGTTCAGATAAGAAAAGTCTAACAGTCAACTCTGCTTTAAAGGAGTATCATTTTCAGTTCCAGTTTACCTTACTGACACCAACTTCAGGAATTCGGAGTGTATGCTCCATGTCTTTCTCTCTGGAAAGTTAAATACAGTAATTTTTCAGTCACATGTAACTACACCATTTATAGAATGAAAGCAAAATTCTGAATCCTGAGAAGAATCCTAGTATAGATTACATTGTACCTTTAGCTCTATTCTGAATTTACTATCTAAGTAAAGGTTCCTAGTAGAAAATAATGAAAATTTCTTTTTATGCTCTAGTTCATCTAACCCAAAATAATTAGCAAACAATGAGCACTATAAAGCTAAATCTGCAAAACCTTATCTCTATACCAACTTTGCATTAACTTTCCCAGCTAATGGTGAATGCTATTGTTTGAGAGCATTTAAGATTGAGTCTGAAATAAGAGTAAGCTAGATTATCTTTCCCAATGGAAAGATGTGAAGCTATCCTACGTGTGATCAAAGCTCATTCTCCTTGCTGAGCACAGTGGATCCAGTTAACTATGAGCTGCAGCTGGAAGGAAAAGCAGACTGCATTGATGCCAGAAATTAGTCCTTAAAAAGTAGAAATTAAAGGAATAAAGTTTCCAAGCCTCTGGAAACCATTAGAATAAAAATCTAATTTTTCCTCTACATGTTTCCATTTTGAGGCTGAGAGTACAAAGTACAGATACAAAAAAGGTGAAGTTAAAATAGATCAGGACACAGGTTGTAAGGCATGTGTCCAGTTTAGGATCTTAAAAGTGCCTGTAAACAATAAAAGATATTGTCAAATATATTTCATTTTTGGTATAATGCATTCATTCCTAAGGTATGGATTATTGGAGAAATCTCTCAGACTCTTAAGAAAGGTATTACCACCAGCAGATAATCAATGACTATGAGTCAAAGACAGGAGGCTAAATACAAAGTAAAGAGATTTACTAGCATGCTGTGGAACCTGCTTTCACTGGTTAGCAAATTCAGATTCCTGCGGTCCAGATTTGGTTTTTCAATAACCTTTCAGGTCTGTTTACAGTACCTGGCCAACCAGTGGGTCAATACGCCTTTTCCAAGGGATTGAGAGAATTTTCGGATGGTAGTCTTTGCTTTTTTCCTGAGACTATGACCCTTTGGGTATATCATCATGAAGACCACACAGAGTGTTGATCTCTGGTTCTCCATGCTCTCTTTCCTTACAGTTTACATCAAGAAAAGATTATTATTCAACAGTTATGACCTGGCCACTTCATCGGTCCTCTTTATTGGGCCCAGAGTCTAAGGAGTGAAACAGCTGTAAATATTAAGTTCACTCTCTCAGTTTAAAAAACTTTTTAAAGCCCGTGCTTTACCTAGATCATGTACATGGTGTATAGGTATACTGGAATATATATGTATATTTTTTCCTATGCTATGAAAAAGAACAGGGGGTGTTTACCTTTAATTTGGTGCCATCCTTTTGCAAGTAAATACAACAACTACAGAAGCAATTGTGCAAACAAGAGTTTACCAAATACTAATTTTTTCCTTAAATTGCTTTCTGAATAACTAAAAGTGACAGATTTACATATTCCCATGGGCACTGGCTTTAAGATTTCTCCAACTCTCCACTACATAAGAACTCAAACCAGCCTAACCCATGGCAGTTCAAACATCTGGAGGGGTGGGTCTACCTGATTAACTAGGAAACCCCCTCTGGTCACATAGCAACTTGGATAAGATCTGTATCATAAAGTCTGAGTGCCCACGTTGCTACAGGGCTTCTGTTTTTGTACAAATTTATGAAAACAATTTGCATATAAATTAAACATAATGAAAAAGAAACCATTTTCTAACCCTAAAACTCACATAAACAACATGCTTTGAGGAAAGACCAAGAAGTGACTTGGGCCTTTTTGAAAATGCTTTAATTTTTCAGACTGCTAGAATACTTTTTATAACAGCAAATCATCTCTTCTAATTTCGTTTAGCCAATCAGTAAGAATTTATTAGCTGCGTCTTACTGGGTCCTGTGTTACAAAGACAAAAACAAAGCCTCCCAGTCCTCAAGGAGCTTCTGTTCCTGGGCTTTGAACAGGTGAGTATGAACAGCTTAAGGTCTATTTGTGTTCCAAGTCCTTCCTAACCCAGTCCCCTTATCCCTTCCCAGCACGCTTACACCTTACTCCCCAAAATGTACTCCTGGATCCAGCGATACCTCCATGAACAAGACAAGCTCTTCCCTGTCTGCAGGCATTCTTTCCAGTTGCCTGTATGCCCAGAAGCCTCCTCTGCTCTGACCGCTGACTCCCTGTCTTTCTAAAATTCCACCTATCACAATAAGCCTTTTCCCAACCTCTCAGAATTCTAGTGCTTTCTCTTTGTTAATTATTTCCTATTTATGCTGTATGTAGCCTGCCTGCATATTTATTATGCTCCTATGACAAGGGCTGCCTTTTGCCCCTCTGTATATCCCCAATCCTTGGTGCAATGCCTGGCACACAGTAAGCACTTAATAAATATTTACTGAATTGAATTTAAAGTCATACAGTGTGTGTGTGTGCACATCTGTGTGTGCGTGTAAAGCTGGGAGAACTGAGGACAGGCTTGCTGTAGAAGGTGGCACTGAGGCCACGGATTCCAAGAAGTGAAGGGCAAAAGGAACACACTGCAGCATAGAAGACAGCCTAGGAAAAGCCACAGAGACAGGAAATGACTTCCTGAATGGCAAACAAGTGGTGAAGTTTGGCTGGAACACAGCTAAAAAGACTGATGTGCAATGAACTTGAATTGGTAGTTGATAGCTGGATTGTGAAAAGCTTTAAAAAATTCAACAAAGTAGCATTTTATTTTAGAGGCAAAAACTAGTCCTAAATGAGACCTCAAGCAAGTAAGCAAATTTTCCATCTGATACAGGACCAAACCCCCTGTGCTCTGACCTATTCCTATCCCTCCACCTTAAGCACCTGAAATTTAAGGTGTGTAAAAATAGTTGCCTGAGGCACTTCACAGAGTTCAATAAATGAACTGCAATTACTTTTATATATTTGGCAACCTACAATGTTGTATAATGACAATCCTACAGTACCAAATTTCATTTCCTTCATTCAATCATATAGTAATTTCTATACTATCCATTTTAATAAAAGTACCATAACTCAATTTTTAAAAAATTTCTCCAAAAAGTTTATATAGAATGCTTAACGTACTTATGTTATATGTGTGTGTGTGTGTGTGTGTGTGTGTACACACACAGTGCTCATTTACCCACTAAAAACCCATGTTTTACTTAGAACAATATTTATATTCAATTAGAATTTATGCACATGTATCAGTGTAAATTGGAAAAGGAGCAGTAAGTAGTTCATGAAAATGCTAACACAAAAAAGCCTTGGTAAGAAGTTTATCTGCATAGTCCACATACAGACAATTATGCGTGAACATAATTTTAATACTCTAAGACAATATGATGAGAGAGATGAAGACATTTTACCTTCCAATTGTAGCTGGATTTACGGCTGTGATAATAAAAAGCGAGCCAGTCTGCAGCACTGGTGATCTAACAACAATGACTCGAATACATGGAGGCCAGATTTTTTCTTCCTCTGTAACACCGAATAAAAAGAAAGAAAAATAGAGGGCGATTATTAGTTTAAAGGATATGAGACTGATTAATAAAATTTTTAATTTCATGAAACTGTTTCTTCAATTGTTTGACCTTGAGGCTTGAAAGAATTTCAAGCATACATTTTATTGTATTGTTTTAAACATTTAAGCTTTTAAATAATTCATCCTTTATGAAAGAACAGAAAAAATTCATCAAGAATGAAAATATTAAAAACATTTAATTTTTTTTTATACTTTCAATGCCTTGACATCTGTTGCAAAAATAAAAGAAAATAAGAAATGAGGATTTTTAACATATAATTTTTGGCATTATATTTTCAAAACCAATTTATTTTACGTTTACCACTGAAGTGAGCATACCCAAGGTTACAGATGACTCCAAGACTAGAAGGTGGCCTCTGACAGCGTCAGTGTGACTGTCAGTAAATGACTCAATTTCTATGAGTCTCACTTTTCTATCTGTAAAATAGGGATACTGCTACTTGTAGGGTGGTTGGGAAGGTGGCACAGTAGTCACGGCACAAGAAAACCCTGAATCTGGCCCAAGACAATTTAACGGTCATGGGACCCTTGGCCAGTCGGTTGTGGGGATAGTAACAGTGTCCACCTCAACAAAGTTGTTGTAAGGATCGAATGAGGTATCTGTAAATCCCTCAGCACAGTACCTGGCACACAGTAGGTGCTTAATAAATGCTTACTTACTGACTAAAGGAATAGTTACTACCTTAATATTAAAGTCTGTAGGGACTGCAATCTCCATCAGTCTCCACAATAAGCAAATCACATATTTTTAGAGATATTTAAATTATCCCTATCCCTTAAAAAATATTTTAAAGTCATTTTTCTGCAGGTATACATACCATTTGAGTTATACTCTTTTTCTAATTTGTTCCTTTACAATGATTAGTTTTTTAGAAAACTGTTTGAATCAGTCGTAGGTAAAGGCATGAACGCACCTTCATCTTCGGTGTCTGCTGAAGTAACGCTGTCTTCACTGGCCACATCGCTGCTGTCCTCAGTCTGAGAATCTGTGATTTCACCTTCTTCAGGCTCACTCTCGGTCTCTGCTATTTTGTCTTCTTTAAATAAAGCCAAATCATAGACATTCACAGTAAGATGGGAGTCTGCGTTATCTTTGCTATCTGCATCAGGAAACTTCAAAGGACCATTTTTACTGTGATTATCGACTTTGGCTTTCTTTTTCACATTTGTGGATTCTTCCCTTTCAATACAGCTTTTATGTTCAACATGGGTGGTAAGACAATTCAAACTATTTGATGCTTTATGTTCTTCCAGATCCAAATCCTGTGGTTAAAAGAAATAATACTTCATTAACAAGAGCTGAAATTGTGACACAGAAAAAGCAACTGTCCTAAGAAATACTGTGAACTCATATAACTAATAACTAATTTACATTTCCAGTACTTTTGTATCAGTAGATCACTTTTCAACAAAGAACCTCCTTGTACTTATCCTATCTCTATAATATTAACATCAAAATGAAATAGAGCATAAAGGCTACGATATTCAACCTGAAAGATAATCAATCTTCTGTCCTTTCAGAGTTACCTGGGTAGTGCTGAAGCTTTGGGGTTTTGCTGACACATTTGCTTTGAGGGTGCGTTAATTTTCCTAACACCAGGAGAGTACTTAGTAAAGTTTGGTTTGGGCTTTCTATAGTAATAGTTACTAACTTTAATGGAATAATAGTCATTAACCAGAGATGTAGCATGAAATGCTGGATACCAAGATGGCTGTGAAGCCAGGAAGACTTGGATTCTGCTTCTGACATATACTGGTTAAGGGCAAGGCACTTAACTCCTTGGAATGTTAGCCAACTTTCCAAAGCAAGGGTTTTTAACATGGGGTCTGTAAACATGTTAAGAAAAATAATTTGATATAGGTGATTTCCTTTGTAATCTTAAATAATTTTATATATTTAAAAAGAATATTCTGAGAAGGGGTCCACAGGATTTACCAGACTGACAATGGGGTCTATGACCAAAAAAAAAAAAAGGTTAAGAACTCCCACTCTAATATTTGGACCCCTGATCTAAAACTGTAAGTTGCAGAGAAAGTGCCAACCTGCATCAGCAGACAACTTACCTTGAACCTAAACCATCGAAAGCATGGGTCTAGCTCTTTTCCCTTTCCATATCCTAGGTGATGGAGATCCCTCAAAAGATGAACTGACTTCCCTATTCACCAGATTAAATCTATAAAACATATTTCAAAGATGAACTGCCTAGATAAAATATTTGCCTGACAAAATAAATATTTTGTACAATCAAGGAGATTAGTTTAACTCTGATAGGTCAGCTTTCACTATTACAATTTGTGATTTATACTTACTTATAATGTTACTACAGAATTCACATATTTTTAGCATTACCTCATTTTAAAAACATACATGAAACTCAAAGCAAATGTTTTCACGCAGAAGCATGAAAATAAAAAAAAATACAAAACCTTATTTTCATTTAAATGTACACAGTCACAATACCCTATAATGACAAGAAAAATCTTGCCATTTTATCTTTTTTGAAAATCCATGTTGAATAAATAATCTTTTTAGGGGGTAAATTCAGTACTCTTATTCAGTTCCACGAAGCCCAAGATATTTACATGTCCCCAGTGCTCACAAAAATCCTGCAAAGAAAGAACGTATTATCACCCTCATTTTATAGATATGGGGAAAAAAAAACCCAAATTTGTAACCAACACTAGGACTTTGAAAACTTAAGTCTATGATTAAACTGCTGGAGTTGGAAGATCTATGAGAACTGGGATACAAATAATTTTAACCTTGCTTACCAAAAGAAACTTGAACTTTCCTGGAAATAAAATGGTAAAATTTTTATAAGACCAAGCAAAAATTTCAGTTAAATTAACTTTCATAAAATGAATAAAGTATTGCCTCAAATGTTTCAACCAAGTACACCCCAACATGGTTCCTGTTTTACCTGCTCCTTTACCAACTACCTTGCAAATGATAACGTTGAAAAGTTTATATGGAATGCTAAGTCACTGGAAATTCTTCTCACTCAAAGTAGTTTTTTAAGGATATTTTATTTTGAAATAATAATTTTAAAAAGATCTACTTTAAAAATACACTATAGATTCAAAATAATAGCAACATACATTCTTATAACCCAAACTCTTTAAAAGGAAACAAAAAGCTTAATGGCAGTTACACCTTTATCAGGGAATGAACCTTTCAACTTAAACTACCCCCCGCCAACTTCCCATTCTGGTATCTTCATTTTGAATTCATTTCAAATATAGTCCATTTCGATTTATGTTCAATATTAAAAGGAGACAATACAAAATAAGTAACTGATTCATTTGTATTTAGTTTGGAGAATAAAGTTCTCCTCATTTTGTTCCCTCTGCAGCAGTCCATATGAGTCTCTCTCAATTTCTCTGAAGCTGTCCTCTTGATCACTGATTACAGCACAACGGTTCATTATATTCACACAACATTTAACTATTTGGATCCATTTCTGTGACACCACAAAAAGCTGCTATAAAATACAGTTTTGGACATATGGGTTCTTTTTCTTTCTTTGACCTCTCTAAGGTTTGATCAGGGCAGAATATTTAGGGGGCACCAATAAGCACTGTTCTAGCTTTCTGTCTTCTTCCACTAATCACCCCTGTCAGGAGGGGTGGGTTTGGGAGAAGACAAGTTCCCTTTTGGGCATAATGAGTTTGGACTGTGTGAGGCAGTAGTCTCCAGAGTGGAGCCTACGGACTGACTTCTCCTGGGGTGGGGGGAGAGATGGAATGACCCTAGGAGTGAGAGGGACGAGGAGGTTACATCCTACCCTGGAAATACACCTCCTGCTCTGCAAGTGTCCGACGTCCCCTAGTCTGAGTAGGGAGTCTAACTCACAGGGCTCCCAGCAGCAGCTGTGCACTCCCATCCCACTAGACCCAGAGGGTGGACTTTGTGCTTGGCAGTAATGAAGAATGAGGAGTCCTACCTCTCTCCCTTTGTCCCGTGCTGGAACAGAATGAGTCACATAGGATGAATAGGCATTAGTGAACTGTGAACTGCATCAAGGTACACTGTTTTCACCAAAAGCCCTTCCCTCTCCCAAATTTCCTGGTTAATGCCAAGAGAACCGCCATCTTTTTAGTCATGTTATCTCTGATTCTTCATTCTTCTTCATCCCACTTATCCAGTCATTTGCCAAATATTGTCATCTCCACATCTCACACATCTTTGCTGTATTCTCTTGGCTAACACTCAAGTTCAGGCCCTGATCTGAACCACTGACAACAGGCTTCCAACTGGCTTCGTGCCTCTGCGATTTCTCCCTTCTCCAAACTGTCCTCCATACAACTGCTAAAGCAATTGTACAGGTCTGATCTTATCTCTCCAACTCAATAAACCTCAATGGTTCACCATTTACTCTAGGATTAAACATAATTTGATTTTTACTTCATCCTTTTAAATTTCAATTTTTCTAAATATTATAATGTACATAATTAGCACAGCAGAAGGTGTTTATATTTGCAAATATATAAACACAAATTAAGGTTAATAGTAAAAATTCTTTTATGATAGAGGTGTGTGACCAAGAAAAATTTGAATACTTCTGGCCTAAAGAACCTTCAGCTGTAGATGTTGTTTAATAGGCTGCTGGTGATATAACACTGGAGCTGATGAGAGACTAGGGCTGGATATACAGATCTAAAAGTCATTAGAGATAATAAATGAAGTCATGGTAGCTGAGGAGATCACAAGCTGAAGAGAAAGGGGCTTAGGAAAGAATTTTGGGGGCCACTCAAAGATTAGGATAAAGGAAACCAAGAGAGAACATATAAGTAAAGTTAGCAGGGATGCCAAGACTTAAGAGTCTTGAAGTTCAGTTTCCTCATCTGTAAAATGGGGATATGTAAAGTATTTTGTAAATCTTAAAGCACTACATAAATGTGAGTTACTTTTATTACAAAAAATATGAAGAAATGAGTGACACAAAAACTCAGAGGTAGATGTAGTAATTAATAACGTCACACTAAAGAAAGGTCAAGAAGGACCAAGAATGAGAAAAAAAAGCTTTAAAAATCATTCTGTTTTTTATGGATTTGCTGAATAAACATCAACTCAGACAAGTGTCCACAATACAATACAGACTGAGATAAAAGTACAGAGTTGGATGACACTATCGCCTTTTCACGAAAGTACTGCAACCTAACAAGCACACTCTTTTCCTTCATTACAAATATATTATGTAAAAAGTCTTCAGGATACTTAATGAAAATGGACAACTCTTTTTTGGAACTTTGTAGAAGTCACAAAATACTAAATTCCATAGTGCAATTTGTACTTTTTCTAGTCTTACTCAAAATATGATGAACTAATTAAACTATGAACTTCCAGAAATAGAGAAACTCCAAGGAGAAGGTCCAGGAAAAGCAAAACTATATGGAACTTTACTCAACAGGGTAAACAACTTTTATATTAAAAAAAAAAAACCTCACAAATTGTCAGTGAAAAGCAGTGTTAAAATTCATTCAAAAGTGTTTACTAATCAAACAAAACTAGAAAAGAGACTTGTGAGTTTAGCACTCTTGGGGTCCCTATGGGGGGCTCTGAAAAACAAGGGAAGAACTCATCTATCCCTTTGGTCTCAGCAGCTTCTGCAGCCTCTCTGATCCATGCACCATCACTGTTTGCCCCCCAGATCCCCCAATTACATGACACCCCCCACCAGTGCAGTTTACATGTCCTGGAATTCATCAAGCTACAAGGGCTAATGGCAAAGGTCAACAGTCATGAAAGCTACACGTTCAAACTCATTATGACAGCATATTCTTTCAACTTTCTTTTGAATTATCAAAGAAAATGGTATTACTTCTATACATTCCTTCCTCACTAATAAATAGGCATCAGTGAATGACCAATCAGTCATGTGAACCTCTCCCCATTTTCTTTCTACTGTCTAGGATGAGACCTCTCATCCTCAACACTCCAGTCTTCCAGTATCAGGGCTGGTCTTCATACATGGGGGGATTAAACTAGATTTCCAAAGTCTACTCTTGTTATACATCCTGTAATATTAGGATGCAGTTTATTGCTTAAGGCTTTGACTTGTGAAGTTCTTTGAATGCAAGGATAATTTTCTTTTTTTTTAGCGTAACTTAATTTCATTTTTTCCAATTCACAAGCACTTATTTTATCTAATTCCCAATTTCTCCTCACCCTGGCTGGAGAAAAACAAAAATACAAAAAAACAAAACAAATAAACAAAAAAAACCCCTGTAACAAATATGCATAGTTAGGCAAAACAAACTTTTGCATTGGCTACGTCCCTAAGTCTGTCTCACACTGCATTTGGAGTCTATCGTTTCTGTCAGGAGATGGGTATCATGTTACATCACCAAGCCCTCAGTGATGAACATTTTTAAAGAGTTTCCAGGTTGTCTTTGCAATGTTTATTTTATAAATTGCTTTAGTTTTGCTAACTTGATTCACATTATTTCACCCAAATCTTCCCATGTTTCTCTGAAATCATCTCTTTTGTTATTTCTTTCAATGCAATGGCACCATTCTATTATATTCATGCACAACAAATATTTTATTGAGTGAAGTGCTAGGAATACAAATAAAGGTATTTAAAATCAAATAGTAGAAGGCAACTCAAAAAGGGAAGCTGCCAAGTGGGTATGGACATGATTAAGGCAGTCAAACCCAGGCAGCGCGGTTGGTGGGAAATGCTGCCTGGGCTTCTCTTTAAATGAAGCTTTGGGAGGATTTTTTTCCCTTCATTCTCCAGCCCCCAGAGACATAACGGAGGGTCCTGATGAGACATGAGTATCAAAGCTAATGAAACCTCTGTGATAATGAGTTTCCTAGTGATGCGCTTTTCTGGGGTAGATGGTGGAACAGAAACCTATCAGCGCGGCTGCTGAGAAATGAACACCTACTTTGTCCAGCCATTCCCCAACTGACGGGAACCTCTTTACCACGAGGAAAAGAGTTGCTATAAAAAATTCTGTATATATGGGCCCTTCCTCTTTTTGTTCTCCACAACATAGGCCTGGTAGTGGTAGTCCTAAGTAAAGGACATGTATGTAGAGTTCAGTGACTTTTTGCCAATGCTTTCAAACTGCTTCCAGAATGATTACCTTGTCACAGCTCCACCAATAATTCATTAATATGCATATTTTCCACAGCCCTACCAATATTTGTTTTTTCAGTTTTTACCTTTGCCAATCTGATTGGTTTGAGGTATAATCTCAAGAGTTGTTTTAATTTCCTTTTTTTAGTTATCAGTGATGTGGAGCATTTCATATGGTTATTGATAATATGGTTTCTTTCTTTGAAAACTACCTATTCATATCCTTTGACCCATTTATCAGTTAGCTTGTGTTCTTATAAATTTGAATCAGTTCCTTATCTCTCTTGGAAATGAGAGATGTTTTGCAAAGACTTTTTTCTCCAGTTATTTTTTCTAATTTTAATTATAATGGTTTTGTTTGTGCAAAACCTTTTTCATTTTATATAATTAAATTTGTCTATTTTGTCAAAAATTATCTGTTTTCTATGATGTGATATTCTACATCTTAATCACAATCCATTTGGAGTTTATCTTGGCATGTAATGTGAAAGGCTGGTCTGAACCAAATTTGTGAACTATAGCCCACGTTTCCCAGCCATTTTTATCAAATAATAAGCAGTACTCATACAGTTCCTGTATGTGTCTTGGTAGCTAGACTACCAAGTAGTTTATACATTTTGTAGTTACTCTGCATGGAACTTTAAGAAAAGTCTCTTCTTTTTATGTTTTGTTGATGATGAAATAAATAAATGTTGATGATTTGTGGGCATTTATTTTGTAACCTGCAACTTCGCTGAAGTTCTTTCTATTATTAATTTCCCACAGGACTACTTTTCTCAACCATATCATCTCAGAAACCCATCATTTTACCAACTCTACAACTCATTCTTTCTCAGCAAACCACTCTCCCCCCCCCCCCCCATGCGGTCCTTTCCTTCCTCTGATTGGAGAGGGAGGAGGTAAACATCTGGGAGCTCTTCCCAGAAGCTCTACATTTGAGAACACCTAAGAAATTCATACCATTTCCCATCTGGCTGCTTTACTGCACTTCATCTCCAGCAACTAATCATTCTGCAAGATGGAATCAACTGTGAAACTTTCACTATGCCTTAGTGCCAGCGACCACCCCTGCCTCTGCTTTTTAGCTTGTTTTTATGTGTTGTCTCCTCCATTAGACTGTGGGCCTCTTAAGGGCAAGGGCTATCTTATGATGTCTTTCTTTGTATCTCCAATGCTGAGTACAGTGACTGGCACATACTAAGCCTTAATGTTCATCAACTACTGACTATTAATACTGACAATGTCCCCCCATCTTGTCCAGCCTGGAGCTATAGTGGCTATTCATGAGCTGTCCTTGCAGTTGTTAAGCACAACTTAAAAGCTCTGAGCTGCTCCATTTTTGACCTGAGTCAGGTTGTTTCCTCCTTGGGCAGCCTGGTGGTCTTTCAATCTCCTGGCACTCGTCACATCAGTGCTAGACTTGCACTGCAGATAACCCCTCAGCATCAGCTTGACTACTGTTCAGAACTCCTGAATTCAAGTGACCCACCACCTTAGCTTTCCTCAGCAGCAGAAACGACAAGCATGCATCACCATGCCCAGCTCAATTTTTGGTTGATACTCTAGTGTTTTCTAAGTAAAGAATTTACAAAACAAGTAATAATTTTGGTTAGGCAGGTGCACTGTACTGGAATCAGGAAGACCCATCTCCCTACGCATGGCCTCAGACACTTGCCAGCTGTGCTCCCTGAGCAAGTCAGGGACAACTAACCTGGTTTGCCTCAATTTTCTCATCTGTACCATGAGCTAGAGAAGGGAATGACAAGCGGACCCAAAGGAGGTCACAAGAGCTGGACACGACCAAAAAGTGAAAACAATCATTTTGTTTTCTTTTTGCCTATGCCTACTTCTTCTGAGAAACCTTGCCCAGGTTCAGTGCCTTCCCTGCGTTTATCGCCAATTTACCTTGTATAAATCTTGCTTATTCATAGCTGTTTGCATGATGCTGCCCCATTAGACTATGAGCCCTTTGAGAACAGTGACTTTTCTTTTGGTCTTTCTTCATATTCCCAGCACTTAACAGAATGCCTAGCATAGTAGGCACTTTTGCTGAATTGACTTGATTTTCAAGTTTTGCCTCCAGAATTTTCATTTAAAATATCTTTTTGAACTTTTGCTTCAATTCTTTGAGGAATACTAAGTAATCTTGTGTTTACACTGTGTTTTTCCTGAGGTTCTGCTTGCAGATATTTTAGAGTTATCTTCTTCTGGGTTTAAAGAAATGTCTTCCTCACACCAAAAACCAGTCACTTCTTGCTTGTTAAGACAGTCAATCTCTTTCTTTTAAAAAAAATAATGTAATTTGGTGCTTCCCATGACTAGAACCTCTCCACTCTTCTTAAATGTACGCATGAAGAGTATAAATGAGACTTTAAAAAAACCATAAAAACCCCAAAATATTAGATTTATACTTAAAAAAAGCCCCAAACTGTATGTAACCCAAGTTCACAATTTCATACACAATCTTCATTTCTGTTCTGTATATATTGAAAGGTTCGTGTTTGTTAAGATCATAATGAAAAGGAAAATTTTAAGTAAAAAAAGAAAGCATGCATGACAATGACACACAAACATGAAGCTGTTGTATAATCTCTGGCTCCTCGCAGTTATTACTCCTCCATTTTTTTGCTAGTCTCTCCTATGCCTACCTTTGCAACACAGTCAAAAGAATCAAAGTCAGTACTGACTTAAGTTTGAGGATCATAATGAACTCTTTGCAGAACTTTTCTACTTCCCTATCGTTTCCAACAAGTTCTGGCACACAATAGATAAATTTAAATAATTTACTGTGGTCTTTTTGCAAATGCTCATCATAAACATTGCTATGTGAGATAACTAAGCATTCCAAGAAAGGATGTTTCTTGTTGCCTTTGGATAAACAATTAAACCAAATCTGCCAAATCCTTTATTTCCCTCTCCAAAGAGAACCTGTGAATCATCCTTAGAGCTGCAACTTCATTCTGTTGTCTGGTTTCATTTATAGGAAAAATGTCTCTGCAAGGATCATCATTACTCAAGGTTCACTGGACAAGAATCTAACATTTGGAGTAACAACAGTTAGGTAATCTTTATATAAATGATGTAAAATGGTGTGATTCTTAGTACCTTACCCACAAAAGGAAATTGCACAGGACTATTTTTCTTTGTTTTATGTGCAGTCATAACTTAAATAACTGACCACATCATCTAGTGGTCAGCCTATTTATGTTAAGTGATCATCTCTGCCCATAACTAGGCTGTTCCTCAGATAGCAGTCTGTGGTTGGGACTAAAAGCCTTTCCTGGATGACAGAAACTGCCACTTTTCTCTTCAACACAACAGCGAGGTATCTGAGGATGTCTGTGAAGTGCTATTGAACAGGAGGAAGAAATGAGGGTGGATTATATTTGAGAAAGGATCAGTGCCCTCGGTGATTCCTAAATGCCTCACCTTGTTACCACAAACAGGCTCCCAGAGATATAACATGGCTATAAATCATAAAAATTAAAATGAAAAACAACCAAAGTCACAAGCAAAGGTGTATGAGTGGCTGGTATAAAAATGGTAGGAATACTTAAGGCAACTTATAGGCAAAAGTGGAAAAACATTATCACTTATTTATATCCTTTTCACCTGGCCAATCCATTGCTGGGCATTTACCCAACAGAGGTCAAAGACAGAAAGCAACGTTTCACATATAACAAAATATTAATAGCATATTTTTTAACTACCAAACAAGCAGAAACAAAGTTAGGTGCTTATAGACTGGGGGATGGCTAACCAAATTGCGGTATACGAATGTAATGAAATATTTATTATGGATGTGAAATGAATTCAGGAAAAAGGATGTGAATGCTCATGTGAATGAAATAGAATGAAGTACATAGAACCAGGAAAACAATATACACAACTCCAGCACTGTAATGGAGAGAAAAAAATACACAACAATGTTTGTTATATAGCAATGATAATTTTGGCTCTTGCGAAATAAGGAAATAAATCTCTGGTTTTTCACTAAAAAGATAGGGGTACTATGAATATGAAATGTTGCATATGCTCTCAGATGTGGTTTCTACATTAGTTGGGTTTGCTTATATGTTTTTCTTTGTTAAAAAAGGAAAGACACTCTGAGAGCTGGAAAGGGCGAGGAATATATGAGTATATCACCATAAATGACTGATGAAAATCAAGTGGTAAGAGTAAACTTTAAAAACCACATCATCAAAGGAATGACCAGAAGAGGAAGA
Source organism: Potorous gilbertii (assembly GCA_028658325.1). Classification (NCBI taxonomy): domain Eukaryota; kingdom Metazoa; phylum Chordata; class Mammalia; order Diprotodontia; family Potoroidae; genus Potorous; species Potorous gilbertii. The sequence continues at coordinate 697,568,060 of CM053769.1, read as the reverse complement.
TACACTGGTCATACAGCGAGAAAGAGATAACCTAAGTGGTACAATGCAGGAGTATAATATCCTCTATGAAAGATATATGGAAAAAATGTAAGAAGTCACAGGAGGCTGTAATACAATGGTAGAAGGAGAACCCACACTTGTGAAATCTATCAAAGTTCTCGTTAATATGACAAAAGTTGGTCTATATAGATTCCTATTAATAAGAGACTTGTATTGACTAACAATTTAGCACAGCTGTGGTTCGATACAAACCGATACTCATAATAACGATGACCCAAGGCCCTGTAAAACCCCGATATACCTTCAGAAATACCCCAAATAAATGTAAGCACAGTGGTCTTTTCACCAAGTTCTGATACGCTGAAGATTAATAAACAGCATGTATAATGATGCATCAGTCAACATTTTATTAAACTGTTTCCTAGTAAATCAGCTCATTTCGGTAAACCTTGTGAAAGAACTGACCCTGATTATTTCAGAAGAATTCTCAAAGTTGTAGATTACTAACATAACAGTGAACTTCCTTTTTGAGAACTGAGGTCTAAAGTGGTGAAATGACCCAAGTAACACACGAATTGGATGGTTGCTTTCCTTTGCTCTCAAAGGGGACTAAAATGACATTACCACACTTCAGTCAAGGTACAATATGTCTGTCTGTGGCTGATCAGACCACTACAAGCTGGGAAGGCTCTACCACACTGAATATTTGGAATGGAGGTATCTCTAAATTTGTGTATCTCATGTCTCTTTCAAGCTAACTGCAATTCTGCTTCATTCATGGGGCATACACTAAGTTGAGTGCCTTTTCCAGAACCTCCTGTGTCACATAATTGATTCCACAGTTCTTCAGAAAGATCTTGAGTGTGTCCCTGTGTCAATTCTTCTGACCTCCATGTGAGTGCTTGTCTTGTGTGAATTCTTCCTAAAAGAGTCTTTTAAGCAAACATATGTTTGGCATTGGAACATGACCAGCCCGTTGGAATTCCGCTCTCTGCAACAGAATCTGAATGTTTGTCAGTTTATTCAAGAAGGATCTCTGTTTCTGGTGCTTATCTTGACAGATATCTTCAGAATCTTCCTAATATAATTCAAATGGAAGTGATTCAGTTTTCTGGCATGGCACTG
>CM053769.1:697549697-697566435 GCA_028658325.1 Potorous gilbertii | reverse complement strand
GACAAAATGAAAGAGAATGTGAAATATCTCATGGGAAAAACAACTGACCTGGAAAATAGATCTAGGAGAGACAATTTAAAAATTATGGGACTACCTGAAAGCCATGATCAAAAAAAGAGCCTAGACATCATCCTTCATGAAATTATCAAGGAAAACTGCCTTGATATTCTAGAACCAGGGGGCAAAATAAGTATTCAAGGAATCCACTGATCACTGCCTGAAAGAGATCCAAAAAGAGAAACTCCTAGGAACATTGTGGCCAAATTCCAGAGTTCCCAGGTCAAGGAGAAAATATTGCAAGCAGCTAGAAAGAAACAATTTCAGTACTGTGGAAGTACAATCAGGATAACACAAGATCTAGCAGCTTCTACATTAGCGGATCGAAGGGGATGGAATAGGATGTTCCAGAAGTCAAAGGAACTAGGTCTAAAACCAAGGATCACCTACCAGCAAAACTGAGTATAATACTTCAGGGGAAAAACTTGTCTTTCAGTGAAATAGAGGACTTTCAAGCATTCTTGATGAAAAGACCAGAGCTGAAAAGAAAATTTGACTTTCAAACACAAGAATGAGAAGAACCATGAAAAAGTGAACAGCAAAGAGAAGTCATAAGGGACTTACCAAAGTTGAACAAAAGATGGTAGTTGGGTTTTATTTTATTTTTTTTAATATAAATTTATTTATTTAACTTTTTACATTCATTTTCACAAAATTTTGGGTTCCAAATTTTCTCCCCATTTGTACCCTCCCCCCCCCACTACACCGCATTCTAATTTCCCCTGTCACCAATCTGCCCTCTCTTCTATCATCCCTCCCTTCTCTTGTCCCCAACTTGAAACAAATTTTACATCCCTATATGGAAAGGCAATATTTGTAACTCCTGAAATTTTTCAGCAGCTAGGTAGTTGGTGGGATTACACACACACATACACACACACACACCTGTACACACATGCGCACGTGCACACACACATACACACATGCACACACACACAGAGACAGAGAGCACAGAGTGAATTGAATAGGATGAGATCATATCTTAAAAGAAATCAAGGTAAACGGTGAGAGAGAAATGTATTGGGAGGAGAGAGGGTGAAATGGAATGGGGTAAATTATCTCTCATAGAAGAGGCAAGCAGGAGGCTTCTTAGTGGAGGGAAAAAGAGGAGAGCTGAGAAAAAAATCATGAAGTTTACTCTCATCACGTTCGACTAAAAGGAAGGAATAAAATGCACACTCATTTTGGTATGGAAACCTATCTTACAATATAGTAAAGTGGAGGAGAAGGAGATAAGCAGGGTGGGGGGGATGATGGAAAGGAGGGCAATGGGAGGAGAGAGCAATTTGAAGTTAACACTCCGAGAAAGACAGGATCAAAAGAGCAAATAGAAACAATAGGGGGCAGAATAGGAGGGAGGGAAATATAGTTAGTCTTACACAACACTACTATCATGGAAGTCTTTTGCAAAACTACACAGATATGGCCTATATTGAACTGCCTGCCTTCCCAAAGGGAATGGGTGGGGAGGGAGGGGTGGGGAGAAGTTGGAACTCAAAGTTTTAGGAACAACTGTTGAGTATTGTTCTTACTGCTAGGAAATAAGAAATACAGGTAATGGGGAATAGAAAGTTATCTTGCCCTACAGGACAAAGAGAAGTTGGGGACAAGAGAAGAGAGGGATGATAGAAGAGAGGGCAGATTGGTGACAGGGGAAATTAGAATGCGGTGTAGTGGGGTGGGGGGAGGGGACAAATGGGGAGAAAATTTGGAACCCAAAATTTTATGAAAATGAATGTAAAAAGTTAAATAAATGAATTTATATTAAAAAAAATAAAATAAAACCCAACTACCATCTCATTTTGTATAGGAAGCCTTTTCTGATCCATCACAAAGACAACCTAGTCAAGAGTATGGCAATGTAACTGAAACAACACAAAACAATTGAATGGAAATGTTGCAAAATTATGAAGAAGACTTGTGAGAGGAAGCATTCTTATCAATTTTTTGATAGGGGGATGGGGCTCTGAGGGCATAGAACACTGCATGTATTGTCAGATGTTTTTACTATATATTGTTTTTGCTGATTTCACTTCTTTTTTTCTTTTTCAAAAATACTTTATGTATGTATATATGTGTAAAATATGTATATATGCATGTGTATGTATATATATTTAGATATATAGATACATATATCTATATCTATATATATAAATGATGGCTTTCTGTAAAAAGGAAAGAGGAGAGCTAGCAGGGGAAATTTAATTGATATTAAGAAACAAAATACTCTGGAGAAGGAAATGAGAAATGATTCAATATCTTTGCCAAGAAAACCCCAAATAGGGTCATGAAGAGTTGAAGACGTCTGAAAAAATAAGTAGGAAAAAAGACATCACAAAATTTATTTTGAAAAAAAATACTCTTATGATATACCATATTAACAACATCCCTTGTGCTCCATCGCTCCCTCCATGTTATATTGTATGCATGTATGGTTCAAGTGCCTTCCTTGGCTATCACTAGTCTCATGTCTGAACATAGTCAAGAGATATATGTGTATGTATGTATTTGTGTTTGTTTTTGACGGTGGGTTTCTTTAATGTTATGAGGAAGTTGAAAAACAGCTCAACTTCGTGATCTGTAGCACTCCTGATGCCCTGCTCAGCTCCTTTCCTGTTCTTTACTGAGTGCTGGGGATGGAACATATCATCTCTTTGACTCATATAAAACAGAATGTCATCCCTTGCTTTCAGATCTACACCTTCTCTCAGAAAGGAAGACAACTAGACCTTAAAAGCCCAGTAGGTAACAAGATTGACCAGGATCTGAAAGTGAGATTTGCTTACGGTAATGTAATCTGCAATGAGTAGAATCCATCAAATAAGAAAGTAGCTTCCACTCTCTTTGCATTGCTTATAGTTTGAATTCAGAAAATGCATCCATAAATTGAACTATAGCACTTGACTAGTCAAACTGCAACACACTTAAAACCTAATGAAGGAATTGTGTTGGAATATACCAGGAGGTAATGAGTTAATGGGATTCCGTTTCAGAGGAAGTCTTTCACTGAGAAATTTGGAAATGTCCAAGTGGCATGATGTTTTTTAAACTGTTACAATACATCAGCTAACAGGCCAAGAGTTATTGAATCACTTCATATATTTACAGAGAAATTCTTAGAGTGAAGCTATAAATAACATAAAATGCATGTATTTGGTACCACTCAGTACTTGTGATGGCAAAGAAATGGGTGGCATATTTTTCAGAATCCTATTGTAAGTAAGTAGATGAATCACCACATTTTCTTTGACACACTTATTAGACTAGTTTTCATTTCATTTAGTTGTAATTATAGTTGCCTTGTAATGCATTAGTTCTACCACACATTCATATCTGATCTCAGGAGCTATAAACGTCAGAAGCATACAGTTATTAAAGAACTTATTTCTTCTTAATATGTCACGAGCCTATAGAATTTAGTTCCTAAAGTGTGAGTCAGCTCGCATCTGCAGTTTTAAATGGCATGGCCATGTCATTTGGGGAATTTCCTCATTCCCTTTTAACTTCCACCATTTCTTCTACTCCTTGCATTCTCATTACTTGCTTTATTGCAGCAATAAAGCAACTGGAAATCTCAAGGTAAGCAAACAGGGACCCTTCGTTATTCTTGGGACATGGTCTTTTCAGAAATGAATTGATTATTGATTGTCACTGACTAATCTAACTTATTCACTATATGAAATTAGAGCAGTCATTTCCTATGCCTGGACCTCAGTTCCTCATCTGTTATTTGAGTACAAGCAGATAGATGGTACAGTGAATAAACTGCTAGGTCTGAAGTCAGGAAGACTCATATTCCTGAGTTCAAATCTGACCTCAGACACTTAGTAGCTGTGTAACTCTGGGCAAGTCACTTCACCCTGTTTGCCTTAGTTTCCTCATCTGTAAAATGTGCTGGAGAAGGAAATGGCAAACTACTCCAGTGTCTTTGCTAAGAAAACCCCAAATCAGGTCACAGGTCCAGACCAAAAAAGACTGATCACAATATATTTGGCTAGGGAAGGCCATGACTCTTCTCCCCAAGGAAAAGAATTTTACCGTGGGGAAATAGATTATGGCCTTTATCAATCAACAAGCATTTATTAGGCACCTAATGTGTGCTGAGTCCTGTCCTAGGGTACTAAGGGTACAAATACAAAAAATGAAACAATCCCTACTCACAAAGAGGTCTTGTCCAGAAGCAAACTCTCCTCAGACCATTTACTATACCTGCTAATCATTCAGTCAGTCAACAAGCATTGTGGCTTCTTCCTCCAATTGATGAGCTCCTTCCCAGAACCTGCTTTGAAGAAGTACCCATCAGCCATGTTCACTCCCAACCTAGCTCAGCTCCTAACTCACTAGACTACTTTTCCAGTTTCAGCTCCTTTTAGCTCCCTTTAATATGTTGTTCACTCCCATAGAGGGCCCAGCTAGGTGACTCAGTGGATAGAATGCTGGGCCTGGAGTCAAGGAGACCTGAGTTCAAATCCAGCCTCAGATCTTCATTAGCTGTGTGACTCTGGGCAAGTCACTTAACCTTTGTTTGCCTTAATGACTATGGTAAATGCTAAGAATAAAAGTAAAAACAGCTCATACTCTTAAGGAACTCACATTCTAAAGGAGGAGACTACATGCTATGTATGTGTCAACACATAACTCTGTACAGTGTGCTCAGGTGATGCAATCTCCACATTGAAGGGGCTAGGCAGTCTGCTTTCAGAAAGGCCATGCTCCCTGATGTGGGCTATTCACAGACATTCCATAACTGGTTCAAGACTGCTCACCATGTGCAGAAGAGATAGGTTGTTAATTGGTTGTTCTGTTGCAAGTGGGGTCCATTCAAAGGCCACTCACCAGGTGAAGTGAGAAACCTGTTCTTCCTTGTTCCTGATTGTTGTTTAGATGAGAGATTGAGGCAATGCTATAAGCTTCTGGATGGGGAGAGGTCTTGAGACTTCTTTATCTGGGACCAATCAATGGCCCACAAACACAGACCTTCTTTTAGATGAAAGAGTATTAGAGACAGTTGTCTTGTGAACTTCAAAAGGTCAATGCCAAAGCTACTAGAACTCTGGGAGCCAGAGGTCATGCTAGAACTTGTTGGGAGCCTGATGGTGAAGAGCGAAGTCTTGAGAGAACTACTTGACCCAGCCCAGGGGTAACAGAGTCATGGACTCATTCATCATCTGTGGCCCACATGGAAGGGAACATGGTAGGGAAAGGATTATACAGAGATGGTGTTTGATTCAACTCTCCCATGGACTGAGGTGGTGTAGGGGAGAGTGTGTCCTCAAGTATTGGGGGAAAATGTTTGCACTTCTGTTACTTCGTAATTTCTTTGTAAAAGTTAATTGGTATTAATTGGATAAATAATACTGAAGCACCGATCGCTGATGGTTAGCAGTGGGAAGAACATGTTGGAATGGGGACTTGATCCAAAAACATGAGATAATCACCCCTCAACCCTTCAGGGGTGCCCCTAGAACCTTTAGGAAGAACCTTATTCTGAGTCCTGACACATCTGTGAGAGTGGGAGTTGGGATAAGTCTCCTTAGAGGTCACAAAGGCTACACATATAAGATATACACAGTGTAAATGGAAGGAAATTCCAGAGGGAAGAGTCTGGTGATGAGCAGGGAGAAAAGGGACCTTGAAAGATCTACCAGCTGACTTGTGACCATATTATCTTTTCCTATTTCTAACTTCTATATTCTAACTTTCATGACCCAAAGAGTAAGACTCTGACTCCAACTCATGATCCAGATACCAAAGTACTTGCACACAGTAGGTACTCAATGCCTATTGACAATAACAATGGTGCATCTGGGTGTCAGGAATAACCTGCTTCAGGGATAACCCACAGTAGAGAATGACTACGCAATTGGGAACTCAGACCTTCATTCATTAGGCAACACCAAAAATTTGGTGTGAAGACCATTAAAAAAAAAAGACTTTTCCATCCTTGTGCCATAGATAAGCCTGCATAAATAATCATAGTATAGCCGTTAAGAGAATTTAGAACTCTGGGCTGTTTTAAATCATTCTAAATTGGCTTGGTTTTGTGCTTGTACTCACACCATCCCCTGAGAATTGCTTTTTGCTGTGATATTTTACTAGTAAATGCCAGATTGGATTATTCTGAGATAGGGAAACAATCCCTTGGGAGCACAAATAGCTCATCAGTCTGAGGAGATGCTTTCCAGAAAGATTGAAAAGCAAAATATGGGAAAGCTGACAATGGCATTGTGTTTTTTCAAAATGCTAACATGAATCTGATGCTGGGTTTTTGTTTTATTTCTTTGTTTGTTTTTTGTAATGATACATTAGAATCAGCCACCTGCGCCTGAAAACACAGTGTACTTTCAGGCTGCCAGCCAGTGTGGGAGAGACTACTCTCTCTCTCTCTGCAGCTCATCAGAAACAGGACGAGGACAGAAAATAAAGACCGCAGCAGGGTCAGTCAGTCAGTCAATAAATATTTATTAAGTACCTACTACATGCCAGGTACTATTCTAAGTGCTGGGACCATCTACAAAGTCACACCAACATGACCTCAATTATTTTACAACCGCTAACCAAGCTTCTGGTGGCAACTGAGTGAAATATTTCAGTCAAAATCTCCTAAGATTTCAAAGCTAATGTTTTGGACATGGTTCCTCAGGTCCATTTCATCTATTAAAGCAACAAAGGGAAATTTGCAGAATAGGTTCAGTTTTATGGAATATATTCTCCATAGCTTTGGCTAAGGATATCGGAAAGAACTGTTCCCTCATGACGCTATCAGGCAAATGGGCTCCTCTCCTAGCTCAGGCTTGGATCTAACAGTGGCTGTAAGCGCAGACAACCTTGAGGGGGGAATCATTTCCCGGCCTGCCTAATGTTATAAGTAAACAAGAAAACAGAGGCCATGGACTATGAAACTGAAATATCTTGGTTGGTTGGTAACCTGGAGTTGAAAGCTGCTATTGATTAAAGTGATGATTGTTAACAGCATGTTGATTATGGATAGAAGCAAAAAACAAGATAGGTGAAGCAGATAGGAAACACAGTGGGTGAGCCCTGTACCTGGAGTCAGGAAGACGTTGAGGTTACACGTAGCCTCAGACAACATATAGCTGTGCGATGCTGGGCAGGGCACTTCATCTCTGTCTGACTTAGTTTCCTCTTCTGTCAAATCAGGATACTAATACAGCATCTGCCCCCAGTGCCCCAACCAGGGTTGTATCAGGATGAAATGAGACAACACCTTCAAAGTGCTTCACAAACTTTAACGTGCTATGTGATACTGGCTGTCATCATCACTATTTTTTTTAAATATGGGGATCTTTCAGGAAGAGTGTCTTTGATAGAGCCTCTAAATGAAACAGAGTGTGCAGAGTCAAAGGTCACCTTCAATCTACTAAGAGATAATGTCTAATAATACCTAACATTTGTAAGGAGTTTACTATGTGCCATGCACCAAGTGCTAAGCACTTTACAGTTATCTCATTCAACCGTCACAACGACCCTGGGAGGTAGGTGCTGCATGATGATCCTCATTTGACAGAGGAGGAAACAGTCAGATCTGCCATAGCATTACCGAGTTTCCTTAACAGTGCTATAATACCTACAGGGGTACATGAATCTTTCATCATCAAAATTTTCTGCTCCTATAGGTAATACAATCTATTGAATAAAGGCATACATGGGCAAAATATGGATTTAGCTTCGTTCTTCTGAAACAGCTCTTCACTATATTCAACATACATGAAAAATTGTTGAGCAGGAAAAGAGTAAACTACTATTGTATGACAATCTTACATGAGTTGGAAGACTCTGACCTTTGACTATGCCATGTCTTGAACTGTCTGAGTAATTTTTACTTTTTTATACTTTCTGTATATTTAATAGACTAAATAGCAAAATCTATTTTAAAGTGAACACAATCTTATTATTAAAATCCTAAATTAGATTTTTGAATGATTGGCTAGATGTCATTGGTGCCCTTTCCTTTCTTTGGAGAGGGGTATACGTGACATTATATTTGTTTTTCATTTATCACACCCATTTCATCCAGTGTGGTGAATGAATGGTTAGGTGGTAACCTTGGATCTAAATCAGGGAAAGGAAAAAGGAGGAAATCCACACACAAGACTTACATGGTCTAAAGGTAGTCATTAAAGGACTTTTTTTGAGGTCCTTCATTATTTCTATATTATTCATTGAATGGTGTAGTGCAACAGAATGGGTCACATTTTAGTACCTCCCTGCCGCTTACTAATCTGACCTTTCTGGGCCTTGGTTACTTAAGTTATAAAATGAAGAAAGTTAGATTACATGATCTGTGAGGTCCCTTCCAGCTCTTACATTCTATGATTCATTTTAGATATTTTGAGGCTCTGAATTTTTTTATATTGGTACCTTGGGGACATGACCTAAGGATATCTGCTTGTCATTGTCAAATACTTAGTCGATTAAATAAATTCCCATCCTTCCTGGTGATCAGTGGCATTCGGTGTGGAGTAGAACCCAAAGTTCTGACTTCAATGAGCTCAATAGAACACTTGGAATAAAGTTTCCTTGCTAGGTGAGCCTGCAAAAGTTGTCTGTAAGGGTAATTTATCCTTTTTGCAAGTTAACATGAAAAATTATGATATCAATGCCAAGAGAAATATCCATGAGAAGGTCTACTCCATCAAAGTATTAAAATTAAAGATGTATTTTCTTATAAGTAGAGCATCACATTATCAAATTAATTTTTATAAGAGAAAACCTTCAGGGACTCCTCCCAATAGAATGGAACATGCAGCTGTCCAAAAACCCCCAACACACTCACACAATATTACGAAGAAATTTCAATAATATACCCCTATGTAATTTCATTCAAAGGGTGGTTTTTTTTATTTTTTTTTAATCTGAGAGGGTTAGAACTGCGTTTCTGGTTGCTACTCTTCGAAGAAGAAGGAATATAACTTATGTCCGAAGTTTGCTTCCCACCAAATACTAGTTACACAAAATCTTTCACAAATTGTTGACAGTGAATAAACCCATTTATCAAAACAGACAGCAAACAGAAATCAAAGCAGTTACATAGATTAGAATACGCCAGATAATACAAAGAGTGTCTCCCTTAGAATCCCCAATTTCACCTAAAAGAAAATTCACCAAAGTCTCAAAGAAGCCAAGTCAGAAATCAGGGACATATAGAGGTCTCTACTTCCCAGTCTCTCTCTCTCTCTCTCTCTCTCTCTCTCTCTCTCTCTCTCTCTCTCTCTCTCTCTCTCTCTCTCTCTCTCTCTCTCCCCTTTCCCCCTCTCTTTAGTTCTTTTTCCAAGGAGAATCTAGAGTCATTTGTATCCCCTCTGGAAGTAGGCAAGGAGAAAAAATTTGCTTTTCTCCCAAGGTCTATCCTTCATGTAGGGACATAGAAAGTAATCAGTCTGTCTACCAATCTGGAATCATATTCAAATAGCAGAATCAGATTACACAAATTGACTTGTCTTTTGTACACTGTAACTATTATATTTTCTAAAAATGTATATAATCCATGGCATCTGAAAATAACTATTTAAAATAAGGGCTTTTAAAAATGTAATATAGAGGTCTATGCTATAAAAGCACTCCTCCACTGTGCATTATAGCAATCAGGCTGACTTTGAGTCCAAAGACTAATTATACATTTGGAGTTATGAGCTACTGTATTTAACAACAATCTTATTATATCTATTTTCCCCACCCATTTGCATCCTTTGGTCTTCCCAGTTATACCTCCGGATGAGAGGTAGGGCAGAGTCAGTGCCTCTTTGGGACTCTCTAGGGACAGCCCCTTCTGGAGACTTCCAGGTTTGTTCAAAGTGTCCAGTCACTTTGGGCACTCCTGACTCTAGCTTGGAGAGAAGATGGAGGAGGTCAATCCTACTTGAGGTAGCCGAAGGAAAAAATCCTGGGAAGACATGAGAGGAGTGGACAGCCTCCATCATGTCACTAGTCCTAGCTTGCTTCTCTAAAAACTTCAGGCAATTTCCCCTTGAGTAAAATGTAGGATCCTCTTTCTTGGTTGAACTGAGTTGACTTGCTTCCAGGGTTCTTCCTCCACTCTATATTGTCTGACATGTATTTTCCTATGTATATCTTGCCTGATTTCTGTTTTGCTATGATTTGGATAAACAGGTTTCTTTGCTATTTGCTATGTGTGTTCACTGTGGAACTGGCATTTGGTGGGAAAATGTCAAACTTTGGATGTAAAGCATGGGGTCCCCTTCTCTCCAGAGCGACAAAGCAATCAGAAGCTAGATGGAATCTGATCATATACTGTAGACTAATGATATTTAAGGGAGCAGATAGATATGCTTCTACCTTGGTACGTCTAGGAGAGACTGATGGTGTTCTCTAGTCTCAACTTCCTGCTCTCCCTTCCGGCAGGAAAAGGAAAATCTTGGAGAAGAGTGGGAAGAGCCTAGAGATTTCTATTGTGCCTCTCTATGAATCACACACAAGGACAGTACCCTCATCATATGTGGAACCTCACCACACTTGGGGTCACCACCCCACTACTATCTTTCTCATATCAACAATATTTTAAGTGCCTTTTTTTGTGTGATGCACTTTCCTAAGAGTGCACTTATGAATACAAAAGCAAAATGGTCCTTTCCCTTGAGGAACTTGCATTCTATTGGGTATAATGGTAAAATAACTTAATTGGGGATCAAGAAACCTAGAGTCTGGTCTCATTATCTCCTGAATGACCTTGAGAAATGCTAACTGTGCTGCTTTCTTCTATGAGATCATTTCCTTCTTGTGCTGTAGAGTTAGAGCTGGGAGAGACCTTCAAAGTTGTCTAGTCTAGTTTCACTTTGTAAATGAGAAAACTGGATCCCAGAGAATTTCAGAGACCTGTCCAAGGTCACACAGGTCCTACTTAGTAGAATAAGGATATGAACTCACTCTTCGTATTATACCATACTGCCTCAGTTTCCTCACCCATTTAAACAAAGGGAAATGGCCTTAAAGGTTGTTTCTAATTCTAAATCCTAAGATCCCACAATAAAATGACTTCTAAGCTCCCTCTAGCTCTAAAAGTTCTATTGTTCTAGGTTTTTAGATTAAATTCACAGAAGGATAGGCTCTTAATTTTGGAAACAGAAGAATTGGAAGGAAGGTAAAAAGTGATGCAAAAAAAGAAAGAAAAGAGCATCAATGAAATATTAAAAACATACAGAAGACAAAGTAGGGGGACAAAGACAAGTAGGACAGTATTGGTACTATTGTGCTAAAATTTTTTAAAATAAGATGTATAGAATAGAAATTCATGATGTCATATACTAGCTTCTTTTTTAGTATTTGGAAATGTTTATATGTGTTGATATTTATTAAGTTCATAATAAAAAAAATTAAAAACAGAGTCTGGGATGAAGCTCCCTGGGACACCCAAGATTAGTGGGTGTGATATGAATGAGGATGCAGCAAAGGAGCTGAGGAGTGGTCAGAGACATAGGAGGAGAGTCAGGAAAGAGTGGGGTCCTGAAAACCTAGAGAGAAGAGAGTGTCAAGGAGGAGAGAGTGATCACCATATCAAAGGCTGCAAAGAAGTTGGGGAAATGAAGACAGAGAAAAGGTCATTGGATTGTCAGGAGATCTTTGGTAACTTTGGAGAGACCAATTTTGGTGGAATGACAAGGTCAGAAATTAGATTGTAAGGGATAAAAAGGAGACTGAGAGAAGAGAATGTGGAGGCATCTATTGGAGATGGCCTTTTCAAGGAGTTTAGCCACAAAGAGTAGAAGAGACATAAGAAGATAGAGAGAATGGAAGGATCAGAAGAGAGGCTGTGATATGCATGTTTGTAGGCAGTAGGGAAGGTGGCAGCACATAGGGAGAGATTGAAAACAATTGATAGATTGGGATTTAGGGAAGACAGATGGAATGGGATCACTTGAACAGCCAAGGGCGTTAGACTTGATAAGGAGAAAGCCTACTTCCTCATGTGAGACAGGGGTGAAGGAGGAGAGAGTGGCAGTAGACATATGAGTGTAATGAGATGAAGAAGAAGGAAGATAAAGCCATAAATGGCTTTAATTTTTCTCTGTAAAAATGAGACCAAGTTCTTAGCTGAGAGGATGGGGAAGGGGAAGCCATGGGAGATTTGAGAATGAATGAAAAGGTTCAGAAGAACCACTATGGGGAGTGGGATAGTGAGTGGATGAGGAAGGGATGGTATGATTCCCTAGCAGCAGTGATGGTCCAGTTGAGTTTGTGAATGTAACATTTGGTTAGAACAGTCATATGATTGTTCAGCAGTACCTATTTAGGACAAAGTCAGCAGATGACAGGAGTGAGTCAAATCTGAGAGCCAGTGAAACATAATTGGTAAAATGATAGAGGAGTTAAGGACCTAAGAAAAGAAGATAATGTAGAGTTAAATTGCAAAAGATTGGTTCATCAAGATGGGGGAGTGGTTAGTACAAAGGAAATGACTTGGGAGAGAATCAAGGGGTTCAAAGAATTAGAAGTCATGATGTGTAAGAATAGTAGCATTTGGTAAGGGATGGCAGAGGGAAAGGTGGAAAGCCGATAGATTGTGGTTGAATAAAGAGATTTTGGAATTATTTAATACAGAGGTAGTGCATTCGTGGGTGACAGCAAGATCCAGTGTACAACCATCTTTCTGTGTGACTGAAGTGAGGTGGAGGAATAGGTAAGGGGAAGTGAGTAAATTGAGGAACTAATTGGTTAGGGCATTTGAGGAAGAGTCAATAAGTATGTTGAAGTCCCCTAATATGAAGGCAGGAATTGGTTTGGAGAGAAAAATTGTGAGCCACATGCTAAACTCATTGAAGAAGGAAGGAGAGTGATATGGGGGGCTGTAGATAACAGCTACTAGGATTTTGTTTGAGTGATAGAGATGAATCGTAAGTCCTCAGAGGAAGAGAGGTTACTTAGGGATGGAGGTAGGGAAAGAACCTGGAAGTTGCAATGGGGAGCAAGAAGCAACTCCTCCATCTTGACCACTGAGTCAAGGCACAACTTGTACTGGAAAGGGTGGCTGGGGAAAATGTATCACCAAGGGGGAGCGAGGTTTCAGTTATAGTTAGAAGGGGAAAGAAATGGAAGAGGAAAAGATTTAAAATGAAGGGAAGTTTGTTGGCTAGGCAACAGACATTCCAGAAGGCACAATGGAAGGGGACGAGGATGTTCATTTGGAACTTTGAAGTGGGAGGGTTGAGGGGGATGAGAATAAAGAACTGTGTAGTGGAAGATGGGGAATGAGTTTTGGATAATGACCTATAAGGATTCAGAACCACTGGGATATGTAGGATGTGACTAGGTAAGAGACTGCTCATCACTGAGAGGAAGGTACCACTCCTTGTCCCAGAAGAGACCAGAGACTGGGCTGGAGACAAGACAATAGGAGGACCCATTTAACTACTCCTCTTCCCTCAAAAAAAAAAAATCAGTTCAACAAAGTTAACCAATGCATTCATAATACTAGCTAGTATTTACATAGAACATTAAGGTCTACAAAGCACTTCACATCTTCTCTCAACAACCCTGTCAAATAGGTGTAATTGTTGCTGTTAATGTTCAGGCATTTCAGTTGTGTCTGACTCTTCATGACCCCATTTAGGGTGTTCTTGGAAAAGATATTGGAGTTATTTGCTGTTTCCTTCCCCAGCACATTTGACAGATGAGGAAACTGAGGCAAATGGGGTTAAGTGACTTGCCCAGGGTCACAGAGCTAGGAATTGTCTGAGGTCAGATTTGAACTTCAAGCCCAGTGCTCTATTCATTGCACCACGTAAATGCCCTGGATGTGATTACTATTCCCATTTTAGAGCTCAGGAAATTGAGCCTGACAGAAGTTAAATGACTTGCCCAAGGTTACTCAGCTAATGTTTGCGGCAGGATTCAAATTTGGGGCTTCCTGACTCACAGTCCAATATGTTACGCAGTGCATCACCCAGTTGCTTCAGACTGAGTGTGACAGTAAAACCCTAAGTGTTTCCTACCCAAAGTTCTCCCCTGGACAGAGAAGAAAGTCCACTTCCTTCTTTGGGTCCAACATGGATCATGGTAAACAACATTTCATTTTTTGCTCTTATGGCTCTTTCTATTACTCTTTTGAACAGTGCATATTATTTTCCTGACTCTGTTTGTTTCCATTTGCATCAGTTTATTTAAGTTTTCCCATGCTTCTCTGTATTCTCCATATTCATCATTTTCTAGGACACAGCAATATTCCATATATTCATGTACCAAGTCTGTTTAGCCATTCTTAATGGATGGCCATTTACTTTTCATTAATATTTTAAGATGTGGAAATGGAGACCTAGAAAGATTTAGGGAGTTGTTCCAATTAGTTATGATAATTACTTGGTATAGGAGAAATTTCTGACTTCTGAAGGCTTAGGAGAGGGATCTCCTAACTCCTAAGCTAATTGTCTTTCTATTATATTGCATAGTATTAATCAACACACAAGTGTTATTAATTACCCATCATGTGCCAAGATAAGAAGGTATAATGATGATGAATTTAACCTGGGGGGATATTTGCATGGTAGAGGAAAGCACTTTGTTGAGGGGGATGGAGATAGGGGTCAAAGTGATGGGGTCAATGTGTCTAAATGTCAAAATAACTATTTGAGGTTTCTCAGTGGCTGGGGGGACTTGGAGGCTTGGGATTCAATTCAAATTTTGAACTGAAAGGAGGAAGGGGCAGTAAGTTCTTATCTAGTGGGTCTTAGAGTTTTAAGGTCTTAGAAATTGAAGCTCCGGTAAGGAATTACGGTTTCAGCAAGAAGATGGGTATGATACTCAAAGGTTGCAGGGTAAGAATGTCTACTGTGGAGAAGTTCTACGATCCCCACAGTCCCCAGAGAATATGGATTTATTCTTGAACTGTACATTGTAGCGAAACACCACCCCATTATAACTTAAGAGTCAAGAACCTCCAAAAGCAGGATCTCCCCAAATCTAGGCACATATGGAGGATCTTGCAAGGGTCACTGAAAGCCCTGTCTGCTCAAACATATCTTCTGACCTATGCTATTGGTCACTGCAGATATAATACAAATATATCATTTGTGAGTGCTTAGTACATTAACTCATTTTCAACAAGGTCACCCACATCATGCTAGTATAGGAAGCTTTTCCAGGAGATGAAAGTAAATTTTGCTGGGGAGTGAAAAAGTTGGAGGAGAGGCTCCACTAAGCAGAGGTGGGTAGATAGCATGAAGGATGAGCCACGTAATGTCCAGCCAGTTTCAAAGTTAGTTTTGTTCAACTAAAGTTCTTTATTACGTTGGAAGCATTGGGGTGATGGTGGTAGGTTATCAGAAAATGTCAAGAAAACATTTATTTCATTTTCTTTATTTATGTTACATACAATTTTGTTTAACTCAGTAATATTAACATTGTTTTGCTTATCTGTGTTGTTCTGAATTTCCTTCTGCTCCCTTCTGTGTTTTCTTAAATGTTTCATTGATGTTTTAAAATTTTCTTTTCTTTTCTTTTTTTGCTTTACACTCAATAGTGATTAGTCAATAAATGTTTATTAAGCACTTACTATGTTCCAGGCACTGTACTGAACTCTGGGGATACAAATAAAAAAAAAAGACAGTTCCTGCCCTCAAAGGGCTTACAATTTAATGGGGGAAGATAACACACGAAAGGATGCTAGAAGGGTGATAGAGAGGATATACAGGAAATGGCAGCTTATTGGAGAAGTCAGTCAGAAAAGTTCCAAAGTAGTGCAACCAGGTGAGAAATGAGAAGATGTCTGAGCTGAAGTCTCTCTTTCAGTTGAAGTTTATGGCCCCACTTTCCCATTAGAGAGGCAGAGGGTGGGGTTAAGTGGAGTCTTAAGAAATGTGGAGTCAGGGGCGGAGCCAAGAGAGTCGGGGGCGGAGCCAAGATGGCGGAGTAGAAAGACTCACCTATGCTAGGTCCGAACCCACAGCCCATAGATTTCCTGTAAAAAGAACTCCTGACAAATTCTGGAACAGTGGAAGCCATGCAGAAACACAGTGGAGGAGATTTCCATTCCAGAGAGCCCTGAAAAACCGACCGCAAAGGTACCCCGGACGGGAGCAGAGCCCTGCCCGGCTGAGCGCTCCCCTCCCCCGCTCCGGCCCTGTGGCACTGAGAGGAGCCGAGCAGACCCAAGCAGGCGTCAGGGACCTGAATCTCCAGCAGCTGCGAAGGTCCCTCCACCCACAGATGCACAGGTCAGTGAGAGAGATGGGCTGAGAGGGGAGCGGAGGATCTCCGGGACTTGGACCCCCTCGGGAGGCTGAGGCCGCTTGGCCAGAGGCAGAGGCAGCTACGGGCAGAGCAGGCTGGAGCTCGACCACAGCTCCATTACAAAAGTTCTCGGTATAAACCCCCTGAGGGAACTGAGCCTGAGAGGCGGCCCTGCCCCCACCTGAGAACCAGCAGATAAGCTCCCATTGAAGAGCAGTCAGGCCTGCCGCCAAAAGCCCTGAGGCTGGGGAGCAGCATTTGAATCCCAGACCCCAAGCACTAGTTCGGGCAGACCTAGGCTGGGGTGGAGAGGACTCTCAAAAGTCAAGTAACTGGCTGGGAAAATGCCCAGAAAAGGGAAAAAAACTACGACCATACATGGTTATTTTCTTGAGAAGATAATTCCGCCATTCATCTCTGATGACGAAGAGGTCTGCCTACCATCAGGTAAAGACATAGGAGTCAAAGCCTCTGTATCCCA
>CM053769.1:697515777-697549197 GCA_028658325.1 Potorous gilbertii | reverse complement strand
GCCTAGATCCGCCCAGCTAGTGCTTGGGGTCTGAGATTCAAATGCTGCTCCCCAGCCTCAGGGCTTTCAGTGGCAGGCCTGGCTGCTGTTCAATGGGAGCTTAAGTTCTGGTGCTCAGGTGGGGGCAGGGCCGCCTCCCAGGCTCAATTCCCTCAGGGGGTTTATGAGGAGACCTTCTGTAATGGAGCTCCTGCCAAGCTCCTGCCTGCTCTGGGAGCCTCTGGCCACCCGCTGCCTCTGCCGCTGCCTCCCGAGCCACAGAGACACCCCGCTCCCCTCCCAGCCCGTCCAGACGTCTCTCTCACTGACCTGTGCATCTGTGGGTGGAGGGACCTTCACGGCTGCTGGAGATTCTGTCCCTGAAGCCTGCTTGGATCTGCTTGCTCCTCTCAGTGATGCGTGGCCAGGGCAGGTCTGGGCTCCGCTCCCGTCCAGGGCGCGATGGACCTTTGGGATTAGTTTTTCAGGGCTCTCTGGAACGGAAATCTCCTTCACCCTGGTGCTGCACGGCTCTACTCTTCCAGAATTTGTTGAGAGTTCTTTTTATAGATAATTATGGGCTGTGGGTTCGGAGCTAGCAAATGTGAGTCTTTCTACTCTGTCATCTTGGCTCCACCCCTTGAGGTAGTTGGATTTTAAAGGAAATTAGGGAAGGCAGTAGGTGGAGATGAGGAAATGGGATAGAACATGACAGCCAGGGGGAACAGCCAAGAAAAATGCCCAGAGTTGAGAAATGGAGGCCAAGTGTCACTAGACCTAAGAGTATGAGGCAGAAAGTAGAGTGTAAGACAGGTAGGAGGGGCCAAGGGTATATGCCACACAGTGGAGTCTCTGAGTCAAATGATATAGATATTTCAGCTCCTTTGTTTAAAGAATATACAGTATGTTCCAAATGTCTCCAGTAAAGTCTAGCTTTAAATAGCTTTAAACTGCACTGAAACTTTTGGGACACCCTAGATTTTGAATAAATATTACTTTAGACCCACTCATACATAGAATTTTGATGCTAATGGGTCTGGGTCTGGTTGAGCCATCTAGGCATAGTCTTTTTTTTTCTGTGTATGAAATACTGCAGAGTCAGAAATATGCCACTGGGATATAGCATCTGGTGATCAGGTGGCAGCTATAGGTAGAAGCAGCCTTGGGCCTGGAAACTCTGAGGTCCATTCAAACTTGTGTAGGAAGCTTGTCCCTCAGCTGGAGGAGGGGAAAGAAGCAGGGGGTATATGCTTATACCTTTGATTAGAATTGAACTCTGGAATTAGAAACGTGGTTTTCCTGAGGCCTGGAAAACCTTCTGTAGCAATAAGTTCTATTTAATAGTGCCCACGCTATTGCTGCAAGGTCCTCCATCTCAGGACAGCAGAAGAGTCAAAATAAACTGTTGAGAAAGGGACTAAAGATGGTACTCTTTATGTAGAAATAGGTAGCTCTGAAAGCAGGAATGTGCTGGAGCCAGCTCTAACAACTTAGGAAAACCAATTATTAAATTTTCAGTGAGAACATTATAGACCTCGTAAATCAGCAAACACACTACCAATTAGGGCTTAATTTATTGCTTTATCGATTATCTAGATTTAAGAAAAATATGGAGAAAATGTTAACAATGCAAATTAAACTTAAAAACTTAAATTAAACTTAAAAGTGTGCTGTGGGTACACTAAGTTAAATATTAATCAGCACACCTCTGTCTGTAAATTCAGTTCATTGTAATTCCTCTTCCAGACCACTAAGACAAAGATTTAAGGAAACAAGATATTGGGGGTAACCAAAAACTATATCTAAGATTAGCCTGGGTATAGAGCCATGGTCTAAACTGATCCTATGGTAAAACTGTAAATTGTAATTTATGTCCCCATTTTCCAACCTTCTTCACATCTCATCAGCCATCACCTCCATCTCCTGTCCCACTCCCTGGAATCTAGCTGGAATCAGTATGATGGACTGTGATAAATGGAAGGGCTCAGAGAGCCTTTGTTTCATCTTGTCCAGCACTATTTTCTCCAGCTCACTTACTAGTATAATGCTAATAAAAGTTAAAGATCTTCTCCACCCATTACTGAGCCTAGTCTGTAAGGAAGGCTGATTAGAAGAGATTTTTTTTGATTAATTTCTAATGAGGCACTGATTCTCAGGGGTTGTGATGCCCTCTGGCTCTGAAAAGTATATTCTCTGAGGTGAGGTTTTGTTTTGGGCCTTACTCAAAGTAAGCTGCTTGTTTGGAAGTGTTTGTTTGGCCAGATGAGACTCTGTGAAGCCACTAAGGAACCCTCAGCTTTGAAAGCCCAGATGCTGGTGCTTCTCCTTCTGGTAACTTCGTATGTATGGTCGGACAGTTGGATCTGTCTGTTGATCTGTGATGTATGTATTGCTTATGGTCAGACAGTTGGAAGCCCTGTTTATTGATTACTATTTCTTTGTATTTTCTCTGAAGTTCAGGGTGCTGACTTTTTCTCCTGAACTAAGTGAATAATATATGTGCTTGATTAAAGTAGATTCATGACCCCCTCAAAAGTTGCTTTTCCTTTCAGAAAAGCAGATCTAAGATCCTATACAGCAGGTCCTTCTGTGTATGCCAAGGTTCTTGCTTCACAACTAGCTATCTCCATAAAATACCACCAGTCATACACTGTGTTAAATCTTCCCTCATTAGAATGTAAGCTGGTTGAGGGCAAGGAGTGTCTTTCTTGCTTGTGTTGTGACATACAAGTTCAAGAGGCATAGTTTCTAGGTAATTAATAATTTTATTAATTATGCCAATGAGTGATTAATTTATAAAATCAGTGGCACTCTCAAATACCAAAGATGATTCATTGAGGTTTCTTTATGTTCAGATGATCTTGGAAGAGTAGGATTTTCCCTGACAGCCAGCAATCAACTCTGATTGGTTAACAATTAATGAGAAATGAATATCATGATAAGAGGTGTACCTATTCTAATGAGGGCCTGGGGTCAGTGACTCTGATCACTCTTGCTCCCAGATCACCCAGGGCAGTCTAGACGAAGGATCTATCATGTAACCTAATCTTAGGTTAACACAATAGGGTTCCCCACTTAGGTGGTCTGAACAAGATTGAGGAGAAAGTTAATCCAATTTCATTATCAATAATGTCATTCAGATGCTTACTTGACGTAGTGGAGAAGGAGGAAATAGGATGGGAGAAAAACCCTTGCTCTCTCCCATAATTGGTTATTTAATAATCATTTCCCTCTTGGTGTTTATATCTCCAGCACACAGCAAAGTATCTAACACATAGGTAATTGTTTAATAAATTCTCTATCCATCTATGTTAGACTAAGAGGAGACAGTTGAATAGCAGTTTGAATGGTAGGCCTCAACTTAGTAATGACAGATAACATCTACTGGCACTGATTTTCAGGGGAGTGAACTGTACCAAATCTAGTCCCTGGCTGTATAATTGGGAGCTACCACATCTAACTTCATTTGCCCATAATGGCTAGGGTGAAGTGGCTATCCTTTATTGGGTAAATCCTCAGAAGTTAAGAAACTCATGAGGTTTTAGTCTGGATTTGGAGATTACATCGGGAAGTATACAGTGGGTTTGAACAAGGAAGAAGGTAGACACAAAGAGGAAAAGTTAGTAGCTGCAACCAGCACAGGATTAGGGTAGCACCTGCCAATGTAGTCTGTTTGCT
Organism: Potorous gilbertii; assembly: GCA_028658325.1. NCBI lineage: Eukaryota > Metazoa > Chordata > Mammalia > Diprotodontia > Potoroidae > Potorous > Potorous gilbertii. Next base: position 697,545,540 of record CM053769.1, on the reverse strand, counting down.
AACAGCTGAGAATAAACTGAGGAAGCTTAGAGTCAAGGTCTTTCATCGGATGGAGTAGGTAGAAGAAGGACATTGTGAATGGATTTGCAATATTGTCTCTGAAGCCAGGAGTCCAAGTGGAACTCTGATGGTCTTGGAATGAGTGTTAGAAAAAACTGCACGAGAGAGTCATCTGAAGATTTCTGTACTGCCTACTGAGATCAAGTCAAAAGAACACAGGAAACAATAGATTCTTTTCTTACCTTGCCAGCCCATTCACAGTAAGGAAAATTTTCCTACTCCAGTGAGTTTTCATTGCTTAACCTCTGGCATATTGGGGAGTAGATTACAGCTATTCTGTGTAGCAGAGGGAATGAGCCTGTTTATTTTTCAATGAGTTACCTTGTAATTTGTCTTAGTTAAAATCCCTGATGTTTGATTTGTGATTGGTTCCTAGATGGTCTATACAAAATGCATTGAGTAGAGATTCTTTTGTGTCTATACAATGCATTAGATGGGTACTCAAACATTATTTTGCATAATTGAGCTGGAGGCAGCTAGGAGCGCCAAAATGAAGGGAGGACGATGATTCCAGGTGTTTGAGTTGGAGGATGTTATGAGCAAAATTTGAATGTGTGGAAGCAGAGAGAGGGATTAGTTAATAGAAGCATGAGCAAGCAGCAGGACTATGAGTCATTGCTTTGTCAATGAGATGTGAGTCAGTGCATGTTGTGAGTGAATGGGGTTGTTATTTGGGCACAGATCTCTGTGTAATTTGAAAGTCTGTTTCAGGTCTTTGGCTGTGGATCCCCAGAGAGTTCAAGGTGCCCCTTTAGGCAAACCTCCATTTAGGGAATGTAGTCGTGACTGAGAAGAACAGGCAGGCAGGCAGCCCCAGACTGCATCCACCTAGTGAAAATGAGCAGCCCCAGGTGCTAATACTAATCCTCATGGAGTAATTCAAGCATTTTTGGAACTGTGATAATGAAGCCCAGGCAGATGTAAATATCAAGCGTTGTCCTTAGTCATAGGGGGAATGTGAGTGGGCACGAATCAGCAGGAGAATGTTTGGGGGGGAGGGATGCTCTGTGTCAATCTAATTCACACAAGTCAGAAAGAGCTAAGAAGGAAGGGGAAGAAATGGGTGGGGGGAGAGAGAGAAGACAGAGACAAAAAGAGAGAGAAGACAGAGACAGAGAGAGAGATGAAACAGAGAGAGAAAGAAGAGAGAGAGACAGACAGAGGGAGAGAGAGCATGTTGCCTAGTCAGAATGGCCAAGTTACATGAAGTGAGCAGGTTGTTCTAGGGATATCTTCAGCAATTCAAGTGTCAAACTGGAGGGTGCCAAAGTTGCTAGATGATGTGTCCTGGCATAATTGGGTTGTTTGGGTTTTAAAGAGACCATAGGACCCTGAGGTCTGTTAGTTGAGGTCCTCAGTTCTCTTGCCCCTTAAGTTCTAGCAAGAGTTTTGTAATACATATTGGCAGAGGGCCCCAGTAGAAAGAGTGGAGAAAACTGTAAGCTTTAAAGTTCTGTATGTTAGGAAATACTTAGTATGTTCTTAGAATAATAAGCAGTAGGGTGAAGCAAAATAATGAAATAATGCTAAACTTAGGGTCAGGGTTCTTAGGTCCAAAGGCAGGTCCTAATACTTACTAACCAAGTAACAGTGGCCAAGTCACTTAACCTCAATAAGTATCCATATTTCCTTATCCATAACATGGAAATAATAACAGTTGTACTAACTCCCACCATGGTTTTTCCAAACATAAATATTTATTGAATTCTTTTGCTGTACACAGGCAGCCCAGGTCATAGGATTCTTTTCACTAGATTGGAGCAACAGTGGAATTTGGGAGCCTCCTGGGTGTCTGAGCAGCCTTTTTTTTAAAGGACTGCCCTGTTCACCTCCTGGCATGAGGAAGGGACTAGAAAAGGCACCCTAAGAATTGGCTGTTTCACAAATCTATCCTTGGCTTATTTACTGTATCAAAGAAGGATCCTTACTCTATGGCAGAGACACAAAAAAATGCACAAAAACTTTTGTGAAGATGATTCCCTCACCACTGGTACATGGAATGTGCACATGCTTACGGACAACATGAAATTCAGTTGATCTGAAAGATGAATGACTCTGGTTGTGAGAGAACTCAGCAGGTATCACACCCAAAGAGCAGCTCTGAGTGAAACAAGCAAATGAAGTCCAGCTTACCAAAGTGGGAGCTGGATACACAGTGTTCTGGAGAGGCTACAGTGATGGGGAGTGCCCTGAGGCTGCCATAGGTTTCACAATCAAAACTAATCTAGTCAACAAGTTTGCATGCCTCCCAAAAGGAAGGGACAGGCTCATGACAATGTGATTGCCACCTGCAGGAAAGTGCCGTGCCATGATGATTAATGCATACGCCAAACCCTGATGAGGTCAAAGAAAAATTTTATGAAGACCTAGAGACCCTTGTCATCAGTGTGCTGAAAGAGGACAAGCTTGTAATCCTGGGTGACTTTAACGCCAGAGTAGGCATATACATGGCAAGGAATCTTTGGAAGGAATGGAGTCAGAAAGCACAAGAGTTTACTACTAAAGACTTGTGCATCTCATGACCTCATCACCAACCAAGTCTTCCATTTACCTTGATGTAACAAAACTTCGTGAATTCACTCACCCAGCAAAAATTGGTGTTTAATAAACTATGTCATTGTAAGGAAAGGAGACAGACAGAACCTAAGAGTAACAAAGGTAATGTGTGGAGTCTTGGAGCTGCCACTTCTGTTGACTCTGAGCATTTAGCTTGGAAAGAATAAGTCTATGATCCAGATCAGCCCAGCATGCTGAACCTCTCCAAGCTCAACACTCGGAGTCAACGTGATGACTTCTAGAAGATGGAATGTCAACAGATTAGACTGCTTCTATGAGAATGTACAGTTTATTGCTAGTTTAAAAGGAAAGCTGAGCCAACATATGGTTGGCAACAGTGGAGCAAAGAAGATTTCAGAGATTTGGTGTGCATTTACTCATCTGGGCCAGAAGACTTGCGGACATCAAGATTAATTTGAAGAAAATGATGGAGAAATTCAGAAGTTGACAAACAAAAGACGAGAATTCTTCAGAGTTTACCAGAAGGATAGTTCATCTATGCTAAGTAAGATGGAATCAAAAATAAAGTGCAAGCAAGACTTAGAGAGATACAGTATTCTTGACTTTGTAAAAAGGCAAATGAAACTTAATTTTATACTGATAGTATCAATCCAAAGCACTCTTACACTGCCCTGAAGATTATTTATGGACCAAAGACCTGCAGTGCATCTCCATTACTCAGTGTTGATCGAGTCACCTTGATTAGTGATAATGACAAGGTCCTGGAGAGATGGGCTGCAGACTTCCATGGTATTCTCAGCAGATCATCATCAATCAATGCTGTAGCCGTTGACAGGTTGAGGTTAATCTCTCTCTAGCTAAACTTCCATCTGAAGAAGAGGCTTTGAATACCATTAGACTCATCATGTGTAGCAAAGCACATGGTGCTATACCAGCTGAGATTTATAAGGCAGGGATCCACTGCGCAAACAAAAACTGACAGGAAATTTCCAGGTTATATGACAAGAGGAGGTCAAGGTGGCCTCCATTCTCTATAAAGGAAAGAGAAATAAGTTTTCCTGTGATAATTACAGGGTATGTGTGTATGTGTGGAGGGGGGGGGGCGGTATCTCAGTCATTCCAGAGAAGATTCTTGCCAGAGTCCCCTTTTGAATGGACAATGGTCATCTACCCAGGAGTGGCTTCAGAAAGGGCTGAGGAATGGTTGACATGATACGGTGTTTGCAGCTCACCAACTCCTGGAGAAATGCTGGGAGCAAAACAAAGGTCTGAACACAACATTCCTCCATCTGACAGAAGCCTTTTATACTGTCAGTTGTGAGGACTTGTGGAAGGTCATGGCAAAAGTTGGTTGCACAGAGAAGTTCATCAGTATTTTGTATCTGTTTCATGATGGCATACTTGCACAGGTTCTGGATAATGGATGATGTCCTTGCACTTTCCCAGTCACCAGTGGAGTATAGCAGGGCTGTGTGCTTACTCCCATACTTTTTTAACATGATGTTTTCAGTGATGTTGTCAAATGCCTTCAATGAGGACAAAAATGCATCAAGGTCAGCTACTGCACTGATGGTAATTTATTTGACTTGAAAGGGCTACAAGTCAAGATTAAAGTGAAGGGAGAATTGGTACTCAATTTTTTGTTTTGTAGATGATTTTATACCCAGTGAAACCTCTGAGGCTGAAATACAACAAATTATGGATCAATTCTCTGCTGCTCATGCTAATTTTGGTCTGACAATCAACACCAAGGAAACAGAGTACCTGCCAGCACCACATACATGGAATTATTGGTTACCAGAAATGGAGAAGTTTTGAATGCTGTGGATAAGTTCACTTACCTTCGTAGTATACTCACACATTGACAGAACTAGCTCAGTGTTTGGGAGGCTCTGAAGGAAAATGTGAGAGAGAAGAGTTACTAGACTGACTACCAAACTGAAGGTCTACAGAACCATTTTGCTGACTTTGTTGTGGTATGCCTGTGAAACTTGAACAGTCTATCAGTGATGTGCCAGGAAACTGAATCTCTTCCACTTAAATTGTCTTAGCAAGCATCTGAAGATCACCTGACAAGATACAGAACAGGAAACTGAGATCCTTTCTCAAGCTGAACTGCCAAGCATTCTAACTCTATTGCAGAGAGCACAACTGTGGTAGGTGGGCCATGTTTAAATGCCGAATGTACATTTGCCTAAAAGACTATTTTATGGAGAACTCGCATGAGGCAAATGCTCATATGGAGGTCAGAAGAAGCAATACAAGGACACTCTCAAGGTATCTCTGAAGACTTTGGAATCAATTGTGAGACATGGGAGACACTGGCAAAGGAACACCCAGCACATTTGATGACTGCATCAAAGAAAGCACTGTGGATCTTTGAGCAAAGCAGAACTATAATAGATCAAAAGAAATGTGAGATGTATACATTTAGAACAATTTCCATTCCAAATGTTCATATGGACTATTTGTATCAACCTGTGGTAGAGCCTTCCGGGCTCATGTTGGTCTAATCAGTCACAGCTGGACTCACTGTACCTTCACCACAACATGCGTCATTTTGGTTCTCTTTCAAAACAAAGGACAACAGCCAGTGCAGCCATCATTCCACAACACATCCAGCCCTTATATTTAGCACTACCATTTTTTTATATTTTTGCCAATCTGCAGGGTGTAGAGTGAAATTTCACAGTGGTTTTGATTTACATTTCTCTTGTTATTAGTGATTTGAAACATTCTTTCCTGTGACTGTGAATACTTTGCAATTCTTCTTTTGAGAACTTTTCATATCCTTTGACCAATTATCTATCAGTGAATGGAGAAGATAGATAGATAGAGAAATGTATGCATGTGTGTATACATGCATATACATAATCACATACATATGTCATGGTTATCAAATTCTTATCAAAGAAATCTGATACAAAGATTTTTCCCATTCAACCACTTCCCTTCTTATCCTAAGCACATTAATTTTGTCTGTGCAGAAGCTTTTCAGTTTCAAGTAATTAAAACTGCATATTATGTCTTTCATAATTACCTCTATCTCTTGTTTGCTTAAGGATACATCTCCCACAGATTTTTAAAGGGCTGCCACTCTGGTGTCATAGGATTGTCTGCCTTAGCAATAGCAGTTCAGAGCTTTGCAGTGCTGGTACTAAAGGGTTTTGGCCCCCAGTAGACTTTAACTCCTAAAGGACTGTGGCAGCACTGGCTATTCATCCTCAGCCTGGACAAATCCTCACAGCTGGGGTCTCCACAAGATTGGAAAGAGGGCAGGGGGACCCTATGTGGAAGCAGGTTTTATTGTAAGCTTGTGTCATATCTTTGGGTCTGCTAGTGTAGCCGTGCTGCTGGCAATGGGGAGTTTGGGGACGTATATTAAGTAAGCGCAGGGTCAGTGTCAGTTCATGAAGTTGTATTTTTGTTTTTAATTTTTAACGTTCTTTTAGATTCTGGGTATTCTTGACCATGGAGACAGCTGAAGTTACTTTATCTTTGGTGCATAATTTCTGTTTTAGAGGTTTCAGTGGTTGTGGGGATCAGAGAAAATATCTGGTCTTCCTTCTTGCTGTTCATGTGACCCAGAAGTTCTCACATTTCTGTAAGAAATGTGAATTATTATTTTTATGTTCTGAGTATTTGGCAATGGGATTTTTCACTGCCTAGGTGATAAAAATGCCTCTTTGTCTCTAAGTGGGAATGATATAAACTAGATGGCTAACAACTTTTGAGTGGTTTCATCCCTTTTATCTTTATACTCACTATATTCTAGGGCTTAAACTGCCACCTTCTAAGAATTATGAGCTATAGCTCAGATCTCAAATAGAACCCCAGGGAAGTGGTAGGCTAGATTCTGGACCTGGGGGAAAAAAAGTGATAGTAATGCTTCTGCATGATCCTATTATAGGCAACATTTCTACAATAAAACAGTGTAACAAAACAGCTTTGAAAAGTAATAAATTGTCTGTAAATATTAGGAACTGTAAATATTGTTTCTCTGGTTGTTTCTAGAGTTTTAACTTCCTGGGAAAGTAGATAATCCTTCTGTCTTGACAGGAATTTCTGGGAAATCCTGGTATAGCCATTTTCAATTTTCAGTATTTTTAGCACCTAATGCTTTGATGCAGACCTCCTGAATTAATCAGATCAGTTTAATGGGGACACTCCAATTATAGAACTTGGGCAACACCAAGGGCCAAATTTATAGCATTTCATTTTATATGCCATATTTAATCATCACAAAAGAAATATGTTAGGTTGGCATAGCTCCCTTCAGTGGGTCAATCTGTTAGCATTTTATCCTTTAATGAGTAATGTCATGCATGCTTTTATATGAATGGAAGGAGAACAGAGTAAGCACAGCTAAGAAAACAATAGACATAATGACAATAAAGATGTAAATCAAGATAACTTTAAAATGAAGCAAAATGTTATATAGTCATGATGGCCAATCTTGGGCTTCTAGAAGAGATGATAATGTGAACCTACCTCCTCTCCTTAGAGAGGTGATGGAATATGATTTCAGAATGTTATATGGACTACTAGACTTGGTCAAAATGTCAGCTAGTTTGTTTTATCTCTTGCTCTGTGACACAAGTTATGGAAGACTCACTTGGATTTAAAAGTGGTTGATCTATGTGATGTAAAAATAAACAGTACTCATAAAACTTTAATTTTTTATGTGTTATATTGATCTTTATAACCTCTCATTTGATCTTTATAAATACTATCTAGCATATATTCTTATCTTAGCCCCATTTTAAAGGAAGGGAAACTAAGGCACAGAGATCTCAAAATCATCGAAGTAGTATTTTAGCCTTTTCTCTATTCCCTCCTTCCTCAACTCTAAAGGATAAGTTCATCTTGATTCTGACATTCATCCTTGTTAAATATGCAAAGAAAAAAACTCTACAAGTATTTCAAACAATACCAATGCCCATTCTTTTCTACTGGCTCTTTAGGTGCCATTTTGAAAGATTCTTAACATGTTCCAAATGCTTATTGATCTTGAGTTTCAGAGGATCAGATATCCTCTGAAATGATACTTGCTTAATTAAGAACCTTTTGTACTTGCATATTTTTATATGGAAAGTTTTGAACCTGAGTGTAAATGTGTATGGGGAAAGTAAAATGCATTTAGATGCTCTTAAGACAAAAATCCATTTCTTCTGATTTGGTGTCCAGAAGAATTAACTTTGGGTAGACATCCAAGAAAGAAAGGGACCCTTTCTGTTGCAACTGATGTTCTTGGAATGTATTTTCTGATGAAACTGGCCACCAGTTATCTGAGAGTATCTGACAGAGTTCTTAGTTCATTAGCAATGTTCAGGTTGGCATATATCTTCCACATTTTAACCCAATACCCTTAGAGAATAAGTCAGTTTTATTGTGGCAAGAATGCTAGATTTAGAATCAGTGTCAATAAATTGACAAACACTTCTTAGAGGCTTCCTACACACCAGAACCTTTTGATAGTCACTGGGCATACAAATTCAAAAGTGAGATATTCTTCCTTTAATAATCTTAGATTCTGGGGGTGGAGTTAAGATGGCAGAGTAAAAGCAGGGACTTACTTGAACTCTCCCCCAAAGTCCTTCAGATACCTATAAAATAGACTCTGAACAAATTCTAGAGCTATAGAACCCAGAAAATGACAATGAAACAAATCTTCCAGCCCAAGACAACCTGGAAAGTCGGCAAGAAGGGTAATCTCACCAGGCAGGGAGTAGAGCTCAGTCCAGTGCACTGGCAGAGACTGGCTGAAGCAGGCGTCAAGGGACTGAATCACTGGCAGTTATGGAAGTTCTCAGACTTCCCAACCCATGGATAACAGAAAAATCAGTGGGAAAACTCTATGGGACCTGAGTGAAAGAGGAATATGGTCTGGCTAGGTCTGGCTACAGCCCTTGGGCACTGAGGGTGGTGGCAGAGGAAGTAGCAGCTGCTTCTGGAGCTCTAAGTCCACAGATGGTGGGAGATCAAGCAGCTGATACAAAACCCCTGAAGCCTGAGAGAGTACGCCCACCCCCACCCTCACCCCCACTGGAAGCAGAATCCTATCTTGACAAAGAGTTAGAAAGTCAAGGATTTGTTTGGAAAGATGAGTAAACATCATTAAAAAAAAACCTCAGACTATAAAATATTGCTTTGGTGACAAAGAATATCAAAACATGCAACCAGAAAACAACAAAGTCAAAGCTCCTACATCCAAAGCCTCCGATAAAATTATGAATTGGTCTCAGGCCATGCAAGAGCTCAGAAAGGAGTTTTAAAATCAAGTAGGACTAGAGGAAAAATTGGGAAGAGAAATAAGATGCAAGAAAATCATGAAAAATGAGTCAACAGCTTATAAAGGAGACCCAAAAAATACTGAAGAAAATAACACCAAAAAATACTGAAGAAAATAACACCTTAAAAATAGTCTAACTTAAATGGCAAAAGAAGTCTGAAAAGCCAATGAGGAGAAGAATGCCTTAAAAAGCAGAACTGGTCAAATGGAAAAGGAAGTCCAAAAGTTCACTGAAGAAAATAATTCCTTCAGAATTAGAATGGAGCAAATGGAAGCTAATGACTTCATGGGAAATCAAGAAATCATAAAACAGAACCAAAAGATGAAAAAAATAGAAAACAATGTGAAATATCTCATTGGAAAAACCACCGACCTGGAAAGCAGATCCAGGAGACATAATTTTAAAATTATTGGACTACCTGAAAACAATGAAGAAGAAAAGAGGGGCAAAGAGGGAGTGGGCTAGACATTTTCTTTGTCTTAATTCTTAATCTTCTTTTTCTTAATTCTAAGAAATTATCAAGGAAAACTGCCCTGATATCCTAGAACCTAGGACTTAATCACTGATATTGTGTGACCATGGGTAAGGCACTTAACTTCCCTAAGTCTCAGTTTACCTATCAGTAAAATGGGGAAATAATAGCTTTAGTATCTGTCTCTTGGGTTTTTGTAACAATCACATGAAATACCATATGTTATAACAGTTTTGCAAGTCTTGGAATGCTATGTAGATGTCAGCTATTATTATGTTTTGAATGCTTCAAGCCTATCATTCTCATTTGTGACACACAATCAGTAGTGACTACAGTTTTCAGTTGGGATACCAGTTCTTGGGAGTCAGAGGTGGGGCTAAGTGGCTTCTCTGATTCTAATCCCAGTGTGTCTTCTTGGTTTGTTACACCATCTCCTTTAAATAAAGGGAGTTTTGATAACAGCAGATCATGAGAGAAAAGGTCCTAAAGATTTTCTTCCCATCTCTGTGAAATTTTATTTGGTTTGTCATAAACAACACAAGATCATAAAAGTTTAGGGCTAAGAAGGATTTTAAACCATTACTTAGTTTAATAGGAACTCACATTTATATAGCACTTTGAGATTTTTAGAATATTTCTTACAGAACAACTCTGTTAGAGTTGGGTTTTTGTCTGGTTGGGGTTTTTTTTCTTTTTTTACTGGATCTGTGATTTCACTGGTGTAGAGAACTTCCCAAAAAGAAACTCTCTCTAACCAACACAGATGGGCTCCTCAGCAACTTCTAATTTTGCAAAGTCTCCCTGGGGTTGTGAGGGATCAAGGGATTTGCCAAGCAAGGGTGACAGAGAAAGGATGTGTCAGGTAGATCCAGCTCTTCCTGATCTCAAAGCCAGCTTGCTGTCCAATGTACTGCCTCATATCTGCCCCACTTGAAGTGAGAATGTGATAACACCTTAATCTAAAATGGCCAGGGTCTCACATTGCATCCTGGGTCATCTCCAGTTGTCCTGATGAACATCAGGCCACTGGACCCATGTAACTCAGGGGAAGAAAGTGAGGTTGGTGACCTTGCACAGCCCTCCCTCACTCAAATCAAAGTCAACTGCAAGTCATGTCATCATTGATGTCATGGTCCTCTTCGAGAACAAAGGACAAACACAACCTCATATCTGTTCTTCTATTTCAGTCTTCAGAGGAAATGGAAACTAAAACACTAAATGTCTAGGCAAGGGTCTTGGGTCACCTGGTTACTGAGTCTCTGAGGCAGAATTCAAACCCAGATCTCTTGACTTCAAATCCTACATGCTACTTACTCCCCTACGAACTTTCATGTATTTTTATCAGGACCTGAGTTCTAGGTCCCTGTTTTGGCAGTGACTTTCACTCTGTCCTTCTCCTCTGTTATTACTGATATATCTTTTTTTTAACAACTGAAAGTATGGCACATTGTGTTCTAACAGCTTTTTCTCTTGAAAATAAATTTTTATTGTTTCAAAAACACCAGTAGAATTCATGTCCTCAAACAATGACACTGAGAAGCTATTTGGAGACATATGATCAGCATCAATATTCAGTTACTGGGCTGTGAGATGTTATTTACCAGTAACTTCAGAAGGTCTTTCTTTCTCCAGCAAGTACCAAAGAAGACATGACATCAGTGTCAAATAATTTTGCTTCCCTTCCTGCACTGGGGATCTCAGAGGATATCAGTGTTTGCCAGGACACATTAATATGGCAGCTGACATTTAGAAACAAAAACATTCCTTCTAGTTTGACCAAGAACTCATGTTGATGTCAAGCTTTACACCATGGACCACTGGAATATGACATTGTATAACATAAAAATTTGCATGACACACAAAACTTTCCCTTTCTAGTTCCAGCCTTCCGATTTCCACTTTCCAAAATGTTGTGAACAAGGATTGACATTTTTCTCACATATCACATCCAATATCTTCTTTAATATATCACTTTGTTATTACATGTACTAGCTAAGTTTTCTCCGTGATTCAAAAACTTTGGTCACTTATAAGTTTCATCCTGATTTAATTCAATTCTTTTTCTCTCTCTCTCTCTCTCTCTCTTTTTTTTTTTTTTTAGTAATATCTGTTCTTAATTATCCTTTGTAGCCTTTGCTTTTTGAGAAGTTATGGAGTTGAATTTCCTTTTAATTATTTCCTATACATATTCATTTATCCTATATGTATCTTGCTTGGCATATATTTGTTTGCAAGCTGTCTCTCCCAGGAGATTGTAAGTTCCTTGAGGATATAGACTGTCTTTTAACTGTTGAAAGTTTTGAACCTGTAGGACCTCCTGACACTGAACCTGAATGATTTAGATCACTTGATCTGGCTAAGTAACATGATTTCTCAGGTCTTCAATTCCTTCATCAGTAAAATGAAGAAAATAGGATTTATATTACCTACCTCATATTGTTGCTGTATAGCTCAGAGAAGCCAATGCATATAAAATATTTGGTAATTCCAAGGCACATTTGAAATTTAAAACTTTTTAAAAATATATATATTTTCCTAGTTATTTAACCCAAATGCCCAGCATGTAGAGGGAATTTAATGAATTTTGTTGAATTGAATACCATATAATGCACTACTCTTTCTTGATAACATCTTTGGTTTCAACTGAATCTTCACGCTAGCATCATTTCAATTTCTAGTTCCTTCCTTCCTTTTAATTCTGAGCCTTGGAATTAGCCTATCTTCAGGTCTTACAACTTCAAAATTTTCCCTGCAAAAATCCTTCAGGGACATGGCCAGAAAACTTTCTTTTACAAGTTTGCTTACGGGGACACACACACACACACACACACACACACACACACACACACACACTTTGAAATAGCTTTGGCTATAAAAAGAATTGTTATCATTAGGGAAATGCTAGGGGAGAAGTGGCTTGAAATTGCAATGGTTTCTCTACCCAAACCCTACCTCCCAACAGCTCCCTCCAATTTCTCCCTTCTTAATCTACCTCAATCCCACCATTCTTTAAGGAATTTTGAGCTGCTAGCTGTTCTACTCCACTCAAAAAAAAAAAATACATTTTCCTTTTTAGTCTACAGAAATAAGAATGAAATTTTTAAAAATTCATTTTTACTTGAAAATGAAGAAAGAAGCAAAAAAAAAAAAAGAAAGGTCAAAGCATAGGAATAACTGCATTTAAATAATACAGGTTTCCATCTAATGTCTACTTCATAACTTCACTTCTTGAGCTCCACCAAAAGACTTGTATATAGAACTGGAAGAAAAGGAACCTTCTGCTGATGAATAGCCTTCTTCCAAGCATTCCCTAAGATACAAGGGAGTTTCAGATTTGATGGGGATCCAACTATCCAGAGTGCCACTATCAACAGACAATCACGACTTCCCAAAATTGTGTGATAACTAGGTTTATTACAAGAGAAATGAAAATGCATGTGGAGCACAGGAAGTTCAGAATCCACACAGAAGTTTGCATATTTTTAACAGTACAACGAAGGAAAGAATGGATATCAGAAATCTCCACCTAAAAGGGCATGGCATAGGAGGGAGAAAGGTGCAGTAAAAGTGGGGAAAAGACAAAACCCCCTCCTGAAGGGAAGGGCAAAGCTGATGGCAGAAGCAGCGTTCTTTTCCCTGGGGAACTGCTGGCCCAAAGAGATAGGATGGTCCGTCTATCTACAAGGGCTCCAGCTGCACAAGCAATTTCTCAGCCTAGCATAGACTGACTGGCACCTGTCTTGACTCCCAAGAACACACAGGGTGTCCAGTTTGGGATGCAAATAAATTATGTCAGCTGGGGAGGGGGCAGGGTTTATCCTTGACACATTCCAGGCTTCCTGAACACTCTGGGACCAGTATTTTTGGAAAATATACAACTCAAAAAGATAAGTTCAGGGGACCCCTCAACATTCTTTGACATCACTAGCCTTGACCTTGAGGAAAACTTGTGGGTAGGAGAAGTGGGCTAAGTATTAGAGAGGGGGAAGAAGGAAGTAGATGCTCATGCAAGCAGGAGATATGAGTGTGAAGCCATTGATTGAGTCGGAGGGCAGATTCTCCCTTTCCAAAAAGAGCCATATTTTGCCTAACTGAAGGAGGTAGGCCAAGGACTTGGAAATCATACTTGAGTCATAAGGGCAAAGTACAGGGTAGGGAGCTGAGGCAGTGGGGGGCAGGGGAGAAGAAGGAGGAAATACAGTATGAAACTATAGCTTGGCAAAGAATCTGAAAGAGGAAATGCCCCTAGAAATAAAATCACCAGATGGTAAACACCCAAGGCTGTAAGAAAGTGAAGCATAAAGATTTTTAACTTTCCCTTCCTTCCCTCCTCCACCCCCAGGAACCACCACTGTTTTTTTGCTTTTTGTTTTTTGTTTTTTTGTTCTCCAGGGTTTGAAAACAAAGTCATACCACCTGTGGAAAGAAGTGAAAGTGAGTTGCTTAGAAAGGGAAAGATTCGTCCCTGAGCTCCAGGACGGTCCCCTGCAGGGAGGGAAAGAATCTTTCTGAGCATGCTCAAACAGGTGCTCCAGCTTGAGGAATGATTGACAGCTCAGCTGCCTAACTCCCCAGTGCCAAATGATGCTTTCATCTGCCTACAAGCTGGTTTGATCTGTACACAGTTGGCTGCCCAGATGCCAAACTCCCATTCTTACAACTCAGCTGCAGCTCTGGACTATTAAGAGCTGGAAAGGACCTTAGAAACCACTGAGAAGAAAGGGTCCTTACAAAATGAGGCAACTTATCTTAGGCGATTTGCCTCAGTCCTATAGAAAGTGACAGAATCGAAATTCAAATCCAGCAGCTCCAACCTTCCATTGGAGGCTTTTCTGGCTGCACCACACTGCTTCCAAATCCACACAGCTCTCCTACTGGTTTGCCTCTGGTGTAGCCGCTGATGAGTGGTTAAGGCTGGTCACAGCCTTCAACCTCCAAAGACAGTCAAATGTTTCATCCGTTGAGGGCTGCAGCTCTGTCCTACTTCTACATTTTAGCAGTTTATTCTGAGAGCAAGAAGTCAGCCTCTTACCTCTTCCTCTTTCAAAGCTTGGTTGCCTGCAGGTTCCAGTTACATGCCTCAGGAGCTATGCAAATGTAAGGAATTGCCATAGATTTGGCCTTGTGTGTACACTTCTGTCAGAGAGCAACTGGGTGTAACAGAAAGAGTACTTAATTTGGAATTAGATAACCTTAATTCTGCCACTGACATTGAGCAAACCACTTTCCCTTCAGGCTTCAGTTTGTTCATCTGTATATATATGTATTTTTACAGATGTACATATATATTTATAGATATATATTTACAGATATATATACAGATATATATGTACATATATATTTACAGATATATATGTATAGATATATATAATACATATATGTATTTTTACAGATGTACATATATATTTTTACAGATGTACATATATATTTACAGATATATATATAATAGTCAGAATTACATGATTTTCCAATTCAATTCAACAAGCATTTATTGTCAAGAACCTATTATGTGACAGGCACTGAGCTAGGCAACTAGGATACAAAAAAAGCAAGGAAGGAAGGAAGGAAGGAAAGGAGGATGGGAGGGAGGGGAAGAGGAGAAGAGAGAGAGAGAGAGAGGGAGAGAGAGAGAAACAATCCTTGAAGGAACTTTTGAATCATTAATAATTTGATGTCCACATGTCAGGAGGTCTCCAGTGGAGTAACACAGGGAACTATGCTTAGCCCTGTGCTATTTTAAATTGTAATGACTTGGACAAAGGCATAGAGAGAATGCTAATGAAATTTGCAGATGACACAAAGATGGGAGGGACAGTTAAGCCGTGGATACCGGTAGATCCAGAAGGATACAGGCTGGCCTAGGGAGGAATATCTACCAGATTGTCTGGCCCAGGGGGCTGGGCTAGCTCTTTTCCTTAAAAGGTATTGAAATTCTTGCTGAGACTTAATTGAAGTCCATCGGAGAGCAATCTGGACAGTAAAGGACCTTGAATGCACATCCTATGAAGATCAGTTCAAAGAACTGGGCGTGCTTAGCCTGAAGAAGAAAAGGGCCCACAATTAAATTAAAACCCCTCATTTTACCAGATGAAGAAACTGTGCCAAAGACAAAGTAAGGACTACCTTTGCTAGTAAGTATCTGAGGCAGCATTTGAACTGACTTCCTGACTTCCAGTACCCCACCTAACGTCTGATAAACAGTCCATCTCTGAACTTAGACTCAAAACCTTCCCAACTTGGGAGGACCTGCCAGAGCTTACACCCCACAATGAGAAGGCTTTAAGAAGCCAGGGTTATTTGTCCCACCTAAAACTTTAGTGGAGCACACAGAAGACCCATCCAATTAAAAGGGCATTTTTACTGGGGGATGAAGAGGGTAGTGCAGCACCATGCCTTGGACAACTGACATGCTGGAAATTTCTTAACCTTCCCACAGTCAGCATTATCAATATTCTTCTTCACCAGGTCTCCCTTTTAGAATTAAAATATCTAGATGACAAACCCTAAATGGAAAACTCCATAAATTAGGGCTTATGGTAAAAAGGAGTAAGAACTAGTCCTGTGATTTCAGTGATACTGGGAGCTCCCAGGTGAAGAAAGCTCCCTCTACCAATGCAGGTCAGCACCTTTGCTGCTACTTTTTTTTTTTGGTGTCCAGGGTGGAGGGGGACAATCAGGGTTAGATGACTTGCCCAGGGTAATATAGCTAATAAGTGTCTGAGGCCAAATTTGGATTCAGGTGCTCCTGACTCCAGGGCTGGTGCTCTAGTCACGGCACCACTTAGCTGTCCCTTGATTGCTACTTTAAAGAGTGGTCTGGAATCCTGAGAGGTCAAGCATTCTGCCAGTCACAAAGGCAATGTGTTTCAGAGGAGGAACTTGAACCCAGGCCTTCTTGATTCTAAGGACAACTCTTATCCATTCCTATAAAGTAAGGATAGGCTACATTAATTAATCAAGAAAATCAATCTATTCCAGGTTAGGGTAGAGAATAAGAGGTTATGTGATGTAAGCTAATTTGTAAATTTATATGACTTTAGTCCTTTTCAGCCCTTATTAGGTGGGATATGAGGCATGTTAGGAATGGGTATTGCATGATGAAAAGAAGCCACAAAGAGACTCTGGGGTCCTTTCTGCCCTCCAAAAGGAAGAGTACCATACAGTGGGAGGAAAAAGTGGGAACCAGATTTGGGATCTCATTGGTACAGGGAAATTCTGGGCAAAGAACTTTCCCCTAACAATACAGGTCAGCACCTTTGGGGGAGGGTGAGGGAGGAGAGGGACTTAAAGACCTAGAATGACTCTTTTTTTCATGAATCCTTTTATTAAGGGATTCTGTGAAGTTTGGATTCAGTCAAAGGGTGGCACTTGAGGACCTAAAGGGTCACACATGGCCTAAATCACTTAGGTAATTGACTTCCTTAGTCATACTGCCAATATGTGTTGGAAGCAGAACTCAAACCCAGGTCTAGGGCTCTGATAGGTTCTGATAGGGCACAATGAGAGGCACCATGCTGGCCCCTCACCGTGAAGCATCTATTTTTAAATTTACTTAAATTTTACTTTAAAATTACTTTTAAATATAGTTACCACCAAAACCCCCCAAATAATCAAATAAACAGACAAAAGAAGTGTCAAAATCTTACATAAAATCCCAAGCATCTTATAAGGGAAAAGCAGATGAATTAATAATAAAAAAGGTGAAAATATTTAGTTCTCTGTCTTTCATTCATAGGTATTACATATGCATGTATATGTATATAGATAGATAGTGTGTGTATGTGCATCTAAGTATATATACATGGGTGGATATGTGCATACATATGTATATGTATACACATATATGGAGAATATACTACATTAATATCATATGTAAGGATATAATATACTTATCAAAATATAAAAAGTTCATGGTCTCTGTCCTCATACATGTGTATATACATACATATATACACAAGTTTATACATGTACATGCATGTGTATGCACATATACACACATGGGTGTATATGTGTATACACATGTGTGTATACATACATGGACAGAGAAAATCTATTTTATATATTTAATGTTATGTGTAATATGTATATTTTATATTTTTGTCGTTGTTGACTTTGTATTACATCACTCCATAAAGATATCTCTTTATTTCCATAATATTCTATCACATTAATATACCATCATTTAGCCAATTCATTCTCCAATTGTTGAACTTATAGGTCATGTCTAGTATTTTGCTATTTCAAATAGAGGAAATACAAATATTTTTACATCAGGAGGTCCTTTTATATGAGGAGGGGGGAGGAATGAAGTCCTCTCTATGGAATCCCTGGGTTGGAAGGTGTGACCAACGTTATTGCTCTCCCAAATATTTGTCCTAGTGTGCCCCACCCATCAGACAGGTAGGTGGTGCAGGGGAGAAAGCATGAGCCTGGAGTCAGGAAGATGTGAGTTCAAATTCTGCTTCAGACAATAATTAGATATGTGACACTAGGCAAGTCACTTAACCCTGTTTGTCTCTACTTTCTCATCTGTAAAATGAGTTAGAGAAGGAAATGGCAAACCACAGCAGTATCTTTGCAAAGGAATTCCCAAATGTAGTCACAAAGACTTGGACATGATTGAATGACAAAAACCCTACTCATTCTCCATTCCCAAGATATATTAGAGTTAGGTAGCTCCAAACTTTTCACTTGGGAATCTTTTTTTTTAAACGATACTTTATTGCCACCTGCTGGTGACAGATCACCTAGTTTCATTATTTTATCTTGTGGCTTTCAGCAAATTAAGTAAAGGGACAAGGGGAGTTAGGCTTAAGGTTTAATAGCCTAGAAGACTGGAAGCAACTTTAATGATACATCCACTCTATCCCCCTTTTTCATACAGTACTTCCACTAGAAACAACCAGTTTAACCGTTTCCCTTTACTACCCCTGAATAGTGATTTCATCCCTATTCTCAACTAAAAATCCATTATTTAAAACCCTGAATTTTATGTTCTTTAATTTCCCAACTTCAATGCAGTAGTTCCATGTGGTCATCAGTCTTTGTATAATACCTCCCATATATGTGAAATAGTCATTTTTGTCCCTGTAACTGTCTTTTCTCTAGCTAATTAAATTGTGTCTCTTTAACATTTTCTAAATTATTAGAACCCTTTGTGACTCTCCTCTAAATTATAGTTAATTTTCTTTCATTCCCTTTAATTTGTAATGACCAGAACTGACCAGGTCTAAAAATAATGGGAAATTTCTCATTCTGGATCTATTATTTATTCTGTGACTTTGGACAAATCACTGATTTGACTTGTCAAGACCATAGACAAAAGAAGAGGATGGACTGAATGATTTTAAGGTCCTTTCTAGTTCTAGGTCTTCTAGTGACTCTATGAAAACCCCTACCAACATGTCATAGCTCCTAACTGCCATCTACATCAAGGATCCCATCCACTCTACTCAGGCAGATCATAACCCTTCTATAACTCAAAGCATTCCCTGAGATTCAGAGAATCTAACTGCACAGCTAGCAAGTAGCAGAGGCAAAATTTGAATCCAAATCCTCCTGACCATAATTCTCACATTATATCCATAATTCCATGCTGTTAGCTATATTTTTTGTATATATTACATTTCTAGCTCACTTTCTTAGTACCAGACATGCACCTCTACGCAAACCAAACAGATGAAAACTCAGAGCACACAAAAAATGCATTAGAGGTTTCTTAATCAATTTCATGAAAAGACCCTTTGCTTTATTACACAATTGCTGCTAGATTCATTTAATTAACATGTATCATGAAAATATTTAAAATCATTGAGTTTATAAGAATTTGATGTACAGACAGGAAAACATCAATTATGTAAAGAAAAGAAATGAATGTGTGCTAAGCACCTTCTATGTGCTGTGGGTGTCATACTGAGTGCTTTGCAAATATTATCTCCTTTGAGCCTCACAACAACCCTGTGAAGTACGGGCTAATATTATTGCCATTTGACAGCAGAGAAAACTGAGGCAAACAGAGGTTAAGGAACTTGACCAGGGTGTCACTCAGGTCACTCAGGTCCTGACTCCTGGTTCAGCACTCCGTCTGCCATGCCACCTAGCAAAGTGCCCCTGGACAACTTGGCACTGCCTCATGCCCAGCTGATTACCAACCCTTCCCCTCCCTTGTAACACCTAAGACATAGGTCTACAGCATAAAGCACACACAAGGATTTAACTTCCCCTTCGGAATGGGCCTGAGACAGGAACTGGACCTGGGATTTTATTGGTAGAGAAGTATTCCAGATGAGGAAAGTCCCCCTGTCATTTAAAGCACAAAAGAGCTGCCTAAAGCTTTCAGATATTAAGCGACTTACCCAGAATCCTATAGCTGTTCGACAGGCAAGACTTGAACCCTTGATCTGAAGCATACTTTTTATGTACTACCACACTGTGCCAAACTGTAATCATTCAGTGTTTTTTCCCCTCGTACTAACCTGCACTTTGTCAATGTTGGACGTTATGATTTTATGTAAAATTTATGTAAAATTCTGTGCCCATGTTTCAAGGTCCTCAGCAGCCTGCTCTGTTTGGGATCATCTGAGAAATTAATGAGCTGATCAGCAATGCCACTGTGTTCTCCAATTTAAGGTTATTGACCTATTTACTGGTGAACTTTATTTCAGTTCATACGTACTTTTTAATCTGACACCTATAGTCCCCAGCACAACATCTTGAGTACACTTAATATGTACTTGGTGATGGTTAGACTTAGAAATGCTGGAGTCTCTTCTGGAGACTGTTTCAGTGGCTTAAAGAAACTACTTGGCACAGTTATCCTAATCGCAAGCACAGGTGAGTATTTGTCAGTAAAGAGAAGAAAGAAATCTGTTTTTCAACAGGTGATATTAAAACATCCAGTCCTTATATAAACACAGGAGTAATAAACATGAATATACTTTTAAGATACTCTAACTTAATTTTTAAATGTGATTTCCATTTTTATTTCTTCAATTCAGATACATTCCAAACTGCTTTGTGCCTGATGCCAAAGAATCATTTACTCTACCTTCAACAGGAGTGAGGAAGAAGGACAAGTTCTGAGGGTGTTTTTCTCCTCTCAAGTTTTACTGATACCTTTTGGTTTTACACCACAGTCATTTCCAGACATTTCTGGATATTACCAATGACTAAGTGGTGGAGTGGATAAAGTGATGGCCTAGAATCAGGAAGATACCTCTTCATGAGTTCAAATTTGGACTCAGACACTTTTCGTGACCCTAGGCACTGTTCGCCTCAGTTCATATTTTGTAAGTTAAGTTAGAGAAGGAAATGGCAAACCGCTCCAGGATCTTTGCCAAGAAAACCCCAACTGAGGTTATGAGCAGTCAGACACAACAGAAAAAATGACTCAACAACCACATTTCTGGACATAACCTACTCCCAACCCTCAATGAGCCTTCTTCCCGTGTAACCAAAAAAAAGTAGCTAAGTAAATCCAATCAATATATCAGTCTTGTCTGATGATATTCCTCACCCCATGGTCTCTCACCTCTCCAAAGAAATATATTTCCTTGCATTTTCTCTGGGACCAAAATCAGTCATTAAAAATAAAAAGCATTTGTTTTCACAGAAGTGTCTTTGCACTGACATCTGGTGCATCAGGGGATGACCCAAAGATGGTTGTGGCAACCTTTGTCATACTTTACCTCCTCTGTTCTTTCTAACCCACCTTTTAATGGACGACTGCATGGTTACATTCATGTAAGAAGTATCATTTGTGAATAATTATGTTAAAAGAAACAAACACAACTTGGGCTCTTCATGATACCTTTCCCCCTAAATCCTTGCTTTCATACTTCAAGGGCCTATGATTTCATTGCTTTATGCAGATTGCAACCCACTATTACACTCACACTATAACATTGCATTAGGAGTATCAGAAGAAGGAAAGGTCCAACTGAGGTCATGGTTAAGAACTGCCTCCCATCTGACAGGAATAAATAATGACAGGATGTTCAAGTGTGCTGGATTGTCTCAAGTCCAAACTAAAATCTCACCCTCTACAAAAAGCCTTCCCCAATCCCTCTCAATGCTAGCTTCCCTCTGTTGATTATCTCTAGTTTGTACCATCTATATCTTGTTTGCTTGGTGTTCCCCCATTAGTCTATGAACTGCCTGAGAACAGACACTGGTTTTTTGTGTTTTTATTTTTGCTGTTGCTTTGCTTTTTGAAGTTCTTTTCATCCCTGTCACTTGGCACAGTGCCTAGCATATAGTAGGTGCTTAATAAATCCTTGTTGACTTGACTTGACTTGCTGTCAGGAATTTCTCATGGTAGGCACAGTGAATTTGGTGCTGGACATAGAGTCAAGAAGACCTGAGTTTGAATTCTGTCTCACACACCTATTAGGGATGTGACTGAGCAAATCACTTAACCAATCTCAATATCTTCATCTATAAAATAAAAAGGATAGACTAGATGACTATGAAAGTCTCTTTCAGCTTTGAATACATATTGCTGTTTCCCTCCCAGTCAGATGTCTTTCTCTCCTTTGCCTCATTCAAGGGGCCATGCCCTGACTACCTTTTAAACAGGTCTATTCAATGAATGGGTGTTGCCTCACCTTAAATGAGTACCAGGTGCATCGTGGGTTATCTCCAATCATCCTGAGGAATATCAGGTCACTGGATTCAGATGGCTCTGAAGGAGAAGTCAGGCTGGTGACTTTGCACAGCCTTCCCTCACTCAAAACAAAGTCATGTCATCACTTTTCTGATGGCATGGTCTTCCTTGCGACAAAGGATGAACACACAACATGAGTCCATGATCTCTGATCCTATGTCCTGAGAGAAAATTTTTTTAGGCTGTACTCCAATCACCAATTTTATTTCTCTTATCATAAAGAAGTCTGAAATGAAAAATTAATAATGCTAATAAACAAGAGATTCTAAAACTTTATTTTCAGAGCAAATCTTGGAACTGAGATTTTGGGGGGGGCCAATGGCCCATGGCACAGGACCTTCTCTGTAGGACAAGAGGCTTTGACCAACTATCTTGAAAGGCACTAAATTTAAGCAGAAATATAATTCTGAACAGTGTCCACTAGATTCTAAGGAATCCTCCTACCCTGTTCCATATCCTAGCATAAAAAGTTAGAAAATGACTGCTGCCTAGAAAAATGAAAAATCCATAGAAATTTCTATTTGAACAACTAGAGTACTTAGGATCTACAAAAGACAGCTGCTCCTTCACAGAAACAGACAACTCTGAGGAGATTATTTTCCCTTCCTCTTTCCTACCAGCCATTGGTTTGGGGGATTTTGTCTTTTTGGTTTTGTATCAGAAGGTAGAGGTAGTGGGGTCTATGAGGAGGGGAATGGGAAGGAATCTGTGGGTTCTTTACAATATCATTTCTCACACTTAGTTCATCACTTCTCCTCCAGAGCCAGAGCCATATACACTTAGTTCATAAATCCCCAAAGATGCCTGGGGGAACATCACTTCTCCTCCAGAGCCAGAGCCATATACACTTAGTTCATAAATCCCCAAAGATGCCTGGGGGAAACTGGGCATCAAATTTACAGGGTAGAAATATCAAGGAGAACCAACAACTGGGATAGGCCCCTGTAGCTGGGTTAGTATAGTCGTTTATGTGCTATACTATAAGGTAACACACAGGAAACAATGTGATAGTGAAAGTTTTAGAAGGGAAGAATCCAGGTATGTTCTCCTTAAAGATTTCCAGAAAAAGAACATTTCCCTCTTTCTAAAGTCTCACACTTTTGACCTCATTAGAAAGAGACAGAGTGAGTGTGAGTGTGAGTGTAGCCGGGTGGGCTTCCAGGTCCTCGAGTGTGGCCTTTTGACTGACTTTTTGCAGAACAAATCTTTTTATTAAGGGGATTTGTTCTGTGAAGTTTGGATTCAGTCAAAGAACTGCACTTGAGGACCTAGAGGATAAGATGTGACCTCGAGACCCCAGGCTCCCCACCCTTGAGACTCTAGAGGTTCAACTTTTCAGCTTATGTTACTCTGTGGGTTTTTTTTCCATTTAGTATTACTTTGAGCTGGCTAAGAGGGCAATAAAACAAAACAACTTGCTTGGCCACCTCTGCATCTTGCAGTTTTATAATAGCTGCGGGACGGGTCTTCACTTTCTCCAGACTGCCCAGCACTGCCATCTCTACTACCACGGCTATCATCAAACATCAAGCCGTGTTAATATCAGTTAATAGGTTTTATATAACATTAGAATAACCAGGCAGAGGAATGGGCATAAATATGGGAGGAATAGAGAACTGTCACTGAAGTTTCTTAAATGGTTCTAGTTGTCCTAGAAACCACGGTTTTCCTTCATTAATCCCCTTCTCTCAGAGAAAAGAAGTAAACCACAAATTGCAGAGGAATTCTGCAGTTTAGGCAGTTGCCCTCTCTGGCATCCAGAGATATGGAAGGAGGAAATTGTCTCTAGGGCATCAGGGGTCATCTCATCCAACCCCATCCACTAGGCTTGGCAATATTCCCTGGTCGTGGTGACCTCCGCTGCTTTGTTAAGCAAGAAAGCAGAGAAGCACAAATTCAATGCAAAGTATTTGACTTAGCAAAGTCAATTTGTCCTCAAGATAGTCACTGACCAACCTGGATCATGGCTTCTTCCTCCTTCTCCAAGTGTGTGTCTCCTAGAGTTCTTAAGTAATTCCAGAAGCCTTCACACAGTTCATAATCTCAATAGCTAGTCAGTTCCTGGGAAAGCATCTGAATCTCTATGATTATCCTGAGTCAAAGTCAGATGCAGAATAAGGAAGGGAATATGCTATAATAATAGTGAGGAGAGAGAGGAGAAGCAGTCAACATTTATACAGCCCCTAACCATGTGCCAGGTACACTTGATCATTTCCTATGATCCCCATAACCAACCAAACAAGCTAGGATCATTAGTGTCTGAGGATGAATTTGAACTCAGGGCTTCCTGACTCCTGGCCCAGGGCTCTATCCACTCTGCCACTAGCCATCTCATAACACATTCCAGTGCAGGGTTACAAGTGTAATAGTGTATTATTGAACTATAAGAAAGGATGTCAGAGCTAGATTCAGAGAAGCATGGGATGACTTGAATACACTGATTCAAAGTTAAATAAATTCAAAGTTAAAGTATTATTGAGCCATAAGAAAGGATGCAAGGGATAGATTCAGAGCAACATGGGATGATTTGAATTAATTGATTCAAAGTTAAACAACTCTTGTGAGTAGAGAGAGGGAGTCGAATAGGAGAGGTGGTTGTTGAGGTTGAAACAGAAAGATCTGGCAACTAACTGGCTACATGGGACTAGGGAGAAAAATGACACTGAGATAATGAACCTGGAAGACAAAAAATAGTAGGGCCTTGACAGTTTAGTAGAGGAGAGGTTTGGGAGAGAAGATGCTGAGTTCTGTTTGGGACATGTTTAATTTGAGATATCTCTGGGACACTCAGCTTGAAACTGGTAATTAGTGATGCAGGAGTGAAGCCCGGAGGAGAGACTGGGGAAAGAGGAAGAAGTGATGAATAATACCTTGCCTTAAACAATAACTTCCATTTCATCCCCAAGCCTTCTAGGGATGGAACCCGGAAGTTCTAAAACTAAAAGAACACTTACCAAAAGTAGAAAGAACAAAACCTTTCTGTTAAAACTCAAGCGGTGTAGTGGTGAGAATGCTGAATTTGTTGTCAGGTTCAAATCTTGCTTCAGAGACTTACCTCCCCTCTGAACCTGGTCAACTCATCCTTTCCCAGACTTTGTTTCCCCATCTGTAAAATGGGAATAACAGAAACTACTTAACAGGCTTATAAACTACTTATAAATAGTATAAAATACAATTTATAAATGTTACAGCAACAAAGATCCCTGAGGCAGCATCAGCAAGTTCAGGACAAGGGTACTCTGACTCTCAGGAGACTTCCGGTAGAAATGGGAAGAGAAAGGAGATGTGCAATTGACCAGAGCAATATTTTGGGGCCCCGCCCCCTGTGTCAGTCTGGTAAAGCCTATGACTTCATTCTCAAAATAATATTTTTAGTGCATACAATAAAATGTGATTGCAAAGGAAAAATAAAATAAAAAATAGGATTGCAAAGGAAACCAATTGTATTGAAATACTATCAACTTTTTTCTAGGAAAAAAAACCAAATTCATGGACTCCAAGATTTAGAACGCTTAAAAACTGAAAACTGCAGAAGGGTTCTCCTGTGGGGGAATGGCTAAACAAGTAGTGGCCTATGAATGCAATGGAATATCAATGTGCCATAAGAAATGGCAAAATGGACAGTTTTGAAGGAAACTGGGAAGACCTCTATGAACTGGGCGAAATAAGTGCTAGGAGAACAATTTATACGGTGATAAAACAGTATAGCCAAAAAAAATACAACAATTTTGAGACTCTACAATTCTGGTCAACACTGATAAACCGTGATAAATCCAAAAGAATGAAGATGAAATATCCCCCTCACTTCCTGCCAAAGCGATGATGAAGTTAAAAAGCAGTAAGAGACAAACATTTTCAGATGTAACTACTGTGGAAATTTGTTTTACTGAGTTACGTGTGCATGTGGGGAAAGCTTTCTATTTGCGGAGTTACTTTTCAAATTTGCTGACTGGAAGGAGAAGTAGTGGGGCAGACAAATTAACCAAAGAAAAAAATGGAAAGGGAAATAGGTAAGGAGGAGGAAGAGGGGGAAGAAATGAAAGCGTCAATATCTAAAAACACAGAAAAGAAGAGAAGGAAACTTAGAAAAGGATACAGGCAGGAAGGGCAAATTTCTTAGTTTCATTGACAGTCTTCTCTATTCTTATTTGCATATTGAAAAAGTTTGTATTTCTGATGTTTGTTAAGTTCATTTATGTATATATATACATACATACATATATACATATACATATATACATATATACATACATGTGTGTGTATACATAAAACCAGTAGCTATTTGCCCTCTGATTCCAACAGTTACGGTTGGAAAACTTCACACTTTGTTTAAAAAAAAATGTAGTTTTCCTTTGCCCTGTTTAAGATCCAAACCAAAATTCCCTGCAGCCTAACTTTATAATCTTACCACTATCTCTGTTTTTTGTTCTTATTTAGGTTTCTGATAAAGTAGCAAATAGACTTGCCTTTAGATCACAAAACCAATCTACTTATTCAATGCCATCTCAATAAAAATTATTTTATTAAGCTAGAAAAAATAACAAAATTCATTTTAAAAAAGATCAAGAATATCAAAGAAATTAATGAAAAAAATGTAAAGAAAGGAGGTTTAGTAGCATCAGATCTTAAACTATACTATAAGGCAGTAATTATCAACACTGTCTGGTACTGGCTAAGAAATAGCAAGGCAGATCAGTGGAACAGGATAGATATACAATACACAGAAATAAATGACTATAGTTAATCTCTTATTTAACAAATGTACACTACCCAGAGTCTCACCTGGCACATGAATCTTCTTCCAAGCCCCCAAAGTAAAACCTCACCTCAGGGTACATACACATTTTTCAGAACTGGAGGGCTTCATGTGGGCCTTCCTACAAAACAAGCCTCTTCCTACAAAATCAAGCTTCCCTTAATGACCTCCAGGTGAGGTCTATTAATGGGGGGAAGATCTTTAACTCTAATTAACATTACAGTGCAGCATGAGAAAAAAAATTCCCAATAACTGGAACAATTCAAAAGGGAAAAAGGTTTCCTCAGAAAACAGTGGATCTTCACTGGAGATCTCAAAGACTAAAAAGGCCTGTCAGCTGTTTTGTAGAGGGGATACTTGCTTGGGGACTATTTGGATTAGATGGCATCTGATTTCAAGTTTATGGTATTACCTTTCTGGATTTCAGTTTTCTCCTTTATAAGAGACTGCACTAGATAAATGCGAATGTGCCTTCTTTCACCTTTAAACTATGATGTCTGGTTGTGTAAAACTGAGAAAATCATGACCTCTCAATGCCCCTAGGTGGTGCAGTAGATAGAGCACCAGTGCAGGAGTCAGGAGGACCTGAGTACAGATCTCACCTCAGACACTTGACAGTCAGTGGGCAAGTCACTTAACCCCAACTGCCTCATTCTGGGTCATCTCCAGTCATCCTGATGAATATCTGATCACTGGATTCAGATGGCTCTGGAAGAGAAGTAAGGCTGGTGACTTGCATAGCCCTCCCTCACTCAAGACAAGGCCAAGTGCAAGTCATGTCATCATTTCTCTAATGGAATGGTCTTCTTTGACAAAGAAGGATGAACACACACACTTCTATAAGACTGCAAGCCACACAACAGTTTCAGATCTGCTTTGGTAGAGAGTTTTTCCCCTGAGAGTTCCCTGCACATAAGAAATCATAGATCTGAACCCCCTCCCCCCAAAAAAGTTTATTTACATTTATGGGTGATAGAGCCAGAATTCATTATTACCAATCTTTGTGGTTCTCACCAAAGACAAATTATGTTCTCTCACTAAAACATCCCTTGAAGTTACCGGTCAGATATCCTATGCTACATGACTCAGGAGTATGTTTCAGCCAAGGAATTCTTATGTTTTCACTAAGGCTACTATGAATGGCTTTGAAATGGCATGAAGGAGAAGGTGATACACTGTGACCAGAGTCTCTCTTGAATATTTAACCTCTTTCTGACCTCCAAATTTGAAAGAAAGAGCATCTCCTTATAGGGACAGATTAGGAGAGTTTGGATTCTTAGGGCTGCACAGGAAGTCTTGAGAAGGCAGTCTTCCTACAGGGCTCTGAACAACACAGCTAGCATGACACTTTAAGGCTTTCAAGTATTTTACATCTTAACTCATTTCATCTTTAAGCTGCTTTGTGGGGTATATACTGTGGGTGTTCTTATTTTCCCATTTTACAAATGAAAAAGCTAAGGGTACAGAAAGGCTAAATGAGTCACACTCTCAGGTAGGATTTAAACTCAGGTCTGATTATATGGGCCGTTTCTATGCAATGTGAACAAACAAAATAAAATAAACACACACAACAAGCATCTGAAAATGTGATATCATATTCACAGAATCACAGTTCTAGACTTGGAAGGGCCCTCAGTGCCCACCCAGACTGAAGGAAACTGTCATGGTAATTTTTATTTATGTTGATTTTTATTATTCAGGGTTCGGGTCATTCCTTCTGCAATTTTTGGTTGACTAAAAGCCTGTCTTCTCTTAATATTAACTTTCCCAAACCCAAACCTACAATAACAACGCTAAGGGAAGGCTGTTTGACACTTATCTGATCAAAGTCAAAGGGAAGTTTGAATTCTCCAAAGTCAAAGTCTCACTGTGTAAGACGCCAGCTTTCTTGGGTTACCCTGGTGACATATACATCTTCCCCCTTGGTCCTCTGCTCTGTCACCTGACTCAGTTTACCTATATAGTCTGCTTTTTCTTAGGGGGTGCAGGGGACTCTGACTTTAACAACTTCTGTGACCTGAGGATGCGCCAAGCCGAAGATGAACTACAGGACTCCAACGTGGAAAGGAAAGATCCCTCACCCTGACATAATCTTGTCCGACGTAGGCTGTTGGGACCCTTTTTAGCTGAGATCTGCGCCCCTGCCTTAAATTAGTAAAATCCGGGTTTTTACTTCCATAATTTCTGCATTTTGTGGTAGATCCGTTCTGGCAGCAATGCCC
Source organism: Potorous gilbertii (assembly GCA_028658325.1). Classification (NCBI taxonomy): domain Eukaryota; kingdom Metazoa; phylum Chordata; class Mammalia; order Diprotodontia; family Potoroidae; genus Potorous; species Potorous gilbertii. Next base: position 697,516,556 of record CM053769.1, on the reverse strand, counting down.
TCACACACGTATTAAAAAAGAGAAGGTAAGCAGCCAACTCCAGACAAACAACCCAGTTACCCGACTTCTGAAAGAGTGAAAAACCTGGCAAATGAAAATAGAAATAACCAGAGTCAGAACTGACATAGGGCTTGTTTTACAGATAACATCTCATGTTATTTATCCTGACAGCAAAGCTGGGAGGTGTCACTGTCACCCCCATGGTACACATGACCAAGTCGAGGCAGGCCAGGGTCACCCAGCTGGTGAGGCCTTCCTGACCTTTCACCTTCCCCCATTCTTCCAGAAACACTAAGATCACTCCCGTCCCGCCCCCCCCCCCCCACCGTAGTCCCGCTGGTGTGCAGAGCGCATGCGCATCAATTGTACACACGCTCGCTCCTCCCCGCAAGCGGAGACTAAGGCTCACGTCACTTCCGGCTCCGCTCTGAGAACACTTCCGGGGCCGCGCGGCCCGTGTGCGTGAGCTCCTCGGCTCCCGCCCTCCCCGCGCCCCGTCGGTAACCGGAGAAATTAAAGTTGTTGCCAATAAAGTTTTCGTTGTTGTGGTTCCGAAGTTGGCCCGCGAGTCCGGCACCGACGGTAGCGGCCAGCGCCGAGGCCCGGACCGGGGCCAGCACCGAGGCCAAGGGCCAGCACCGAGGCCCGGTCAGGGGCCAGCACCGAGGCCCGGACCGGGGCCAGCGCCGGGGCCAGCACCGGGACCAGCACCGAGGCCCGGACCGGGGCCAGCACCGAGGCCAGGGGCCAGTACCGAGGCCCGGACCGGGGCCAGCACC
>CM053769.1:697473723-697515277 GCA_028658325.1 Potorous gilbertii | reverse complement strand
GCCAGCCCAGAAGTCTCTCTCACTGACCTGTACATCTGTGGGTGGAGGGACCTTCGTGGCCGCCTGAGATTCTGTCCCTGAAACCTGCTCAGATCTACTTGTTCCTCTTGGTGCCACGTGGCCAAGGCAGGGCTGGGCCCTGCTCTGGTCCCGTGTGCGACAGACCTTTGGGATTGGTTTTTCAGGGCTCTCTGGAATGGAAATCTCCTTCACTGTGTTGCTGCGTGGCTTCCACTGTTGCAGAATTTGTTGGGAGTTCTTTTTAGAGGAAATCCATGGGCTGTGGGTTAGGAGCTAGCATATGTGAGTCTTTCTACTCCACCATCTTGGCTCCTCCCCAAAACTACTTATTGTTAGCAATGTTATATCAATTCTGTAAAATTGTTTCAAGTATATCTCTATCCTTCTATAGTATAATGGCCCATGAATGCAATCATTAACATCTCACCCAAGGCTTCTCCAGGAAAAAAATATTACTGGAGACATGAAACAGATGGATGCATTTTTTTTCTCTCTCCAATGGAAGAGAGCTCCCTCTGCACTTAATACTCAGATCAGGGAACTCAGAGCTAGAAGGATCCTTTAAAAATAACTTAGTCTAATGTCCTCATTTTACAGATGATGAAACTGAGGCAGAAAAATTCTCCTAAAGTTACACAGGTAGTAGATAGCAGAGCGGAGAGTTCAACTGAGGTCACTTGAGACCAAAACCAACAGAATTTTCCCTGCACCTTGATAGCTTTCTAGGAAAATCCTCTAAAATTCTACTGACAAGGGGTTGTCTAACCTTTGCCTAAGAAATTGCAGTGGAGGAGAACTTACCATCTCACAAGATGACTCATTCAACTTTTGTACAGTTCCACCAGTTAGAAAGTTATCTCTTATATTGATCCAAACTCCTTGATTTCTGAGAACTTCTAAATAGAGAACTATTTTATGGCCTTTGTCCTTTACTTCATTTGGTAAAAAAAAAGTTTAATTGCTATTTTGTTTTCAGCATTGTGGTCATTTGTAGCTTGGGCTGTTTCAGGGCATAGGTTAAGAATTGTATCCAGAGGACTCATAATGGAGAATGTTGCCCACCTTCTGACAGAGAAGCAATATACTCAAGATGTAGAAAAAGTTATATTTTGGGACACACTTTGTAGATTCATATACCTCTCCTCCTGACCTCCCAGACTTTAACTCTGTGCCTCGGCTGCTATCACACCCTTCAATATCCCTCAGTGCCTGGGGCCTTCTTACTCTGGAACATCTCTTCACTGTAATGCCCCCTTCTCCAGGTGGTGGGTGTGTCCTAGGGTCTCTATTTTGATGAAAGATTTGGACCAGTCATCCTTCATTCCCCTCCCACTTTGCTTCTGAATTTCAGAACTTCAAACGCACGTACCTTCTCACTCCCTCTGCCCCTTCTAGCTTCTGTTCGTGTTTTCTCTCTGTCACCCCTGTTAGACTGTAAGCTCCTTAAGGGCAGGGAAGGTCTTTCTTTTTGCTTGCATTTGTATCCACACAATTTGGCACAATGCTTGGCACATAGTAAGTGCTTCATAAATATTTGTTGCCTTGCCTTGTTTTCCTTTTATAAGTTTTTTTCTTTTCTTTTTTAGTTTCTAATTAGTGAAGGAAGGTTAGCAGCAAAGAGTGGTTATCAATAGCAATGCCCAAAAAAAGAAGGGAGCAATGAAACATTTTTTTCTAAAAATGTGCATTTTTTCCCTCTCCAACTTCTCATCTATCCACTGAGAAGCAATATATCAATTATACATGCAAAATTATGTAAAACTTTTTATGCTTCTTTTTGTTTTATTTTAATAATTAATTTATTTTAGTGTTCATTTAAAATAATCTTAAAAATTAGTGGTTTGAAAATGAGACTCAAATTTTAATATATAACCCTCTTTTTGTGTTATGTATATAAAAATGTTCTCTTTTGGGTGTTTAAGTTCATAGTAAAAATGTAATTAAAATATTCCACTGTTGTAATCAGCCATTTCTATACCAAGAGGAAGAGAGTGTACATCATTATCCATTTTCTAGGACCAAAATTAGTCATATCCGAGTCACAGATGTCTTAGTGTTTTTTTTAAATATGCTTGATTAATGCCATTTCTTACCATTGTAGCCATTTCCTTCACACCCTCCCCCACCCTGAATTCTGCCTTGTGACAAAGGAAGGGAATAAGCATTTATTAAACACCTACTATGTGCCAGGCACTGTGCTCCATATTTTATAAATATTGTATCATTTGATCCTTTCAGCAATGCTGAGAGATGGGTACTATTATTCTCTCCATTTTAGATGAGGAAACTGAAGCAGGCAGAGGTTGAGTGACTTGCCCAGAGTCACACTTGTCTGAGGCTTGACTTGAACTCAGGTTTCCAAACCCACCACTCTATCTGCTGCCTAAATATTATTTTTGTAAGAAACTGTGTATATTCTGCTTCAGATCTATCTTGTACCTTTTAACATAAAATTTATTAGGACAATGTCATGTTATTGCAAATCCTAGAATTCTACTAAAGTCAAGGAATCAAAACTGTAAGTAAACCGAAAGGCAAGGCAGTGGTGCATGCTGGGTAGGGGCAAACTGTAGCATATTTCCAACATACCTGGTTTCGTAGATACTTCAAATTGAATTGAATTTGACCTAGGATCAAAAAGTGACAAAGGAAATTAAAAAATATTATCAGAAAAGGAGGCAGTTTAGTCACATAGTAAAAGTGAAAGCTAGTAACTGACTTTTATAAAATCTGTAAAGTTTACAAAGTACTCACTTCAGAAGCTTCCTTACTCTGCTCTTTCAGGTCACTTCTCATGTTCTCCCCCAATCCCCCATGCAGGGACCTCCTTCTCCTTCCCCCCTACTTTTCAGCTCCCCTTTTAATTTGATATTTTCTCCCATTACACTATAAGCTCATTGAGGAGAGTGTCTATTTTTCTTTTTGCTTTTATTTATAGCCCCAGCACTTAGCACAGTGATTGGCACATAGTAAGTGCTTAATAAATGTTTGCTAACTGACATCCATTATGTCATTTGATATGGTAGGTGGATAGCCAGATTGTTCCTCCAATACCTGTGAAATATTCCCAGAAGAGGCGCTCCAACATGTGGCAGGGAGGGGATGGTCTGGGGAAAATTTACAGAAGATTATGAACAAGGATGACGCAGCTTAAGAAGTTGTGAAAGGGCATGTATCACTGGAAGGTCTCCAGTGGAGTGCCCCAGGAGCCTGCATCATTCAACATTTTTTATTAACGACTTCAATAAAAAAGCATAGACAGGGAGCTTATCAAACTCAGAGATGACACAAAGTTTAGAGGAATAGTAAACACACAGGACGATACAATCAGGTGCCAAAAAGATTTTGTCAGTTCATACATAGGGTTGGGAAATTGTTGCCTAAGGGCCAAATCCAGCCCACTTCCTGGTTTTGTACGGCCAGGGAGTTGAGAATGATTTTTACATTAAAAAAATAAAGTTGACTATTTTGAGCTCAAGAACCATATAAAAATAGGTAGTGTCCATGGGCTGCAGTTTACTGACTCTTGGGTTAGAACATTGGGTCAAATCTTCTAAGATGAACTATAGTAGAGAGAAATAGAAAGTCTTAGACTTGGGTTGAAAAATCAGCTCCACGTGTCCAAGATGGGAGAGGCATGGTTAGACTGTAGTTTATCTGAGAACGATCTGGTGGCTCCAGGAAACTCAAGATGAGAGAATAGAGTGATATAAAGGCTATTGGGACCTCAGGCTTCATTGAGCTAAAGAGCTGCCAGGAATAAAGGCTGTATTATCTGGTCTTGGTCAAACAGCTTCTGTGCTCAATTTCAGGTCTAATTCATGTCAATCTCCATCCTAAAGTTCACATTCTAATCAACTGAACTAACCACCGTTTCATCTACAAGACATTCCATTTCCCAGCGTCCCCCATGCTGAAATCCTCCCCCTTTGTAACCCCAAGCTTCCTTCATGACTCAGCTCATGTACCAACTCCTGTATGTCAGGTTTTTTCCTCATCCCCCATCCAAACTTGTTAGTATTCACCCAACCTCCCCCTCCCATTACTGTGTATTTATTTATCTGTGTGTATGGCTTATCTCCACCTCCACCTCAGTAGAATAAGTTTCTTGAAGACAGGGCCTTTTATTTTTCCATTTCATTATTTATTTATTAGTAAACAGTATTTATATTTTATTATTTTATTTGTTTTCATTTTCATCTTTGCATTACTAGTATTTTGCAAGGTGTCTGACGCAGCAAGCATTTCAAATTAAATTGAAATGTATAAAAGATCTTCATGGGAACCTTCAAGACTCTGGTATTTTGACATCTATTCATGTGAATTATCTTTTAGCTCTTCCTGGTATACATAGTAGTAACAGTACAAATAGTTCTAGATAGGGGATTTCAAAATCAAATTTCATAACCGTATCCTAATAGCAACAGTGAATTCCCTCACTTTTCCCTTCTTTCCTCAGCACTGATGTACATAAGTTGTGTTTTCAATTCAGAAGAGAAGAGACTGTCTCTCCTTTGCATTTGTATCTCAGTCAAAATTAGCATTTATGAAGTGCCTGCCATATTGAAAGGACTGTGTTAAACACTGGAGATATAGAGAAAAGCAAAAACCAGTGTCTGCACTCGTGGAGCTCTTACTGTTAGGTGAGACAACTTACAAATAACTATGCGCAAACAAAACAAAGACAGGGTGAGTTGAGAGTAGTCTTAGTAAGATTAAGGACAACTAGGGACAGCTGGCTGGTTCAGTGCTGGCTCTGAAGTCAGAAAGACTCATCCTGAGTTCAAATCTGAACTCAGACACTTACTAAGAGCTCATTTTATAGATGAGGAAATTGAGGCAAACAGAGTTAAGTGATTTGCTCAGGGTCACACAGCTAGGAAGTGTCTGAGGCTGAATTTGAACTCAGCACTTCCTGACTCAGACACTTCCTAGCTGTGTGACCATGGGCAAGTCATTTAACCTTATCTGCCTTAGTTTTGTCATCTGTCAAATGAGCTAGAGAAGGAAATGACAAATCACTCCAGTATCTTTGCCCAGAAAACCCCAAATGAAGTCACAAAGAGACAGACATGACTGATTGAACTGATTAAAGAGCATAGGGAAAGTCTGAAGATGGGAGGACTTCAGCTGAGACTGGAAGGAAGTCAGGAGGCAGAGAGAAGAAGAGGGAGAGAGACATGGCATAGGGCAGAGTCAGTGAAAACTGTTCCGTCAATTATCGGTTGTTCATCATACTTGAAGAGGATCAAAATGGTGTCAGTATGTCTGAGTCAATTTGCCATGTGTCCTCCTATGGCTGATCAGACTAGTATGAGCTTTCCAGGCACAAATAACCTATATGAACATTTGGAATGGAGATGTCTCTAAATTGGTACATTTCACGGGTTTGGTGGTGTTTTGATTTTTGAGCTACAGAAATTTTGCTTTGCTCATAGATCACAGTGCTTTCTTCGATGTAGGCACACCATGCTGGGCAGTCCTGTGCTAGTGTCTCCCATGACTCACCATCAGTCCTCAAGCTCTTCAGAGAGACCTTAAGAATGTCCTTGTATATTGTATCTTATAGCTTCTTCTGAACTCCATGTGAGCACTTGGCTGTGTGAGTTCTCCTTAAATGGTCTTTTAAGTAAGTATACATTTGGCATTCAAACAAGGAAGCCAGCCCACTGGAGCTGTGCATTCTGCTGCAGAGTTTGAATGCTTGACAGTTCAGCTCAAGAAAGGACCTCTGTGTCTGGTGCCTTATCTTGCCCGGTGATCTCTTCCCAGGAAAATTCAAAAGGAAGTGATTCAGTTTCCTGGTATGGAGCTGGTATACCATCTGGGTTTCACAGGCATAAAATGATGACATCAGCACAGCAGCATGTGAGTGTGTTGACTAGATTAGTTTTGATTGCAAAACCCAATGTCATCTTCATGGTGCTCCCCTTCCCTGTGGCCAGTCCAGAAAAATGTGTGTCTAGTTCCTACTTTGGTAAATTGACCTTTATTTTCCAGCCATATTTCATTCAGAGCTGCTATTTAGATACAACATTTGCTAAGTTCTCTTGCAACAAGAGCTGTTCATCTTCCACGTATACTGAATTTCTTGTTGGCTATTAGTTTGTGCACAGTTCATGTACTAACAGTGGAATCATCTTTGTAAAATTTTTTGTACATTTTTTTGTGTTTTGACTACAGGGTAGGACTGCCATGGTAAGTAGACCAAGGTTAGATTGGGTGAAGCAGACAATTTCTAGAGCATTTTTCTAGCCCCTTCTTCATGCCAATATGGGATCAGTGCAGTCCTTTAGAAAAGTTTTGCTCACACAACCAGGGGGCTGCCAAATCCAAATGCTGCTTCAGTCCAGTGAAAAGACAACCCATGGCCTGGCCACCTATGTGCAGGGTCTTGACCACAGTTCCCAGTGTATCCAAACCTGCTGCTTCATCACTGTTGACACAGGACTTTGAGATAGGTAAAAATGGTAAAGTGATGTGGGTGATGTCTTTTGACTCATACATAAATTGTTAGACTTGCATGAGGTCCTCAGCCTCACTCTTCCAGAGTCATTGAAGTCTAGTGACAAGACACAAGTCAAGACCACTGGTGACTGATGGCTTGGGATGCAGTGGATGACCTTGGATAACCAGGCTCTAAGCATGCCAGCTTCAGCCAACTTCATGCCCATTCCACCAGGGGATGTCTTCGCATGCTTAGGGCAGGCACCCCCCTAGCTCACTGATGGGTCTGAGGCCTGCTGGTTTTTCCCATCTGCTGAGACAGTTCACCAGAGTATGGTCACTCTGCGTGCTATAGCTTCTTGGAGCCACAGGTGAGTGTTGTTCCTGGATGGACACCAAAGGTGGATGAGCAGCCCAGAAAAAACCTCAGCAAGCCCTCATACCAGAGGTACCAGTCTTCCTTGGAACATCCATATGCTACTTAGTGAAAACACATGAAGTCAGGAAATGGAGTGTCTTGTTTCAGGAACAGTAAGTCAGTACTGTTGCTGAATAGAAGAGTATGTGAAGGAAGGAAGATGTAAGAAGACTGGAAAGGTAGGAAGGGTTTTAAACACAAAACAGTATTTTATGTTTGCTCCTGGGGGTAATATGGAGCCACTGGAGTTGATTGAATAGAGAGTGAAATAGTCAGATCTGTGACAATACTCAATACGGTGTCAGGCACCTATAGGCAGTATGCCTACAGGCAACCCAAGGTGGTAACTCAAAAGGTTAGAATTCCAGCTGCCGTAGTCTGCTATCCGTTTTATCTTAACAAATCACTTATCCTCTCTGAGATTGAATTCTTCATCTATAAAATGGGGACAATCACACTTGCACTACTTGTCAACATGAATCAATATAAAAAAATTTTTGATAATTCTATCCCAGGCTGTTCTCTTATCTCAGTATTACATACTCTCTATATCTAGACCAGGAGTGGGGAACCTGCAGCTTCGAGGCCACACATGGCCTTCTAGGTCCTCAAGTGTGGTCTCAAGGCTGAAGGTTTCCCACTCCTGATCTAGACTAAATAAAGTGGTTTAGGTTTCTACCACTACTGACAGGTTTTTTTTTTCTTTTTAAAGTCCTAGTCCTTTAAGCTCTTAGCAATTTGAAGCAACGACAATTTTATTTAGGTGCCTCTAAGTTTATGCAAAGTTGCCAACTTTCATCTGGATAATAGGGGAGCAGTGCCCCAGAGAACCACCAGGGGGTGGGCTGACACCATAGAAAACAATTGGCTGGGCACAAATTCAAGGAAACCATGTTGATTTCCTGGTTGTTCACAGAGTAGAAATCTGTTTAAATTTTCCACCCTCTGTCCCCCAAATCCACAGCATAAACAGACCGCCTTACTGAGCTCATTGTCAAACAATAGCTAGGTTTGTAGAGAGCTCTTTACGTAAATCATGTCCATTGAGCCTAACAACCTCATGAAGTGGGGCCAAGATTATACTCATTTGACAGATGAGGAAACTGAGGCTGACAGGGTAAGGATGTTACCTATAATGACACACCTAGTAATCATCAGAGTCTGAATTTGAGTTAAGGTGTTCCTGACAACAGTGCCACTCAATGTGTTCCACATTTTTCTTATCTTTCCAAATTCCACAAGCCAGAAAAATGTGCTCTTACTTAAAAACAACAAATTTTATCTTCTATCCTATTAAGATGTGACCTATTAATCAAGTTACCCATTGCTTATTATAAAGCTAAGCATGAATTAAATGTAAGTAATTTTCTAAAATATGCCTATTCACAACACTTTTTCCAAACTCGCTATTTTACTATTCTTTCTCTTACTTTATAAATACTTTTAGCTTTGACAACACCTTCATTTCTGAATTTATTCCTCGTCTGTTCGCTTGTCACAGATGAAAAAGAAAAGAAAAATCAAAAGTAAGCACAACTAACTGACAATCAGCTATTTTTACAGTACGTGTAATGTTCTACACTCAGAGTCCTCTGGCTCCAAAACATGAAAAAGGAAGATGTATTTTCCAGTTTTTTCTGAGTCATTATGTTACCACTTATTTTAACCCTAGCGATTTAACCTGTTGATCCTAGTTTCTCTGCCCAGCAGTACTAACTGATTACTGTGTGTTATCAAGAGTTTTTAGATCACTACGTCCAAATATTTGTTGAAGTCGGATGCTTCAGGTCTAAATAGAGAGAAGTCTCCCTCCTTCCCTTTTCTTGACTTTCCAGGTACAACATTTCTGTTTCCTGGAATGACCAATATAGGATTAACCATTTGGTCTCTCGATGCTAGAGTCTGAGCCACTAGAGCAGGGGAAAGAGTAGAGAAGCCCACTTCCATCCTTTCCAAGGACAGGCATTTTCAAAAGTGTTAAATTTCTCTCTTCCACTTAACTTCTACTTGTCACTGAACAGAAAAAGCCCTAGATTCCAGATTATGCTAAGCTAGAAAGGGTAGAGAGTACTGACAAGGGGATAGACCTGCCAAAGTCTTGAGAAGTTCATCACCAAATGGGGCAGCAGAGGAGATTATGGTTTCTTCAAGGGGGACCACAGGAGTAGTTTTGGTGGAAAGTGAACCTACTCCAATGAAATCATAGATCTTTTGAAGCATTAAAATAGTTAGCTATAATCACCTCTGTGTAGCTAATCCTGGTAGAGCTTAATTTTTCTGTAAGCTCCTAAATTCTCTGCCCAACTTGTTTGGGCTGGCATAAAGAAGCCCAGCTTGGAAATGCTTGGAAGAAAAGAAAAAGGGGACTTTCCTCCTTCTCTTCTGGAGATCATTAAATTTGAGACTTGAGGGAAAGTCAGCTTTCCAAAATATAATAAATTACTTCTACTATTGTTTTTTCCTGTATCTGTACAATTTCTCTCATTTGTGTTCAATTCATGAACCAATTCATAAGCTGCTGATCAGGATTTCATTACCCTGCACTTGCCTTTGGTTTTGCCAAGGTCTCTTCAGGTTTGAGCAAAACAGTTTTTACTTCACCTCTTCTCTATATTTAGCTATCTTCCCAGTCATCAACTTCCTAGCAACTAATTGCATTTCTGACGCTTGTGCTATAATGGTAAGTCAGGCTTCCTCTTTTCCTTTCTCTTCCCCTCCCCAACCCCAACCAGAAGCAGGCAAAGGACTCCCAGACCTTCCCTCATGGCCACATGAGGCATCAGAGTGTTCACCTGTTCATTCTGGACAAATAACTGGAGAGGAGGTTCCCTTGGCTGCAACTCTTGCTACTGGTGATTTTCATCTGTTCACCAAGGGAGCAGATGTGAGCTGGGGGCAACGCCTGTCAAATGCATTTGGGTTAGTTGTAACTACCTGTTGACACTGAAGTGTGCTGTCCAAAAAGGTATGCAGTTAAATATATTCTTTTTCGATGGGGAGGAAGGATCTTTGTTTCCAACATGATTGTATAATAAATTACTGCTTGTTTAATAGCTTGCAGAACAAATCTGCAAGGGGTGAACTTTGGGAGGCAAAACATAAACTCACTCACTCATCTAATCTTCATTTGTGCAGTTTGCTGTAGAGTAAGATGAAAACTTGCTAACATGATTACTAGAATCTGACTATCACCTTTTGTTTCTTGAAAGTTTCAGTTTCTGTTGTAATGTTCTGTTTTCACAGCAGTTTTAAATCTTTGCCATCTGCTTTGGTCACTTTCCATCAGGCTTGCTTGGAGTCTCATATTGGTGCCAGGTCCTGCAAACTGTCCTGCTGACTGCCATGCCTACCCAGCTAGAGAAGGCCATGGACACCCTCATTAAAATCTTCCACTGTTACTCCAGCAAAGAAGGGGACATGTTCAAGCTCAACAAAGGGGAGTTGAAGCTACTGCTCCAGAGTGAGCTTACTGACTTCCTATCAGTAAGTGAGCTTTTCTTTTCTCTTTCTTTCAATTAGAGGTAAATGGAGACAGTTCCAGGGATAGGAACTATATGTTCTCCTGTTGTTTCTTCTGGATCTTGTAATTTGACAAAATGTCAGCTAGGCCTGGAGCTTCAAATACACATAACTAGGTAGGTAGGTAGATAGGTAGATAAATACATACACAGGAAGGCAAATAGATAGACAGGTAGATAGATGGATGGATGCATAGATAGATAGATAGATATATAGATGATGGATGATGAATGGATAGATAGATAAACAGGTAGATAGATAGACAGGTAGATAGACAGATAGATAGACAAGTAGATAGATGGACAGTTAGCTAGATGACAGATAGGTAGATGGATAGACAGAAAGATATACAGACAGGTAGACAGACAGACAGATAGATAGACACACAGACAGATAAGCAATCAGGTAGATAGGTAGATAGAGAGCAGATAGATAGATAGATAGACAGACAGACAAGTAGGTAGATAGATGGACAGATAGATGGATGATAGATAAAGATAGATGGATGGTTAGATATAGATGTATACATGTATTTATACACATATATGAAATCAAAAGCCCAGCATCAAGTACATGTGCATTTCATGATGCATGTGGTTTTAAGGTATGCCTTAAGATTTTTTTCACTCACCTCTCTCCCCTTTTAGTTTGTCTATTATAGACCTAGGGCTAGAAGGGACATTGGGAATCATGTAGTCCAACCTCCCTATTTTGTAGATGAGAAAACTGAGACCAAGGGAGGCCAAGTGACTTAACCAAGGTCACATAGGTGGTGTCAGAGGCATACTTTGAGCCTAGGTCTTTTGAGAGTCAATGCTGTTTCCACTGTCCATCTGTGAGCAGAGCAAGAAGGGCAGAGAGCTGAAAGTGGAAGACCACTAAAATACCTACCAGTTTTAAAATGATGATCCCTAATCTTCCTTGAAAGTCAGCTCCCTGCACCTCCTCCATGAGGTTTTCTAGATTCTTCCAGATGCTAGTGTCTCCACCTGAAATGACCTCATAGTGATTTTTAAAACTTTTTATCTCTGCATACATATTGTTTCCCCAGATAGAATATAAGTTCTTTGAGCTCAGGGATTGATTCATTTTTTTTTTGTATTTGTGTTTCCAGCTCCCACACAGTGCCTGGAATATTACAGATGATAAATGGTTGTTGATGAATTGATGGATAATCCTGTCATCCTGTTGGCAATTCACTCATAGAGCAGGGCGTCATGCCTAGCCAGTAGCACAGTTGTACTTGGTATGATTCAGCTGGGCCAGGGTTCAAGTTATGGATGGTGACATTTCATGTAGCTCGCTCTCCAGTTGATTAAAATATGGGCTTCCTTAAAAGATAGAAGGAAAAAAGTCAATTTTGTGTAGTGAATGGCTAAGATTGGGAAAGCTGCGTCAACTCGGCACCAGCTGATTGGAGTCAATAGCTGGGGGTGTGTCTGGCATATGAGCCAGTTCAGGAGACCAGGTGCATGGCAAACAGATACTCTTCTCAAATTGGCAAGGTTCAATAAATCTATGAAGAAGGCCTCCCATTAACAGACTGCAGCGCCATCCTGATTAAAAATGTCATATCTTGTGACATCGGGGAGCTGCCTTGAATTGATCTAAGCTCAACAAGGAGACTCAGGCAAGACATGATTATGAATAAAGAATTTTGTAAGACTTCAAACACTTCTGAAATGTGACCAGTAATCACATGGATCTTGTTATGGTTTAGTTTCTACATTTTGCCCTGAGTGACTCAGGCTTAATAGGCATTTTGAAAAACAAGGTATAATATTCTACATGGCCCTTGTTCAAGATTGGGTGCAATTCAATGAGCATTTGTTAGACACCAACCATGTGCAAGACTCTGTGCTAGACACGAGAATGTCTGGAGTATTGCTTTATTTCAAACTTTCAGCTAAATTACTTCATTTCATGACACTAAATACTAGATGCTCAATAGGTGAAACTCACACTTGATATACCCAACTTGTTTCTGTCAAGCTGATTTTGATTAAATGCAAATTTCACAGGCTTTACCAGTGGTGATTAAAAATATTATGTGAGAAGGGAAACAGTAGGGTATGCTGGGAAAAGTCCTCAACCTGGAGTCACAGGACCTGAGTTAGAATCCTGACTTACTTCCTGTGTGACCATGGGGAAGTTACATAACTTCTATGGTTCTCAGTTCCCTCATCAGTAAAATGAGAGGATTAGATTAGATAACTTCAAAGGTCTGTTTTTGCTCTAAATTTATGATCCCATGATTCTTAGGTCTTATTCACAACTGGAGAAAATGAATCACACTGAAGTAAACACTAATCAGAGAAGAGATAGGGACCTCTATGTGCCTTCATTTGTTCTAAGCCCAAATTTAACCTTGACTCCCTCCCAAACATAGATATCCTTTGCACCCTGAAAATATCCCTTGGGTGACTAAAAAAATAAGCTGTTTTCCTATCTGTGTTGTAGTTCATAAAAGAAAAAAAAATTGTTTTTGGAAGATTGTTTCTGTGTTCATTCTAATCTGTGCTGTGATGATAAGGTCTTAGAGGGTGGGACTGGATCTGTCGAAATCAGAGTGTTCAGCACCAAGGATACCACCACGCACAGGGAAAATGTCTTTGGATGATGCAATCTTCAACGTAAATACCAGCTGTAAATACCAGATGGTATCTGTGGGCTATTGTATGCCCCCACCCCCCAAAAAAAATTTTTGAGAGCTGGAAATTTCTTTTTTTTCTTTTCAGTGCCAGAAGGATCCTGAACTGGTTGACAAGATTATGAAAGATCTGGATGCCAATAAAGACAATGAAGTGGACTTTAATGAGTTTGTAGTTATGGTGGCTGCCCTGACAGTGGCTTGCAATGATTACTTTGTAGAGCAGATGAAGAAAAAAGGAAAGTAGAAAGAAGGGGTCAATGAATCTTCTAGGCAAATCCATAACCTGACTTGTTTATGTAGTTTTCCTCTCCAGGCATCCCATCACCAAGTTGTAATTAGCCTTGAAATGTCATTAAATTAGATATACCATAAAATAGTTTGCCTTTAATGAATCCCTTTTTAGATTGTCTAAATCTTGTGTGCCCTATATCAACATTGTCTAGTTCTATTAGAATGGTCATAAGCATTTGCTTTTCAGTCAGAAAAAAATAAACTCTATCACAAATATCTAACTACTCTCCAGAAAGGCTAGGAGTGCTTGGAACTGTTTGTACTCGAATATGTCTTCTAGTCTCACTCTGCTCCAGTCCATCTTAACACAATGCCAAGACAGTCTTCCTAAGGCACTTCTCTCCTGTTTGAATGTCTTCAATGACTTCCGATTACTTCTAAAATAAATCGCAAACTCCCCCAACTAGCATTTAAAGCTCTCTACAGCCTAGATTTCTAGATATTTTGGTTTGCTTGCCTTCACACCATAGATATATGTAATATATTTCAATAGGTTGTGTACCCAGAGAGTTTTTATTTTCATATTTTAAGGTGAATATTTATTGAACACACAAACTAAAGAAACTAAACTTAATTTTTAAAATTACAACAAAATGACTTTAAAAACATAAACTTTTGCAATGAGACACAAAATTCCAAAATAAAATTTTTTTTTGAATCATTACAGTGTACCCAAGAATATCTGGCATACTCTGTGCTCAAGTTCATGTTTCACATACTCTTCTTTTCCAGTTTAATTATTCCCTGAACTGAGTCCATCTCCTAACCCTAGACCAGAGGAGGTGGGAAACCTGCAGCCTCAAGGTCACAGGTGGTCTTCTAGGTCCTTGGGTGTGACCTTTTGACTGAGTCCAAGTTTTACAGAACAAATACTTTTATGAAGGGGATGTGTTCTGTGAAGTTTGGATTCAGTCAAAGGGCCACACTTGAGAACCTTGAGGGCCACATGTGGCCTTGAGGCCACAGGTTCCCCCCTCCTGCCCCCGACCCTCACAGAGAATATTTATCTTCCAGTTCTGCCTGGGGTCTGTCCTTATCTCCATATCTTAGGAGCTTTCTCCTCCTTCTACAAGCCTGCTTAGGGACTATCTCCCTCATGAAGGCTCTCCTCATTCCCTCAGTTGTCTCCCATCTTGCTCTCCCCAATTCACCTTGTATTTTCTTGTCTGTTTACATGTTACATTCCTGAAGTAGAATGTCAGAGATTTGAAGCCATGGAATGCTCATTTTTGTTGTTACATCTCCCCAGTGTCTCACATTATACCTTATATTTAGTAGATGTTTAATAAATGTTTCTTAAATCGCATTTTTGTCAAAGTGATATTCTCTTCATAATTACTAATTTGAGCTTCTCTATGAACACGTGGAAATCTTATTTGGGACTTTCTCATTACATAAAAGAAAGACATGAATTCTATCTCACTCTCTCCTTGTGCCTCTTTCCTATTGAAAGAATCTAGTGATGCTAATTAAGATTATGAAAGATTTGTGAGAGAATAGGCCATGTTATTAGTAAAAAAAAAAACCAGTGCTGACCCTTTATTGACATCTTGTTGGTCCATGGGCAGCAGAAACAGGTCCCAGATGTAAGAAACCTGCAAAAAATGGGGTTTCGGGGGGAGGGAGGACTGAGAGCTCTCAACCTATAATTTCATTTGTGTAGAGAATTATCTGTATAGAAACTTCCTTTCTTTGTAAATTATAGATGTAGTACATTTCCTGGGACACACATGTGGTAATTTGCATTAAAGGCAAGACATTAATCTGCTTTGGATAGGAATACGAAACTGTGTGTAGGTTTCAAAGAAGTCTAGACCCATGAGGACTCAGGTGTGTAGAGCTAGGCAAGTAATCTTGGGTTACATTCAGACATTGAAGGTCATTCCCAGGTAATTGGCTCAAACCAGGGACTCAAGGATGGCTTGAAGGATCAGGTGGGAATTGAAGGCTGACATGGGTGATGAGTCTAAAACACAAGGAAGCAATCTGGACAGCAAGAACCAGACACACAGGTAAGGAGCCAGGGCAACAAGGCAGCTTGGAGTATTAGAAAGATCACTGGATTTGGAGTCAGAGGAATTGAATTCAAAATACAGCTCTGCTACTTATAACTTATGCCAACTGGGGCAAATTAGCTTATCTCTCAGACTCAATTTCCTCATCTATTGTTTTAGAGTTTGCATACTTCCACCTGTAAGTTCCATGACATCATAAGTATTGGAAAACTAGAAAAGGCTTTGGACTGAAGGTACCAATTATGAGGAGTAAGTGGGGACTTATATGCCAGAAATTATATCACAAAGAATTAATCATAATTAATAAGCACTTACTAACATCTACTATGTGTCAGACACTGTGCTTAGCACCAGAGATATAAAGAAAAAGCAAAAGATAATCTTACCCTCAAGGAGCTCCCAGTCTAATGACTGAAAGACAAAAAGTCTCTCCCCTCAAGAAACTGACATTTTATTGGGAGAAATAACACCTACACAGATATATAAATCCCTAATCTATAGGAAGTAAACATAAAGTCATTTTGAAAGGGACAGTAGTTCATGAAGAGAGATTAGGAGAAGTTTCATGTAGGAAGCAGCACTTGAGAAAGAAGTTTAAAAGACTGAGGAAAGAAGTGAGGAGGGATAGCATTTCAGGTCCATGGGACAGCCTATGTAAAGGCACAGGAACGTTAAAGGAATCACATATAGGACAATTTTATTAGACATATGAGTGCTTAAAGGAGAATAACGAATAATGGACTGAAAAAGTAGATCAGAAGCAAATTGTAAAGGGCTTTAAACACCAAAAACTTATTTTTGTGGAATTTATCCTAGAGAATTTCCTTAACTTGAGGTTTATGAACTTTTTTCATTAATATTTTGAAAACTCTTTCGATATGATTGGTTTCATTTGTAATCCTTTGTATTTTGTTTTATGCATTTAAAAGCATTATTCTGAGAAGGGGTGCACAAACTTCACCAGAATGCCCAAGGAGATCCATGACACATGCACTAAAGATTAAGGGTCCCTTTCGT
The DNA here is from genome assembly GCA_028658325.1 of Potorous gilbertii. NCBI lineage: Eukaryota > Metazoa > Chordata > Mammalia > Diprotodontia > Potoroidae > Potorous > Potorous gilbertii. Next base: position 697,498,896 of record CM053769.1, on the reverse strand, counting down.
GGAGGCCTTGGAAGATTTCCCAGAATTAGGGATTTCTCAGGAGCCTAGCCTAGTCAGATTTAAGTTTTAGAAAAATCACCTTGGCAGCCAGGCAGAGGATAGATAGGATGGGGAAGAGATTTGAGGAAGGAAAAATAATTAGAAAGATATTACAATAAATAGGTCAGAAGGGAGAGGATAAGAGCCAGAGCTAGGGTAGAGGTTGTGTGAATGGGCAGAGGCGTACAAAGGCAAGGGATGTTGTAGAACTAAAATGAACAAGATTTGGCGGCTGTTGGATATGGAGGGTGAGGGAGAATGAAGGATCAAGGTTGATTTTGAGTTTATGAACCTAGGTGACTGGAAAGGTGGGGGTGGAGAACTTGGGGAGTTAGAGGAAAGGCTTCTGGGGAAAAGATAAGGAGCACTGTTTTAGACAAGCTGAATTTGAGATGTTCCAGTTCTGGAATGGGTGGAAATGAAGCAAAGATCATTTTTGTGGAGGAGGTGACTGGAGAGGAGGGAGTGAAGAGAAACTGGAGGTTTGGAGTTTCCAGAAGGGCAGTCCTGGATCAAGAAAGGGCATCCCATGGTGGTTTCTCAAACAGGGGTACTTAAACTTTTTTGAGTCCTGGGCCTCTTTAGACATCTGGGGATGTCCATGGAGCTTTTCTCAGCATCATGCTTTTAAATGCATGAAATGAAACACATGCAATTATAAAGGAAACTAATTATGTTGAAATAGAGAGGTAATTTTTTCCAAGTTCATGGACCCCATGAAATCAATCCAGGCCCCCAAGTTAAGAACCTTTATTTCTAGGACATGGTCTCTAATGTAAGGCAGCAAGGCTGTTGACAAGACTGTGGTGGGGTTGGCAAAGCTGTTCACTTCTGTGATGGAGACATCCAGAGCAGACTGTAGATTGGAGAGAAATTCCCTATGGGTGGTGAGGTCTTCTGGTTGTTCCAATTTGCAGGTGACATTGAATTAATGGCATCAAGCCCCAGGATACTGCATTACCTACTGAAAGAGACCTGTAATCACTCAAAGGAGTTTGGTCTCGGTAATTACAGATGTCCCAGACCTCTCAGCGGTCTTCAGCTGCTGCTCATCTAGTTCCAGAGTCCAAATCCAACAATCCTTTGTATGAGACATAAGAGACCAGAGTAAGTCCCGAGAAAAGACAGCATGACTGAGCAAATCCAGCAAGAAGGAAATGGGAGATAAAAACAGGGGGGAAGAAGGACAAAAATCTTAGGCGAAGATTGGAAAGTTTGGGGCTCACCTTAAAAGAGATTATGAAGTAGATGGAAAAGATTATTTTAGATAGCCTCTACCTCTCTCGTCTGCCATTTTACCTAACCTTGAGGCAACTAGATGCCACAGGCGATAGAGTACTAGACTTGAGTTCAAATGCAGTCTCAGACATTTAGCTAGCTGTGTGACCCTGGGCAAGTCACTTAGCTACTCTTTGCCTCAGTTTTTTCAGCTGTAAAATGGTGATACCTTCCAGGATTGCTGTGAAGACCCAATGAGACAATAATTAAAGTGTTTAGCACAGTGACTGTCACATAGCAAGCCTTTAATAATTGTTTATTTCCTTTCTTCCTTCTTTCTTTCCTTCCATCCTCCCCAAATTTAATGTGTTATCCTTCCCTGGAGTATTCACATTTAAAAAGAGGAATGTAGAGAGAGGGTAGCATTTACCATATGTGAATGACTCTAATTGTGGAGTTTCAGGTTTCAGGAAGGTATTTTTAAATGAAGTCCTAAAAGTGCCCTTCAACCTACACTGCATAGGCAGCTGTCTTTCCCAAGTAAAGTAACCATGTAGTGATAGTGAAGGATCCCAAAGGAAGGAATGTGCCTAGAGGCACTGCTGCCCCTAAGACTGAAGAAGAACCAGAGGAAGGCCTCTGGTATGGTGGATCATTGTTTGATGAGGGACCCTTGAAAATATGAGAATCATACAGGATGAGAAGGTGTGAAGGAGTCCTAATGTGCATGAATAGGAGTGCCCACACTGATCTATCAGATCTCAAAGGTAAGCAAGAACCTTCCAGGGAGCAAATCTGATAACCTCATCTGTGCTAATGGGAGAGAGTAAGAGGAGAAAACTCCCTCCCCTCCCTTCCCCCAACTAAGGTCTTCCTCATTTCCCAAAGAACATGGGCATTCTCCAGAGGCCAGAGACGATGCCCCCCAACCTCCACTTGTACTTAACCCATTAATGACTCTCTTGGTGAGCTCAAAAAGGATTTTGAAAATCAAGTAAGAGAAGTAGAGCAAAAATTGGGAAGAGAAATGAAAGTGATGCAAGAAAATCAGGAAAAACAAGTCAACTGCTTGCTAAAGAAGACCTCAAAAATGCTGAAGAAAATAACACCTTGAAAAATATACTAACCCAAATGACAAAAGAGATCCAAAAAGTCAATTGACAAGATTGAAAAGGAGGTCCAAAAGCTCACTGAAGAAATTAATTCCTTAAAGATTAGAATGGAGCAGATGCAAGTTAATGACATTATGAAAAATCAAGAAATTATAAAACAAAACCAAAGGAATGAAAAAAAATAGCAGACAATGTGAAATATCTCGTTGGAAAAACAACTGACCTGGAAAATAGATTCTGGAGAGACAATTTTAAAATTATGGGACTACCTGAAAGCCATGATCATAAAAAGAGCCTGGACATCATCTTTCATGAAATTATCAAGGAAAGCTTCTCTGACATTCTAGAACCAGAGGGTGAAGTAAATATTTAAAGAATCCATGATCACCTCCTGCAAGAGATCTCAAAAGGAAAATGCTTAGGAATATTGTAGCCAAATTCCAGAGCTCACAGGTCAAGTAGAAAATATTGCAAGCAGCCAGAAAGAAACAATTCCAGTATTGTGGAAATACAAGCAGGATAACACAAGATCTAGAAGGTTCTACATTAAGGGATCTAAGGATTTAGAATATGATATTCCAGAGGTCAAAGGAGCTAGGATTAAAACCAAGAATTATCTACCCAGCAAAATTGAATATAATACTTCAGGGAAAAAATGGTCATTCAATGAAATAGAGGACTTTCAAACATTCTTGATGAAAAGATCAAAACTGAATAGAAAATTTGACTTTCAAACACAAGAATCAAGAGAAGCATGAAAAAAGTAGACAGGAAAGAGAAATCATAAGGGACTTTCTAAAATAGAACTGTTTACATTCCTACATGGAAAGACCATGTACTCTTGAGACTTTTCTCAGTATTGGAGTAGTTGGAGGGATTATATGCATATAGACAGAGGGCACAGGATAAGTTGAATATAAAGGGATGATATCTAAAAAAATAAAATTAAGGGGTGAGAGAGGAATATATTGGGAGGACAAAGGGAAAGATAGAATGGGGCAAATTATCTCTCACATAAAAGAGGCAAGAAAAAGCTTTTTCAGTGGAGAGGAAGAAGGGGAGGTGAGAGGAACAAAAGTGAACCTTACTCTCATTAGATTTGGCTTAAGGAGGGAATAATATGCATACTCAATTTGCTATGAAAATCTATCTTACACTACAAGAAAGTAGGGGAGAAGGGGATAACTGGGGTGTGTGGGGGATGATAGAAGGGAGGGCAAATGTGAAGAAGGGGTAATTAGAAGTATTTTGAGGAGGGACAGCATCAAAAGAGACAATAGAATCAATGGGGGACAGGATAAGATGGAGAGAAATATAATTCGTCTTTCACAACATGACTTTTATGGAAGTCTTTTGCATAACTACACAAGTATAGCCTATATTGAATTGCTTGCCTTCTCAGTAGGGATTGATGGGGAGGGAGAAAGGGAGAGAAATTGGAACTCAAAGTTTTAAAAATAAATGTTAAAAGTAGTTTTTACTTGCAACTGCGAAATAAGATATACAGGTAATGGGGTATAGACATCTATCTTGCCCTACAAAAAAATAGAGGAGATGGGGATAAGGGAAGGAAGGAGCATAATAGAAGGGAGGACAGATTGGGGGAAGGGGCAATCAGAATACATGATGTCTTAGGGGAGGAGGTGGGGAGAGAAGGGGAGAAAATTTGGAACTCAAAATCTTGTGGAAATGAATGTTTAAAACTAAATGTTTTAATGTTTAATGTTTAAATGTTTAAAATTATATTTTAAAATGTATTTCTGGGCTAACATTGAAATTAACTTTGAGGTTAATTGGACTTTTAGGTATCTAACATCTGTTTTATTCTGAATTTACCCTCATTGTTTTGTTTAATTGGATTCTTCTCACGAGGGAGCTTGGGGTAGGAGAGAAAGCATTGGATCAAAAACCAAATGACATGGGTTCTAATCTTAGCTTTTCTATTTACTGCATGTATGATATTGGGTGAGTCATTGACTCTCTAGTTTCTTCATCTTTTAAATAAGCTTGGACCAGATGATCTTCAAAGTCTCCCCCAAGCTCTGAGGGAAGAAGAATTATAGAATTTAGACTTGAAAAGCCCAGGAGTTCTCAATCTTCCTTGTGTCACGAACCCTTTGGTAGCCTGGTGAAGTTATAGACTCTTTTACAGAAAAAGAAAGTTTTTAAATGTATAAAATAAAATGCATAGGATTATGAAAGAAACAATTATATTGAAATAATTATCAAAATAAATTACAAAGAAAACTTCAACTAAAGAACCCCTGATCTAGTTTTATCCTGTCATTTTACAGATAAGGAAACTGAGTCATCAAGAGAGAACTGGAGCTATTTGAGATGCCACACATTGCTTTCTTCTGTGCCAGATTGCCATGCTGTGTGTGTGTGTGTGTGTGTGTGTGTGTGTGTGTGTGTGTGTGTGTGTGTTAAGAAGTGAATCAATGAGAGAGTCTGACTATTCCTCAGGGCCTTTAATTAAATATATCCAGAGTTCACATAGCTTAAAAATAAGCTGTTAAACCACAAAAACTTAAATCCTATCCTTTAAGATTTCTCAGATCCTTAGACCAAAGAAACAAATGGGGGAAAAAACTGTTATAGCCTCCTTTTAAAACAAATCAATTGAAAAGAGAAAAAAATCAATTCAGCTCTCAAATTAAATTTCAGATGAAACAGAAATACAACGAAGTACCAAAAGCACCTTTCTAGAAAGGGTGAAGCATTCTGTGTTGTGTTGTTATTAAGTATATACAAGTCTTGGGAGACAAAATTCTCAGGCTTCTTAAGCCTGGGGGCACTGACATTTACTTTTGCTGTGATTTCAATGAACTTAAAACAACATTCCCGGAACATCACGAGATTTGCTCAATCTGATGTTTAAATAACATTTTATCAGGTAATCAAGGTGGGGAGAGGTCAGTAAGCCAGCACTGGAGAGACCCTCCCCCAGACCCACAAAGACCCCTTCAGTTTAGACTGAGTCTCTGAAAAAGAGAAGACTCTGGTGTTGTGTTGAGCTGTGGCCCTATTCCTGTTCTGACTGAACTCAACACTCTATGGCTCCCTTCAACTCTGTATAGTTCAGTTTGGGCTAAATAGGCTCCCCTGGTAATTCTTGGAGTTAGTGGTGGTTTGTCGTTGCTACTATTGATGTTATTGTCATTGTGGAAGTCCCTGTTGAAATGGTGTAGAGCTGTGGTTCCTCTCATTGTTCTAATTCTTCTTTATATCATGACTCATATGAAAAGATATTTGATATGAGCCTTTATCAGATGGCATGACATCTTGGGGAGGTGGAAAGGGGGAGAAAACTGAACACTCTAAGCTTATGGAAGTGAATGTTAAAAACTAAAATAAATAAATAAATTTTAAAAATGAAAAAGAGAAAGTGAGGGACAAAAAAAAAGTGCTGGATTCAGAGTTAGTAGAGTATGAATTCAAGTTCCATCACTATTATCACCACCATGGGCAAGCTGTTTAAGTTGTCTGAGCCTTAGTCTTCACGTTTGCAAAATGAATACAAAATTAGCACATAGGCAAGGAGCAAATGCGTTGATGTATTTTAATCATTTACAAAACTTTAAACACCATATAAAAGCTGACTAATTATATGCTGTATATAACAAAATAGGGGGATGTTAGTAAAATTAACTTTACAAACTTTTATTAAAGCCAAATATATATATATATGTGTGTGTATATATACACACATATACATTATATGTATATACATACATATGTGCATATATTTATATATGTATATATACATATACATATACATATACATATACATATATATATATGAAATTGTATAAAGCCCTGCTATCACACAGATAATCCTTATAGGGATTAGAAATGAGAGATGAAATCAAGATGCTTCTTCTTCCAACACTCACCTGATACCACCCTTAGCTGGTGGGCTGAGCCTTAAGCCGGAGTCCCATTTCAGGGATCTGAATATTCACTGCATGGTGTGTCTACACTCTTCCTACCCCTCTTGAGATGACTTTGTTTTCACAGAGTCCTTCAGGCTCCAGAACTACTTGTAAAGGGAAGAAGGTATGTTTATAGGTATCCAGTATAAGCCAAAGACCAGAATTGAAACTCTGGGAAAAGAGAATAAAAATATACTTTAAGAAGAGATTCTTGGCAAACTTATGTAAAGTCAGTTCCCAAGTGCTGGGAACTTTAATAAAGGCATTTAAAATGCCTAAGACTATTTTCTAACTCCTGAAATACATCTAGACAGTTTTCACTGAAGTTCTCCTTCCATGGAACATTGAGAAATACTGCAGCTTGAAAAATGAATTTACTCTACAAATTAAAATACATGCCCTGTAGTCAGTTAACATTGATTGCAAAGTACTTTTGCTTTTCACTTTCTGGATCATGTCAAAGGCTCTTACACAGAATTGAATTTTAGTAATCAAGAAAAAATTCAACTCAGCATTTTCTGAATGCCTACTCTGTACACAAATGGGATTTTATTTTCATTTAAAAATGATTGATTTCACAGAGAAGTCATAATTATTTTCAAGGTGTAATATTTGCTTTCATAAGAACCCCTTTGTGTTCTATTTAAGCAGAGACTCCTCATCTCTTCCATTCTCACTCTCATCACTTGGGCAATAACTAGACCACGCAGTCACAGGAAGTCATCTCATTTTGGGGAAACTGTGCTCCTTGAATTGGAACAGGCTTAGTGACTCAGTCTGAGCCACTTTACCCTTTCATTTATTTTTACGGTTTTATTGAATTTCTTCATTTTTATAACTCAGTCATCTTTAGACTTCACCTTCCTTTGAAATGAATTAAAACCTTAAGGAAAACCAACTGACAAAGGAGAGTCATTGAGTCTGACAGCACACAACATTCCATACTCCTGTCACACCACCCTGCCAAAGGAGGGAGGTTCATTTCCCTTTGTCTAATTTAGGACCAGTCTTGGTCTTTGTAATTTCACAACCTTGAGATTTCACTTTGCTATCTTTTGCATGTGCCCAATTGTGATCAGGGCAGATAGGTTGAGCACTGGGCTTGGAATCAGGAAAACTGGTCTTCATGAGTTCAAATCCAGCTACAGTCCCTTACTAACTGTGTGACCCCAGGCAAGTCACTGAACTCTATTTGTCTCAGTTCCTCATCTATACAACGGGCTAGAGAAGAAAACGGCAAAATACTCCAGTATCTTTGCCAAGAAACCCCCAAATGTGATCATAAAAAGTTGGATACAACTGAGCAACAACAAATCGTAGTCATTGCATACATAGTTTCCTGGTTCTACTTCACTCTTCATCAATTCACGTCTTCCCATGTTTATTTGAATCCCTCATATTCCTTGTTTCTTCTGGCACAACAATATTCCATTCTGGTCATATAACACATCATACAATAGTCTTTCATTAGAATTGGCTATAGATGCAATATTCCTGTGTACCATTATCTGTGATGATTTCTGCAGGGCATAAAGGTGCGTGGCACTCTGGTCATATACACAATCTTTAGTAGGAAACTATATGGATAGATTCCTTCTGGGTTGAGCAAATTCAGACAACAGGAAATATTTTATTATGCAAATTGTATATGCTAAATCAAACTAGGTAAGCTACTAGATGTGAGGCTTAGGAGCTAATATCACTTTGAAGTGCTAATCATAATAAATAACATTTATATCGTGCTTTAAGGCTTGCAAAGTGCTTTACAATTACTCTATTTGCTCCTTATAATAACCCTGGAAGGTAGGTTCTGTTGTTCTCCCCATTTTACAGATGTGGAAACTAAGGCAAACAGTGGTTAAGTTACTTGCTCAGGGTTCCATACCTAGTGTCTATGGCTGTATTTAAAATTAGATATTCCTGATAACAGGTCCAGCAGTGGATCCACTATGCCTTCTCCCTGCATCCCTGTAACCTGGAGATGTGTGTGTGTGTGTGTATAAAATTTGTGCATCATATTTTTTGTTTTGTTTTGGCCCAGACCTATGATTTCCTTGGTGTATGGATTTCCCAACAGGAAGAAGCATGAAACAGTTTTAAGACCCTGATTTAGGATTCGTAGTATCTGGATCCACATCTCACCTCTGACACTCACTGTCTGTGTGAACTGCAACAGGTCACTAGATTACTCCTTTTATTTTCTCATCTGTAGAATGTGGGGAATGGATGAGATGTTTCTGAATTTTCTTCCAGCTCTAATATATGAGTCTGTGATCCTAGAGGCAATAAGGAGCCCCGGAGTTAATGAGTGGGAGTGATATGGTCAGCTCTGTTTAAGTAATACCACTTTGGCCAGTGTGTGCCTAATGAATTGGAGTGGGAAAGACTTAAAGCTTTGAGATCAATTAGGAGGCCATTGCAACAATCTAGGTGAGAGGGAATTATGTTGACTAATGTAGTAAGCAGCTGTATGAGTAAAGAGAAAGGTTTAGATGCAAGAAATATGGAGAAAAGTGACAAGATTTGGCAATTGATTGGACATATGGAGTGGGGAGTGTAAGAAATCAAAGATATCAGGGTTATAAACCTGGGATACTAAAGGGATGGCGGATCCTTCAACAAAAAAGGGACATTCAAAAGAGAGGTAGGTTTGAGAGAAAAAACAATGAATTCTGTTTTGGACACGTTGATTTTTGAGTTATCTCTTAACATCTCTTTTTAAATACAAAGAAACAGTTGGTGATATGGGACTAAAGCTCAAGGGAGAGACTGGGAATGGATCTATGATAATCCAATCCATGGGAGTTGATGAGATCACCCAGAGAAAGCATAGAAAGAGAAGAGGAAGGAAAAGGACCTTGGACAGTGTCTTTGCAGACACAGTAGTCAGGAGGCATGATATGGATAATGAAGCAGCAAAGCAGACTGAGGAGTGATCAGAGAGGCAGGAAGAGAACCAGAAGAAATCAGTGGGGGGAAAAACCCCATCTAGGAGAATGTCTAGGAGGATACAGAAGTCTACAGTGTCGGAAAGTCCGAAAAGATGATGACTAATCAGGTTTGGCAATTAGAAGACCAATGGTCTACAACTATAAAGAATAGCTTAAATAATAATGAGAAGTAGCATTTATATAGTGCTTTACAAACATTAATCCATTTGGTCCTCACACCCATCCCAGGAAGTAGGTGCTATCATCCCTTCCTTACAGCTGGGAAAACTGAGGTAGACAGAGGGTCGCAGAGTAACTGTTTTCAGGTAAGGTTTGAACTCAGATCTTTCAGATTCTAAGACCTATAATCTATCTTCTACATCATCTGGCAGCCTAGGTATTCAAGGGAGTAATGAGGTCAGAAAGCAGACTGCAAAGCTTTGACTGAGGAGTGCATGAGAGGAAAGGCAGTGCAGGCAGTTCCTTTCCTTTTTAAAAACTTTCTCTCTCTCGCTCTCTCTCTCTCTCTCTCTCTCTCTCTCTTTCTCTCTCTCTCTTAATAAGCATTTATATTCTCTCTTTCATTCCCCTATCTCCATTGGAAAGAAAACAAAAATGAAAACACTTGTAAATAATATTCATAATCAAAACAAATTCTCCCATTAGTCATGTCCAAAAACACACTTCTCATCTGGATCTGGAATCCGTCACTTCTCTCCTTCAGAAGATGCGAACGGCTTCATCATTTGCCTTTGCATTGATCCAAGTTCTTGTCTTTTCAAGTTGTTTTTTTATATGATGATGTCATTGCTATTGTATAAATTCTTCTGGTCTCATCACTTCACTCTGCATCGATTCGTACAAGTCTTAAAAGTTTCTTTAAAACCACATCTTTCGTTCTTGCTTACATGTAGGTCAATAATATTCCATTGTACTCTTAATATAACAATTGACTCAGCCATTTCCCCAACTGATAGGCACCCATTTAGTTTCCAATTCTTTTCTATAACTAAAGGAGTGACTATAATTTATATATACACATATTTATATACTTTTATATAAATTATAGCCACTCTTTATGCATATATGTGTGTGCATATTTTCACATACATGTATGTATGTATGTATTTGTCATTTTTCCTCTTTCTTTGATTTCTTTGGGGTGTAAGTCAGCAGTGATATCCTTTGGTCAAAGAGTATGTAGAACTTAGTGACTTCGGGCATAGTCCTTAACTGTCTTCACAGTGTCTAAAGTTCCAGGGATGGGGAATCAGCAACCTGGAAGCCACATGTGGCACTCTAGGTACTCAAGTGGGGCCTTTTGACTGAATCCAAGCTTCACAGAAAAAAATCCCTTAATAAAAGAATTTATTCTGTAAAACTTGGACTCAAAGGACCACACCCAAGGACCTTGAAGGTCACATGTGACTTCAAGGTCAAAAGTTCCCCACTCCTTGACCAATTCACAATTCTCTACCGAGAGTGCACTGATGTGCATTATTCTCCCATGGTCCTCTCACAATTATTCTTTTCCATTTTTTGTCAGTTTTGCCAATTTGATAGGTATGGACAGAATTTCAAAGCTGCTTCAGTTTGTATCGAATTATTTGTGATTTTGGAGCATTTTTTCATTTCTCTATTGATAGTTTGAATCTCTTTCCTTGAGAATTATCTATTCATATCCTTTGGCCATTTGTTTATTTAAGAATGGTTCTTATTCTTGTACATCTAAGCCAATTTCTTATGTATCTTGGAAATGAAACTTTTATCGGTGAAACTTGCTGCAACTCCCTCCAGTTAACTATTACTTTAACTCTGATCTCAGCAGAGATTGCCCAGGATCCTGAAACTAAAAGCCCTAGAAATACAAGCACCTTCTAAATCACTGGTCCTGCTTCCAACTCAGCCCCATCACATGGAGAAGTTACTCTTGTGAAGAAGAGGCCAGTCCTTCACCAATTTCCGACTACCCACCATCTACAGAGGAGACAAGCTAGTGTGGAAGAAAAACGAATATGTATTATACTCTGTGTCATTTGCCCAAAACAATTTTATTTAGTTTAACAATATCAAGACACTTCTAACTTGGAAAGAGATGTCCAAAGTGACATTGTTTCCCCAAGCATTCTAGATGAGACTCTATACCAAAATTTCAGGTAATATTTATAGGCATCTTGAATAAGGAAAAATAATATATATAAATACAGTTTTAGTTGATCCAAAATTGCCTAATAATCAAGTAACTATCTCATTCTTTCCAGGATTGCTCCCCTCATTTCTGGAGTTTAAAGGGACTTCCTCCCTTCCAACTAAATCTTAATCTTTTCTTACTGGAGAATGGTGGGTCCTAGTGCCAACCATTTAAGGTGGATGGGGAGATAATGATGTCAAACAGAGAACAGTTACTGTTTTAAGGTACTACACAATCCAATTCCCTAAGAAAAACCTTTTCACTCACCTTTCCAAGGAGTTTTTCCAAGGGTTTTTGAAAGGGCTTTAGAGGAAAATATTATTTCTTAATATGTTTAGTTTTTTTTTTAAAAGAGAAGTTTTAATACGTTTCCACACTAACATAGCTGAAGCAGTAAGGAACCCTCAGGGAAAAGGAGGAAGTAGCATATGCCAGAAAAGTCAAGCCACCTCAAACCACCTCAACCACTACTTCCAATCAAACTCTGATGGAGAAAATTCAGGACACTGAGCCTAAGAACCTTGGGAAAAGCAATGCTGTCTAGACCACCAATTCTTTCTACTTAGCTTGTGCCCCAAACCATCTTTGAGTAGAAAAATCACTATGGAAAAGAGGCCCAACATTTTCTTCACCACCAAAACTAACTGATGACCAACTGCCATGGACAGGCAGGTAAGCCCACAAGCCCTGGAAATGTCAGCACTCTCCAGACCACCGGGCCTGCTGCCCACCTGACCCCTGCAGCCATCATCCTGGGCAGACACCACTATAGAGATTCTTCTTGGCAACCTCAGTATCAATGTGCTGTGACCACAGTTATCACAAAACCAAGAAAAGAAAATTCTTGCCATTAAAGTCCTTAACACTGTCAAAAGTTTCAACACTAGAAACTGATGGATTTTTATCAGTGGAAATGACATTAAAGATGATGAATGCATCATCTTTCTTTTGTCAATGTGCTCTAAGGGATGATGACTTGCACGTGGAACCTTCTACATCATAACTTCCCCATTAAAATGTGAGCTTCTTGAGAGAAGAGACTGTTTCCAGTTTTTCATGTGTATCTCCAGCACTTGGCACATTTGCATAAAGTAAGCATTTTCATTCATTTACTCATTAATTCATTCTGTAAATTGATTCATTCAGTACATTTTTTCATTCGTTGATTCATTCGTTCATTCCTGAATGAGAATTACAGAGGACAGAGTGGAAAGGATGAACAGATTCGGGAGTGGGAATGAGAAGGGTGCTACTGTATAGGATGGGATGGGAGAACATGGGAGATGGGGTATGGAATTAGGTTAACCCTCAGTAATTTGTAATACCATTGGGGAAGCAGTGAGTGGGAGGTGAATTACAATGCTCATAGTCTCCATGAGGTGGTTTTTCAGGTCAAAGGCCAGTGAAAACAAGCATTGGTCACCTCACCCTTTCCTTTGGGCCGGGGGAGAGAGAGAGGGCAGAACAATGTTATAGGTGCAGAAAAGGATGCTGGGTCTGGGGGAGGGATGAAGGATCCTTGTGTTCTTGATTCCCAGGGTTTTCCAATCCCTTCTTGATACATACGTCAATATGATCTTTCTAACGCAGAAGTTTGATAATGTCACTCCCTTACTCAAAATGCCACAGTGGGTCCCTATTGCCCACAGGATAAAATGAAAACTCTTCACCTTGTCATTTAAGGCCATCTACCATCTGGCTCCAACTAACCTTTCCAGCTTGATATTTCTTAGATCTCCTTTGGACATTTTTGGCATTCCCGAGACTGGCTATTCATTAGGTTAATTTTTTAATCATCAAAGGCCCATGTACAAATATCCCTCTGCAAAGGTGGATGGTAGCACATCTTCCCCAAAGCAGATAGAAAATATTTTCAAAAGTATTAAGAGTTTAAAGGTTTAAAAGTGCTGAGATGAACACTAGTATCCTTTCCTTTTCTCTTTATTGACACGAGGTGGGAAGATTCTACTAAGTAACATTGGTTTTGGATAGTTATTTTGTTATTTTGTTTTGTAAGTTTAAAGCTGTTCTGTTGCAATGCTATGTCTCCTCAACCCCCATTCCCACATCTGTTCCATTAGCATTCGCCGCAGCTCTCCTGGAGGAAGCCTGGGGCTGGCAGGCTCAGCACTGACGTAGACTGGAACAAACGGATTTCATTATACCCTCTGGGCTGGGCACTGGAGCAGCCCCATGGAGGGCTCGGTTTGTGGTGTTTGTGATGCTCTGAGGAATGCTGCAACAAGGGGGGCTGTTGTGTGATTGCTGTCATTCCTAGGGCTTGACAATACTCCTTTCCGTATCAGTCTTCATCTTATGGGAGCCTATGGGAGATTTGTCAACAAAGAATTTCCCTTTCACAGAGGCCATATTAGCAAAGCAGTCATATATGGAAAGTGCTTTGCAGGCCTTAAAGCACTACATAATAAAGACAGGGAGTACTTTAGATGGTGCTTCAATATCTTTTACAAATATTATCTCATTTTATCCAAAACACACTGAGAGGTAAGTTCTATTATCCCCATTTAACACATGAGGAAATTGAGGCAGACGGTGGTAAAGTGACTTAGCCAAGGTCACAAAGCACGTATTTGAGACCAGATAAAATGATGATGACGATGACGACTACAGCATTGATACAGCGTTTATTATAGGCTGTCCTAAGCACTTTACAATCATAATTCGACCCTTCCTGCAACCCTGGGAAGTAAGTACAACTATCACCATTTTACAGATGAAAAAACTGAGGCAAACAAAGGTTAAGCAACTTGCCCAGGTCACACATAATAAATGCCTGAGACCAAATATACTGCTCTAGCTACCACCACCACCAGCACCACCAGCACCACCACTACGACTACTAGTTTACATTTATAGAGCATTTACTACGTGCCAGGCACTGTACCATGACCGTTATAGTTATTACCTCATTTCACCTTTGCTACAACCTGGAAGGTAGGTACTGTTAGTATCCACATTTTACAGATTAGAAAACTGAGGCACGTAGAGAGGAAGTGACTTGCCCAGGGTCAAATAATGAGTTAAATATCAGGTTTGAAATCAGGTCTTCCTGACCTCAGGCCTGGGGTTCTAGCATAGCATTTCAGATAGTCATTCTGGCAAGGACCATGAAATGTGCTCAGGGTATTGGGGGTGAGGGAATTGAGAGAAAAGCAACCTTGGGGAGAAACTCTGGACTCTGGGTCAACATTTCCTGTGGGGCTGGAGGTATAGACACCAGTGTGTCACACAGCCTCTTCTAAGAAGCCATAGAAAATCAGCTTACCGGGGATATGGACCCAAAGGGAAGAAATCACCATCTGATGGTGGTTTTAATACAATTTTCTTACTCATTTTTTAAAACTTAAAATAACAGAGATGGTGCCATACTTATACTAGCAGAAAAATTTACTCACCAGAAACCACCTATATGGATGGATACTACTTGTCATTTTAAGAAAGGCTCCATTTATTCCTATGCCTTCAGCGTTTTTATTAGAAATGGGTGTCAAATTTTGTCAAAAGCTTTTTATGCATCTATGGATATATCCATATACTTTTTATTATTTTGGTTTTTGATGTGGTCAATTATGCTGATAATTTTCCTGATATTGAATCAGCCCTGAATTTCTGGTATAAATCCCACCTTATCTAGTGTATGAACTGTTTGATATATTGCTGTAATCAATTTTTTACTTCAATATTCATTAAGGAAATTGGCCTATAGTTTTCTTCCTCTGTTGTTGTTCTCCCTGATTTAGGTATCAAAATCATATTTGTGTCATAAAAGGACTTTGGTAGCAATCTACCTATTTTTTCAAATAGTTTATATAGTATTGGAATAAGTATTTCTTTAAATGTTTGACAGAATTCACTTATAAATCCAACTGTTCCTACAATTTTTTCTTAGAGAGTTCATTTTGTTCAATTGTTCAATTTTTTTCTAAGATAGTTATTGATGAATGTAATTTCCTCTTCTGTTAATCTGAACAATTTATATTTTTATAAATATTCATCCATTTCACTTAGATTGTCAGTTTTGTTGACAATTGGGCAAACTGGTTCCTAATAATTACTTTAATTTTATCTTCATTGGTAGTGCATTCACCCTTTTCATTTTTGATACTGGTAATTTGATTTTCTTTCTTTTTTTAAATCAAATTAACCAGTGGTTTATCTATTTTATTTGTTTTTTAAAAATTTTTCTTAGAACCAGCTCCTAGTTCTACTTATTGATTCAATATGTTTATTTTACTTTCAATTTTTTTTCTCTCTCTCCCCATATATATATCCTTTGATTTTCAGGATTTATATTTTGGTGTTTAATTGAGGATTATTAATTTGTTTTTTTTCTAGATTTTTTTTAGTTGTGTGCCCAATTCGTTGATCTTCTCTTTGTCTCTTCTATTGACAAGCACATTTACAGAAACAAATTTTCCCCCAGTTGCTTTGGCTACATCCTACCAATTTTGATATAGAGTCTCATCATTCTTTTTAATGAAATTATTGATTATTTCTATAATTTATTCTTTGATCCACTTATTTTTTTTAGGATTAGATTATTTAGTTTTCCAATTAATTTTTAATCTATGATGCCAGGGACCCTTATTGAATGTAATTTTTATTGCATTATGGTCTGAAAAGGATCATTTAATATTTAGGCTTTCTACATTTGTTTGTGAGGTTTTAAAACCCTAATCCATAGTCAATTTTTATTAAGGTAATATGTATAGCTTTCTGGTCCTATTTAATTTTTTCCAAAGATCTATCATAGCTAACTTATCTAAAATTCTATCCATCCCCTTAACTTTTTAATTATTTTATGGTTAGATTATCTACATCAGAAAAGGGAAAATTGAGGTTCCCCCACTAGTATAGTTTTAGTATGTATTTCTTCCTGTAATCTATTTAAGAATTTGCATATTATGTCACTTGATATATAGATGTTTAGTATTAATACTACTTTATGGTCTATGGTCCTATTTAGCAAAAAAGTAGTTTTCCTGTTTATCTCATTTAATTAGGTCCATTCTTTTTTGCTTTGTCTGAGATCTTGATTGCTACTTCCCCCTTTTGTTACTTCAGATGAAGCATAATAGATTCTGCTCCAGACTCTCATTTTAACTCTGTGTTCTTTCTCAAGTAAGTGATTTTGTTAACAATGTATTGTTGGATTCTGCTATCTAATCTATTCTGCTACCCAACTCCATTTTATAAGTGAGTTCATTACATCACATACATATTTCCTTCCATCTTATTTTCCTCTTTTTATCCTTCTCTCTCTGTCTCTCCCTCTGTCTCTCTCTTTCCCTCCCTCCATCTCTCTCTCTCTCTCTCTCTCTGTCCTTTGTTCCACCTCAAAAGTCTGTTTTGCTTCTGACCCCTACCTCCTTTCATCTGCCCTCCTTTTCACACAGCTTTCTTTCACCTCTTTCTCTTCCAAATTCCCTGGTGGATAAGATAGATTTCTATACCCAACTGAGTGTGTGTATATATAGGCGTTCCTCAACATTTGCAGAGATTAGGCGTGCAGACCCCCCATAAATGTGAAAAACCTTGAACAATTCTAGGTCCCACCCCAAATCTTTATTTTTAATAATTTTGATCATATTTATTTAACATACAAAACAAGTTTAACAACACACTGCACCTAGCAAAAAGTTGCAGTTACTATAAGGGAGTATCTCGTAAACTATGCAGAGTCTTTGCAGTGGCCAGTGTAGCTGCAGCAATTGATTCATGGATTTTCTTCTCCTGCAAAAATCATAAGACAAAATAATCACTGCAGAAAAATCACATGACTGAGTCTGGATGGTAAAGAGACAGAAAAGAAGCATTCTCAAAAAGAATGTATAGCCCATAGTTCTTTAGTGCACTGAAACTTTTAACAAAACCTAACTTTTTATAATAAATTTATGTTTGTATACTTAGGGTAGTAAATGATGGACTAGATTAATATTATACAGTATTTATGCATTTATGATTACTATTTTAAAAAATTTTCTTTACATATGTGGATCATCTGCGACTTTCTTCAGTATGCCACAAATTCCCATTTGATTATTGATGGCCAACTCCTGAATAACAAAATCATAAATATGAAACCCATAAATGTTGAGGGATGACTATATATGCATACATATACATATATTGCACATATGTGTGTTTATATTTTTTTCCCTCCTCAAACTGACTCAGAAGAAAATAAGGTACAAATGTTACCAGTCCCCCACCACTACTTTTCCCTCTACTCTAAAAACTCTTCCATGAGTGCCCCTTTTATGTGAGATAATTTTCCCCATTCTTACTCCTCCTTCTCTCTTCTCCCTGTGCATCCACCCCTCTTTCTCACCCCTCCATTTTTTAGATCATCCTAGCATAATCGGTTCACACCTATGTCTTCTATCTATGTGGACTGATTCGAATTGCTCTAATATTGATAAAGTTCTTAGGAGTTATAAGTATCATCTTTCCATATAGGAATTTAAACAATTTAACCTTATTGGGTGTCTTATGATTGCTATTTCCTGTTTACCTTTTTATATTTCTCTTAAGTCATATTTGAAAGTAAAAATTTTTATTCATCTCTTGTCTTTTTATTAGGAATGTTTGGAAGTCCTCTATTTCATCAAATATCCATCCCCCCCCCAAAAAAAAAATTATAGTCAATTTTGCTAGATTCTTAGTTGTAATTCTTGATTGTAACTTCTTTGTGTTCTGGAATACCATATTCCAAGTCCCGTTTTCCTTTAACTTAGTAGATGCTAAATCTTATGTGACGCTGATGTGGCTCCATGATATTTGAAAGGCTTCTTTCTAGTTGCTTGCAGTATTTTCTCTTTGTTCTGTGAGTTTTGGAATTTGACTATTGTATTCCTGGAAGTTTTCATTTTGGGATGTCTTTCAAGAGGTGATTAGTAGATTCTTTCATTGTTTATTTCATCCTCTGGTTCTAAGATACTGGGGCAGTTTTCCTTTATAATTTCTTGAAATATGATTTCTAGGCTCTTTTTTTAAAAATCATGTTTTTCAGATAACCCAATAATTCTTAAATTATTTCTCCTTGATCTATTTTCCAGGTTAGTTGTTTTTTTGTCCAATGAAATATCACACATTTTCTTGTACTTTTCAATTCTTTTAGCTTTGTTTTACTGTTTCCTCTTTTCTCATAGAATCATTAGAATCTCATAGAATTAAGTTTCCACTTGCCCAATTCTAATCTTTAAGGAATTATTTTCTTCAGGGAGTTTTTGTACCTTTTTTACCATTTGGCAAATACTGTTTTTTAAGGTTTTGTTTTCTTCAGTATCTTTTGTGCTTTTTAAAATCAAACTGTTAATTGTCTTTTCATAGTTTTCTTGCGTCATGCTCATTTCTTTTCCCAATTTTTCCTCTATCACTCTTATTTGATTTTGAAAAGATTTTTTTTAGCTCTCCCAGGAATTCTTGTTGGGCTTGTGTCCAACTTTTATTTCTTTTTGAGGATTCACTTACAGCATTTTTGACATTGTTATATCTTCTTTTGAATTTGTTTCTTGATCTTCCCTGCAAAACATTTCTATATTAGTCATTTTGTGAAAGAAAAGAGACAAAAAAAACCTTAAGAAAGATAAAGTAAAAAAAAAGTATGTTTCTATCTGTATTTAGACACCATCAGTTCTTTCTCTGGGGATGGATAGCATTTTTCATTGTTAAGTCCTTCAGAATTGTCTTGGATCATTGTTTTGCTGAGAATAAGTATGTCAGTCACAGTTGATCATTGCACAATATTGCCATTACTTTGTACATAGTACATTTCACTTTGCATCAGTTCATGTATTTCCAGGTTTTTCTGGAAGCATCCTGCTTATCATTTGTTATAGCACAATAGTATTCCATCATAATTCATAACATAATTTGTTCAGTCATTCCCCAACTGATGAGCATTCCTTCAACTTCTAATTTTTTGCTACCAGAAAAGAGCTGCTATGAATATATATAGGTCATATAGGTCATTTTCTTTTTAATTTTTTTATCTCTTTTGAGATACAGATCTAGTAGTGGTATTGCTAGGTCAAAGAATATGCATGATTTTATAGTCCTTTGGGTGTAATTCCAAATTTCTTTACAGAATTGTTGAATCAGTTCTCAACTTCACCAACAGTGCATTAATGTCTCACTTTCCCCACATCCCCTCCAACATTTGTCATTTGCATTTTCTGTCTTATCAACCAATCTAATAGATATGTTATAGTACCTCAGACTTGTTTTAATTTGCATTTCTCCAGTCAATGCAATTAGAGTACTTTTTCATATGGTTATAGATAGCTTTGATTACTTCATCTGAAAACTGTTCATAGTTTTTGATCATTTACCAACTCTTATTTTTATAAAATGTGTCTCAGTTCTCTATATGTTTGAGAAATGAGGCCTTTATCACAGAAACTTGCCTCAAAATTTTTTTCACTGTTACTATTGCTAAATGTATTTCCCTCTATCCTATTTCCCTCCCCCTTGCTTATTTTACTCTCTCTCTTCTTTTACCTTGTGCCTAGTCAAAAGTGTTTTGCTTCGGACTACCCCCCCTTCCCCAATCTGCCATCCCTTCTATCACACCCTCCTCCCTCTTATTCCCTTCCCCTCATACTTTCTTGTAGGGTAAGATAGATTTCTATATCCAGTTGAAAGTGTATGTTATTCCCTCTTTGAGGTAATTTTGATGGAAGGAAGGTTCATTCACTTACCTTCATCTCCCTCACACTGTAAAAGCTCTTTTTTGACTCTTTTATGAGATAATTTACCCCACTCTACCTTTCCCTTTCCCTTCCTCACTCCTTAAAATTTTTTTAGATATCATCCCATTGTATTCAGCTCACAACTGTGTCCTCTGTCTATATATACTCCTTCTAACCACTCTGATAATGAAAAAGTTCTTGAGCTACAAGTATCATCTTCCTATGTAAACAGTTTAATCTTATTAAATCCCTTATGATTTCCCTTTTCTGTTTACCTTTTCATGTTTCTCTTGAGTCTTGTATTTGAAAGTCAAGTTTTCTATTTAGCTCTGGTATTTTCATCAAGAATGTTTGAAAGTCCCCTTTTTCATTGAATTTACATTTTTCCCACTGAAGGATTCATACTTAGTTTTTTGGGTAGATGATTCTTAGTTTTAATCCTAGCTCCTTTGCCCTGAGGAATATCATATTACAACTTTCTGATCCTTTAATGTAGAAGCTGCTAAACCTTTCTCTATGATACTTAAATTGTTTCTTTCTTGATGCTTGCAATATTTTCTCCTTGACTTGGGAACTCTGGAATTTGACTATAATATTCCTGGAAGTTTTCATTTTGGGACATCTTTCAGGAGGTGATCAGTGGATTCTTTCAATTTCTATTTTAATTTCTGCTTCTAGAATATCAGGGAAGTTTTCCTTGATAATTTCTTGAAAAATGATGTCTAGGCTCTTTTTTTGATATGACTTTCAGGTAGTCCAATAATTTTTAAATTATTTCTTTTGGATCTATTTCTCAAGTCAGTTGTTTTTCCACATTGTATTTCACATTGTCTTCTGTTCTTTTGGTTTTGATTTATTGGTTTGTGATTTCTCAGTCTTTAGCTTCCATTTGTTCAATACTAATTTTTAGGGATTATTTTCTTCAGTGAGCTTTTGTGCCTCTTTTTCCATTTGACACATTCTACTTTTTAAGGAGATTTTTTCTTCAGTGAATTTTTGTGTCTCTTTTTCTATTTGACTATTTCTGCTTTATAAGGCATTCTTCCCCTCGTTGACTTTTTGGACTTCTTTTACCATTTGGCTTAATCTGTTTTTAACCTAATTTATCTAATTTACCAAGATGTAAATTTATCTAATTTACCATGATTTTCTTGCATGATTCTCATTTCTCTTCCAAACTTTTCTTCTACCTCTCTCACTTGATTTTTAAAATTCGTTTTGGGCTCTTCATGGCCCAAGAACAATTCATATTTTCTTGGATGCTTTGGATGTAGGAGCTTTTACTTTGTTATCTTCTTCTGACTGTGTGTTTTGATCTTCCTACTCACCATAGTAACTTTCTATAGTCAGAATTATTTTCCTTTGTTTGCTCATTTTCCCAGACTCTTACTTGATTTTTAATTCTTTCTTAAGGTAGGACTCTGCTTCAGGGATGAAGGGTGCATTGTCCCAAGACTCATGGGGTTTTTTTACAGCTATTTTCAGAGATACTTCTAGGGACCTGTAAGTTTTCAGTTCTTCCAAGGTGGTATAATTTAAGGAGAGGTTTTTACTACTCTCCCGGCCTGTGCTCTGGTCTGTGAGTATCCACAAGCACTCTTTTCTGCTTTGGAACTGTGCTAAGGGTGTCCTCTCCATCACTACCATAAGTTCTACTCTGCTAATGTTCCTCCTTACCCTCGGATCCCCACCCAGGACTGTGACCCAAATCCAAGTATGGGAAAACAACAGAGTCCTGCCTCAGTGCTAGCAAAAAGACCCCTGTAATCTCCTTTTATCCAGTTTTTTCAACACCCTTCCTCTCTATGGGCTGAGAACTCTGGAAGCAGCTGCTACTGCTGTTGCTGATTCAGTGGCTCCCAAGGTCTGCTTCTGGTTTGCTGGGGAGGCCTGCCCTGGACTGTGCTCTACTCTCACCCAAGGGTGACAGACCTTTCCTGCTAACTTTCAAAGTTGTCTTGGGCTGAAAAACTGCTTTACTCTGTCTATTTGTGGATTCCGCCACATTATTCAAATATATTTGGAGGGGTTTGGGGGAGAGCTCAGGAAAGTCCCTGCCCTTACTCCACCATCTTGGCTCTGTTTTCAAGTTCTTTTTTTGTTGCTGTTTATTCATTTTTCTCATCTTTCTTAACTTTGAACTTCATATTAAAGGTGGGGTCTTGAGAGGGTTGGGGGCAGAGAGAGGCACTGTCCCAAACTTCACACTTTTTTGTGCTACTGTTTTCAAAGCTAGTTCTGGGGTTTTAGAAGTTTTCAGTGCTTCCAAGATGGTGCTGTCAGATGAGAGATGTGGGGACTGCTCTCTTGGTTGTGCTCTGGTTCTTATACAAGTGGGACTTCCCAATTCCTTGTGACCAAAAATGCTCATCTCTTCCCTGGAACTGCAACCTGGACGTGGGTATGGGCAATGGAATTGCCAAACAGCACCCTGCCTCATGCCCAGTGCTAACACGAGAGTTTCCTCTAATCTCTTTCTTACCAGTTATTCAATCCCTTTACCATCTCACACTGTGAGTTCCAGAAGCTGCTGCTGCTGAAGTCACTGCTTCCAAAGCCCAATGTTGGAATGTACTCCATATGCACTCCAGGTCAACCCTATCCCCAGCGCCATAGACCTCTCCTTCTGACCTCCTAAGTTGTCTTGGGATGGAAAAAAAGTCTCACCCAACCCTTTATCAGCTCAGCCCCTCCAGAATTCTACTTGAGGTATTATTTTAAAGTTGTTTGAAGGGAAATATTGGGAGAACTCAGCTATAGTGCTTCCTCCATTCTGCCATCTTGGCTCCACCACCCCCAACCTCCACCCCCACCTCTATAGATAAAATCCAAGGGTGGATCACGGGGAAAAAAAAACAACAACAAAGCAGGCACAAGTATTTGGAGTCCACATAAGTATTATGTGCCAAGCATCGCTCAGACCCTGAAAGCACACTAAAAAGTAATAAGAGTTCTTACTTCCATGCTAATGGAGAAACAATGTGCCAGTCCTGAGTCACTATCAGGGATATAGGAAAAGACTACTGAGCTTGGAAGGAGAGGGTTCTTGCTTGTCCAGAGAATTGCAAGGTTTTTAGAGTCAAGACAAAGGTAATTCACTCTCATGATGGCTTATTGGAGTCAGGGATAATTCTTTTTGAATAGAAAAATAGGGAAAATTACTAAAAAATGTCTGTCTTATTGGTACTTCCAGCAGAAAGAGAGGGAAAGCCCCATGTAGAAAACAGTATCAAGGAGTGAAGTAAGGTACCTGTTGAACATAAATGAAAACTTAGAGACTTGTTCTTCCTGAAAAGAGGGTCAGTTAAACTCACCAACTTGGACTGTCAAGTATTTCAGCATTAGGGCTCCCTTGATATAAGATCAGATTTGGTCCATATATGTGATTGATTAGTGGACAGGAGGATGGGGTAATGATGAAAGCTGATGCCCTATTTTCTGATAATAGCTGGCAACTACTTCAATAAGATTAATAATCATGGTTGCCAAATTATAAATCCAAAATGTGTAATACCATAGCAGTGAGATTAAAGAAGCAGCTAGGTGGACAGCACAATGGATAGAGCATGGGGCCTGGTGTCAGGAAGCTCTGAGTTCAGATTTGACCTTAGATACATGCTAACTGTGCAAACCTAGGCAAGTCATTTAACTCCTGGTTGCCACAGGTGAAGTTCTTCACCTGTGAAATGCAGATAATCATAGCACCTGCCTCCCAAGGGTTCTTGTGAGGCCCGAAGGAGAAAATAATTGGAAAATGCTTAGTGCAGTGCCTGTACAGAGTATGTAGTAAGGGCAATACAAATGTTAGCTACTATTGCTGCTATGATAATCGGCCTGTAGATACTTACTAGCTGCGGTCTGTGACTAACTGCCCCACTTAACCCCACCTAGACTCAGTTTCTTTCTCTGTAAATAATAAAAAATAATACTATCTTTCAGGGTAATTGTGATGATAAAATAAAAATATGTGTAAAGTACTTGGCAAGCCTTAAGGTGATACACATACACATGCATATATATATATATGTATATATATATATATATACATATATATATGTATATATATACACACTATATACATCTATGTGTGTATATACATATGCATGTGTGTATATGTATCCTAGTTAATAATAATAGAAGGAAATATCACTCTTCCTAATATATTTAGGTAGTGTTGGACTTTTTTAAGGTAAGAGAAGGAGGGGCTCAGTGATGAAGAAGGGCTGAGGCCTTCTGTGGCCTCTCCCAGAGGAAAACTCAGCCCTAACTCCTCCTAAGCTAGAAGTGCTGAGAAAGTGAGAGAGAGCATGGTGGGGAGAAGCCAGGGAAAGTCTGGCCTGAATTCCTATCTAAAAGGACCTGCCCAACAAAATATCACGGACTCTGGAAGTAGATTTCGGTAAAAGTTGGTAGGAATGTATTCCAATTGAAATGTGGTAAGAGTTAAACAGTGTTTTTAAAGACTTGGGGAAATAAGTCCCAGGGAGGAATTTCCATTGTCAATATGACTGCTAAGCCTCCCTGTCCACAGCTGCTTATCTTAAATTTCCTTTGTTCTCTTAGGTGTTTTTTTCTCTGTTCTGGAAAGTGTTGCTGGCACTTAGGTGGCCCTAGCAGCTGCACTGATTAGTCACTCTAAATAATTTTCCTGGAAGAGTCTTGGGAATCTGCTACCTGCACAGGGATCTCTCCATTGCAGCTGGCTCCTTGTTGCTCCCAGTGACAATAACCTGATGTGCAGCCAAACATGGCAGAAAAGAGGCTGTTCCAGCCAAAACAAAATGAATGAGAAGATTTGGGGGGAGGAGAGAAACAACAGGCATCCTCACATTTTTTTTTCAGTTTTGTTAAAACTTTATTAAATTTTGCTCTTCAGTCGATTTTTAGTTGTGTCCAGTTCTTCATAAACCTGCTTAGTGTTTCCTTGGAAAAGATACTGGAGTGGTTTGTCATTTCCTTCTCCAGCTCATTTTTTTTTCTTTTTTTTTCAATATAAATTTATTTATTTAACTTTTTACATTCATTTTCACAAAA